>QVAJ01000180.1:1047525-1158029 GCA_003546035.1 Mixornis gularis
GAAAGAAAGAAAGAAAGAAAGAAAGAAAGAAAGAAAGAAAGAAAGAAAGAAAGAAAGAAAGAAAGAAAGAAAGAAAGAAAGAAAGAAAGAAAGAAGATGTTATTGATTAGAAATCTAGTCAGTAGTAAGTGCAGTTTTATAAGACTAAGAGGAACAAGGTGAAGTTATGCATAATTTTACTAAGCTCGGCTGTGCCTTCACTCTATTGAGTAATAGAATGTCCTGTTCAGGAGAAACTGGTTAGAAGGGTTGCATGATGATAAGTAAGGTATAASAGTAACCTTAGGATAAACAAAATCAGGAAAAAATACCCAAACAATTTTTTTTTCTGGTGACTGTTTTGTTCTTCACAGCTTTCAAGTGGAATGATTGTACTTATTCTTGAACACAAATTATGGATGCTAACAGAATTTCAGTCTTAGCAATGAAGTAACACTTGTATTTCTATAGAACTTATAGTTCTATAGGACTTATCTTGAAAAATCTTTCCATTTTTCAGAAGTTTTTAATTTTTTTTTTAGTATTGCATTACATTTGCTTCAACTCACAAGATTTGCCATCAGAAGATCTCAAAAGGCACTAGAGAATAATAATAGTAATAATAATAATAAATAATAATAATAATAATAATAACTTTAAAAGGTTTCAGCACAAAATAATTTCCTATGTGATCATCTGAGATCTCCTTGATTATTACTCTACAGGCATTGATCCTTGTCAACAACAAAATCAGCAAAATAAGCCCATTAGCTTTTGCTCCTCTGAAGAAACTGGAAAGACTTTACCTGTCCAAGAACAGCCTGAAGGAACTCCCAGAAAACATGCCAAAGTCTCTCCAGGAGATACGGGCTCATGAGAATGAGATCTCCAAGCTGAGGAAAGCTGTCTTTAATGGACTGAATCAAGTGATTGTCCTAGGTATGAGCATGAGAAATTATAACAAACACAACTGGGTGTTTTTTCAAGATGCTGTTTTTACTTTGATCAGTGATTATTTGTAGAAAGCCAACAAATGCCCCAATAAATTGTACCTCCAAATTAACTTTGACCTGAAGAATACAGGTACCTACCCTGCAGCACAGCTCACAACCATGTTTTGTTGGCAGAACTAGGCACCAATCCAATCAAGAGTTCAGGCATTGAAAACGGAGCTTTCCAGGGGATGAAGAGGCTCTCCTACATCCGTATTGCAGACACCAACATTACAAGCATCCCAAAGGGTAAGAAATTCAACTAGCATTTCAGAGATTTGCACAGGTTCAACGTGAAAACTTCTACTCGGGAAAAAAATAATACGGAAGCTTTTGGAGTTTGTCCTTAAAGTATCTACTTTTAGACCAGATGACTTTTATTAGTCTGGAAAATTTTGGCTTTTGGTTACAAGAAGCTCCATGAGAGGTGCACATGTCATTTTGCGTTATTTTGTTTTTCTTGTCTAATAGCTAAAATATAAAAGAACACTTCCAGCCTCCAAGCCTGGTTATTGAGCCTGATTAACATTATGACGTTGTAAACTCATGTAGAATTAACTGAAGTTGTGTAAGCATAAAATCAGCCCTCCACAAGTCTGTGGGTTTGAAGCCAAAACTACTGTTCCTATAACAAAACAGAAACCTTTGCTATTTTTCGAAGTACTTGATTGCAAATTCCTTTAAAATAAGAACAATTTAATTGTAATTTATTGAAAACAAACAAACAAGAATGTTTCCAATACAGAGGAAATTATATTCAATTTATTCATACTTCAGTCAACAGATTGTTTTGAAATGGCTGAAAACCTTTTGAAAGATAATACTGGTTGGTTTTTTGGTTTTTTTTCTTCCTGTTTTTTCCTGTTTTGGATGTTCTTTTGAGGGACCTAAGATAGGTAAAATATGTTTCCTCTTTTTTTTTTTTTTTTTCCAGATAAACAGAATTTGTATACTAGTATGCACCCTAGCTAAACTAACATTAAAATTATTTTGCCTCATACTTGCAGTTCCATTTTCTGCTGCTGTTTCTTGTTAAATATCTAGATGCCACACGTTTGCACATTTATGTATGTGGACATTCTGGTTAAAATGAGAGTTCTTTATATGTCCCATTTACATATGAAGGCTAGAAGTAATAAATGAGAAGAATTTAATTTAGTTATTTTTCAAGAGTTAACTGTTTTATAATGACTCTAGGAGCTTGGTCTTATTTCATGCTAAATAAATTGTTACTAGCTGTTTTCAGTTTCCCTGATTGTGTAAGTTCTTAATTTCATTTAGTGAATTGTTCATGTGCATGTTTAGAAAAAAATCTGTTGTCAACCGTGTAAAACCCTTGGTATAGTAGAAGCATTTTTTAAAAATATAAGAGACCAGTTTAATCAAAATTAATTTGATGCTGTTCTCTCTTTCAGGCCTTCCTCCATCTCTTACTGAACTTCACCTTGATGGTAACAAAATCAGCAAAATTGATGCTGAAAGTCTCTCTGGACTCACCAACTTGGCAAAGTAAGAATTAATTTCTTTTTTCCACATAAAATATTAGTTGAAATTGCAATCACCACACAGACAATTATAAAACATCAGTCTGGGCTTCRTGAGTATTAGAATCATTGAAATAATCATAACTTAGCAGGAAAGACTTCTAAGGATTTGTGTACTGATTGAAGAGAACAAGCGCTTCTTACATTTTCCTGACAAAACATTTTATCTGTTTTCAATTACGAGTGCTATATGCTCAGGACAACTGTTTATTTGATTTACAAAAAACAAACAAACAAAACCCCAAACCAAAAAAAAAAAGAAAACAACAAAAAACCCAATAAAACCCAAACAAACACTCAAACAAGAACAATTATATCATGTTTCTTTCATTTCATTTTTGGTTCATGCAKTTTTCTTGGAGCACAGCAATGCTCATGCAGTTTGCCTGGAAACTGACGGAAAAAGTACATGGGAACCAAAACTTCTTTCAACAGTGGTTCCTTTGTTTCTCAAGAAAGGCAAGTCTGCAGTGAGTCCAGGAACACGATTAAGAAACAAAAATCATAAAATTTAATTGAAAAGTTGTTACTGTCAGAGTGACATTACTCTGCTAATCTGTGACTATGTTGCTGAATAAGTTTCTCTAACTGAAGGAAAATAAAAGGACATTTCCCAAAGAATCCTTATACAGAATGATTTGTGAATTCATTCATATCAAAAAACATGTAGCAGAGTAAAATGGGTCTTTACTACAAGYAAATTTTGTAATTTAATACTTTAAAAATTTACTATGAAARTAGTTTTAAAAAAGACTGATAATCAGACTTTTACCCAGATTACTGGATCTAATTAATGGATTTTCATCTTAATCATTCTGCTTGTCATAATGAGGGTAGAAACCAGAAATCTGAGAAAGATTACTGAGTAACAGGAGTTAAGTTTACTATTATTTACAGTAGCTTGGACAGCAGTTCAGTGCAATCTAGTATATAGTAACCTAACACTTATTTTGAATCTGAAAATTCCAAGATATAAAGCTTAGATTAGTTTATAAATTAAGACATTCCGTCCTATGTTTTATATCCATATTTTATCACAGACTCAAAAAAAKAAATCTGTCCTAGATTGTAATAGAAAAATAAAAATACTATAATTATGGATTAGAGGACTATGAAGCAGTTGTTTTATGTTACAGAGGCTTAGTATAGAATATCATATTATTCAGAAAAATTGTGAAGAAAACTTCCAAAACCAAAACAAGATGATAACTACTCAGGTAGAGAGTAATTTATATTACTGGAGGTGGGGGTTGTGGGGCATGTGAGCTGTGCTGCAGATGACACAGTTCTGTTTTTCTCACTCACTCTTGGAAAACACCACAGGCAGCATCACACGGACAACATTGTTGGAAGTCTGGCTCAAGACATAAAGTTTTAAACTGCAAGTGCCAATGGACTCCTAAAAGTATTTAAACTTGGCCTGCTTCTATTGTGGCTGTACTGTATGGAGCAACAAGATATTCTGTTGAGCATGATGTGGAAATATGGAGCTGCTCAGAGCAAGCTCCAGGTTTTAAACCATTTTCTGCCCTGTGCTTAAGCAGGTAACCTAAGCATAGTCAGAAATGCTCTTTTGCAAAAGTGAGAGGTAAGGAAGAACACAGATTGGTGAACAAGGAGTGCATCGCACAAAACCAAACAGACAGATGACGAAAGGAGKGAGCTACGGAAGAGCTCCAGCCCAGCATAAAAAAACCCATCTTTTATTTACACGTCTAAGTTTTCAGTGATATTAGGACAGGTTCAGACAACCTTGTTCATGCCAACTCAAGCCTGACAGTCCAATAGCTGTCCTAAAGCACAGATAAACTTTGAAAAACAGGTAATTTTTCTGACTGTGTTAAGGAATTTTAAACTGTAAAATGTTTCATGCAAGAGGTTGGTGTATGTCTATTGCTCATTCTCTTTTGAGTTTTCTTGCATTCTAGTAGATGTACAATATCTGTCCTTTTGGTTTGTTTGTTTTGATTGTAAAATTACTCTTAAGTCTTTCAAAAGACTTCATAGAATACTTCAGTGAAAAACCAATATTCTTATGAAGGTAAACCCTACAAAGACTTTGATGATTACATGCAGGAATGAGCTCCAAAAGGACATTCACATCACACATCTGATATTATTAATGTCTATATTCTAATAAAGCTTACTGAAATGGTCTAGCTCCATACAGTGGAAATTGAGCCAAACAAAGGCAGTTTTAGATTAGATATTAGGAAAAAWTTCTTCACTGAAAGGGTAGTCAGGCACTTCAACAGGCTGCCTAGGGAAGTGGTGGGATCACTATCCCTGGAAGTGTTCAAAAGGCATGTGGATGTGGYGCCTGGGGACATTGTTTAGGGGTGAACGTGGTGGGGCAGCATTCATGTTTGGACGTGGTGGTCTTAGAGATCTTTTCCTACCTTAATGACTCTATGATTCTAAGCCCATAATGATAATAATGGTGTTGAGCATCATGAAGTTTCTTTCAAAAACATAGTGGAAATGATTCAGCAGGGATGTTGGAAAGAAAAGGTGAAAAAGTATCTGAGAATTTCTTCAGTGCTGGGATATGTTTTTGGTGATGCTCTTCAATGATCTAGAGCACTGGGATGAGGTCTACTAAAACACTGGGAAAATGTTACTTATTCACTAATAAAAAAGGAAGTAATATATCAATGTATGAAGCAAGAGTAATTTTTCAAATTCTTCCCATTTTTTCCTATGGGAAGGGAGATGAAGACCATATTATTTCCAAACACTCTTAATCACCCTCTGTTTTACACAATAATATGGACTTACTTAATCTGTAAGCATAGCCCCAAGTGACTGAGAGTTCTTTGTAAGACATATAGAGGAGATGTAATTACATATAATTTCACTCCTCCTGGGATTTAGGCCCCCTTTACTACTGACTTCTATAATTTCATTCTTTCCCTAGAAGACTGTGCAAAGGGACTATTTTTCTTCAATAGACTAATATGAGAGTCAGAACGGCTTTTTTTTCGTACTGGTCTAGGTTTGACACATATGCTTGTAGATCTGCATATGTAGTGAGCACATGTTTAGATATGTGTCAAACAAGAATTTATAGCACTCTGACAAAATGTGGCGGGTTTTTTTTCCAATCCTTTCAAAGACATTCACTATAGGTACCCATCACTGAAGTCCTTTATCCTGCATAACTTCAGACTGAATTGCTCTGTAGGACCCAATTCTCCAAGTTTTCCTAAATCTTGGTATACTCTATTCAAAAGMAGGTCCATTGTAATAATTTTTCATGAAAATTCTTCATTATCAAATTCCGGGTAGGAGATGGGATACTGTGAATTGATTTCTGAGTGAAGTAAATTCATGTTGATGTAAGTGGGAGCTCTCATTAAATTCTCCTTTGTCATTTAATAGTTTGAAAACATTGCCATATTTAAATTAGTATGATAAGACTATTTGTATAATGTGTCTTATCCTTACTTTCCTAGTAATTAATACTAGAAAATCTCTCAGCCATAAAGATCAAACAAGAATTTTCAGTTCTATGGTTTTATTCCAGTTTCAGACCCTAACTTCTGAAATTGCTACAAGCCACAAAGAATTACAGGCTATTAGATAACTGCGAAGAAGGCTTTCTTTAAAATACACCTGCATAGCAAATTATTTTAACATGATGTTTCTTATTACCTATATTAAATTCTCTTATTGATTAAGCTATTTATAAATCTCAGAGCATTTTCCCCTCAATATTAAAAAAACCCGCTTAAATGAAAACAGAGCAAAATAGATGAATTAAGTTTAGAGTTTATAGAAATCATTTTCTAAAATTACAATACTCCTGATGATGACAKCTCCTGAAGCATTATCACTGATTTCTTTACTGCAACACAGAATATTTTAAATTATGGGAGGCTCTTGAAAAATTTCGGTAGTTTAGTAATCACAAACCAAAATACTATCAACACAGAAATACACAAATAGAAACAGATTGTCCAAATTGAACTTAAATTATGCTATAAACCTAGTATGTGGATGTGTAAAGCAGAAAGGATGMTTTTGTGATGAAAACTCTGGGTTGGAACTTAGGAGAAATGTGTAAGTCCCACTTCTGTGTCCTGCTAAAGGGATCATGAAGTATGGCTGAGCTTCTGTTTCCAGCATGTAACAGGGCTCTAACTAGTTAAGCATCTTAGAAGGATGTGGTGGAGTTTTAAGCTTAACGTTTCCAGGTACATGGGCTATGTAGTTTGACAAAAAGTTCCAGACAGTGCTCCTAAAGTTACAAGTATCACTTATTTAGTGTTTCAGCTTTTAAAGAAAAATGGGTGTGCATGGAGGTGCACAGCATGTATCTACACCAGGATTAGTAACATAGCTCATCAAAGTATGCAGTATCTTAAACACAAGTTAAATGATATAATGATAATTATGATTGTTCACATCACATGTCAAACTTGTTTAATTTTTTTTATTTAGCCTAGCTCTACCTAGCTCRCACATAATTCTGAAAATTAGCCTGGTTTGTTGTGCACCAGCAGYGTAGAGAAGCAATCAAACCAAGATAGTTATGTGGGCAAGTTTAACACTTTTTTTTGTTGTTGTTTCTTAATTTTTTTTTGTTTTAACTTTTTCAGACTGGGTCTCAGTTTCAACAGTATTTCTTCAGTTGAGAATGGCTCTCTTAACAATGTACCTCATCTGAGGGAGCTCCACTTGAACAACAATGAACTTGTCAGAGTACCCAGTGGACTGGGTGATCACAAATATATACAGGTAAAAGTTATCATACTCAGAGAGTCAAGTTTATCAGTCTCAGAGAGCAACTGTTGAAAGATTCCTAATGGTATTTGTATGTTTATTCACTCTTGAACAGAAATGTGCACACTATTTTTAACTTGATGCAAGTTTCATAAATATTTGAAATATCAAGGAAATGTTGAATACAACAAGAAGACTCTGATGTTTTTACAGAAATTATGGAGGTGTATAGATCTAGATGTGTACATTTTGTTGTCTCTGTGTGTCTGAGGGGCCACAACAAATATGGGATTATTTGTGTACTTTGGTTTCCTCTTTACTCAAAAAATAATTTTAAGAATATTTTTTCWGGTTTTCTTTTTTTTTCACTTCTACAAAGTGATGTTTTGCAACCTCTCCCTTATCTCACAAAACAGTGCCATCAGGAGGGCAAATAGGCAAAATAGGCATTTCACATCACCAGTATTTTTGAGGTCCTTTTGGCCAGCTATCTAGAAATATTGCCTCTTGGGAGCAATTTAAATCCATCTTCACCGGAACTAAGATTTTACAGGAAAGAAAACTCTCAAAGAATGAAGACTCCCTAATGTAAATTACCCCCTCCATGTAGCTTGGAAAAATTCTCCAGAAATAGTGAATCTCTAGCAAAATAATATTCATCAGCTACTTTAAATCATCATTAGTGGTTACTTTGGCTCTGAATCCTGTATAGTTGCACTCATGAGAATGAAAATATTAGAGCTGGAGAGAAAAGAATTAGCATCAAATACAGTGTATTCACTGAATACTCTATACAGTGCATACTCCTGAGCCACCGTCCTGTATTAGTAATTTCACATCTTTGGCTCCTCTTTTGGTKACACTACCACCAGCTAACAGTAACATTATTAGATTGCTTTGCACAGTTTGTGCACTTTCTGTAGAAATTATGTCAATTGGGTGTATGTTAGGTATTTCAAAAAGTAAACAGAGTCAATGATTTGTTTGGAAAGAAGGCACATTTGTATAATGTTGCCAAAACACATGTGAATTATTTAATATGAAATAATTTATCTTATTTGCCATGATAGCTCAATTTCTCACTKCAGTACTTGTACGCTTTTCAGGTGGTCTATCTCCATAACAACAAAATTGCTTCCATTGGTATCAACGACTTCTGCCCTCTTGGCTACAACACCAAAAAGGCCAGCTATTCCGGCGTGAGCCTCTTCAGCAACCCCGTGCAGTACTGGGAGATCCAGCCCTCTGCCTTCCGGTGTATCCATGAACGCTCTGCAGTACAGATTGGAAATTATAAATAGATGTCCAAAGATGGGGGTCGGTTGTGTTCCAGCTAAAGTGTCTGTCGTTATAGGCCTGTTCAAAAAAACATTGCTAACAATTAACACCAAATGCCAGAAACTTCATTTTAAAGTGGAGATGATCCATTGATGTAGAATAAATGAGACATTACAGATGTACAAGAGTGAGCATACCATCAATAAGAATTGCCAACTGTGCTTTAAACTGACTTATTTCAGCCTTTTTTTCTCAGCATGCTTTCTGTGGCATTTTTCAGTTTGCTGAATGCTACAGGTTTTCAGATTCCACTGTATATGAAATTCGGAGTAAATATTTGTCAAGTTATGATATATTAAAAAAAAAGATAGTGATTGAGGTTATTTTTATAACCACACACAGAGAAAAATAGCAGAGGGAAAAAAGACTCTCAAATCATCTGGAGACTTGAGAAGGTAAGAGTTACCTCCTTTAAATTTATTTCAAGCCCTGGAGGTTTAAAAATATCCACTATAACTCTAAGATAATTCTGAATGTATCTATTTAGCAGAGGCAAATAAAGTTGTTGCTAATGTCATTATTTTTGGAAAAATAAAATAAATTCATATTGTACACATAGTTCTTTAAAGTTTGCCATTCTTCTAGAGCAATGCTATTCAGAATTAGCTGAACATCATCCTAAAGAACAAAATACTGTGTAGTCTGCAGTAAAAAACTTGCAACCTATATCTGGAGCTCGATGACTAAATTTCTCTAGTGCAAATCCTTCTCAACTTAGTCACAAGAGCAGTTTTTATGACTTCACTGCCTTGCAGAGTATGGTATAAAGGTTTAGTAATTGTTATCAATCTGTGTATTTATCTAAACAAAAAACCATAGCAGTTCACTTTTCACTTGTTCTGCATTGTACTTTTGTCAGCATCTTTTACTGGTTTTGGTTTTTTAAAAAAAGGAATTAATTGTGAAGTAGAGATATGCAGGCTCCTCCGTCTGACAARTTTGTGGAATTTGGACTATAGAAGCAAAACCATAAGTATAGAAATATATGAAGTGAAATAACTGCAATTGTGGGGACATCATTTGTAGATGTATCTATTTAGAGTRATTTGGAGCCCTCTGTAAATTGGGATTCTTCAACCCATACTAGCAGGTAGCAAGCACATCAAAGGTAGGCTGCACATTTCTACTGTCAATCTTCAAAGCTAAACATATACTCAATAAAAAAATCACCTGAAAAGAATCTTCTGCAGACTCTTAATATTCCAAGGTCAATCTCTCTAATTTGTAAAACTTATATGTCATTTATATTAAAGAATAATGTAATACAGGCAAACTCCAAAGTGTTTGTCTTTCTTCTTTTGTTTTGATAGAATAACATCAGTGTGTCAGAACTTTAATTAAGTCTTGAAAATTGAACATCTTTGGCATGGTGATAGCTAAAGTAAGAATAAGTTGTGTGAAATTCTTTTGCCTCAAGGAACTTTTTCATACCTAATTCTCATAKGTATTTTTTAGGAGCAAACAAATGCAGTTTTTTTATAGGTTTCATTTATTCAGTAGTAAATAATTGGAAACAATTATGACTCACTATAACCGCTACACAGAAAAAGCATGCTTGCACTCTTCTGAGCTATCTTCTTGATATAGTAGCCAATGATTTCTCTGCTTTCTATCTGTTTTTCTTCTGGCTTTCACATTTTCAGACAGTTATTTTTAAATAAAACAAACAGTATATGATATCCTTCTGTCACAGSAGGGAAAAACCTCCAGAAAATTGTCAGTTATGTTTTCTTTCTTTTTTGTTCTTGTTAGATATCAGCTATTCTACAGACAGAGACTTCACACAGAAAACTAAGCACTGGCATTTCAAGTGAAAACAAAGGCATTGTTTTAGCCTGAAAAACTCCACAGAGTTTGTATGTACATGGTTACAGAGAGACACTAACGCAAAAAGTAATAACAGTTACATAAAGCATCATATAAGCATATGCACAAACTTTCCATTTCTCCATCCGTAATTATAACATCTCACATGCTAAGACTTTTCTTCCAAATTGGAACAAACTTTAAGTCCGGAAGAAAATATCTGAGTCTAGTCCTCCTCTGTAATACCCATGATATGTCCCCTATCAAACTTGCTGCTGCTGCCARAGCATAAGTTATTCTTCATAAAATACATTCCCTTCTAACAACCAAGGGCTGCAAAGATAGCAGGACTTTCCTGATTCCCAGTCTTTCTYGATGAAACAGAATAAGCAAATCCTATGACAGGAGACCTAAGCAAGATCATGACAAATTTGAAAGGTAAACATACTGTTGGTTTTCCATAAATTGTGCAGCCGCACCAACAGTGTTTGACTRAGGGGATTCTAGCCACACACAGCATCTGCAGAGACTTCAAAGCAGCAGGAAGCCCAGTACTTTTAAAACTGCATTTCATATAAATGAAGAACAGATGSTTCTTCCATTTAAAAACAAAACAAAGAGAGAAAAATTTWAAAAAAATAAAAAAACAAACACAATCTATAAACAATTGGGTGGAAAGAAATAAGAGAACTAAAGTAGAAAGTCTTTGTGCCTTGCAGTGCATCCTCAATTTCTTCATAAATTATGAAGACAGTAAATGGTCACTACTCTTGGACTCAAAAAATGCCCTTGTTTCCTGGTGCAGCCTAAAGCATCTTATCCCTTACTGCCAGTAAGGGCGTGGCCATCTTTTAGTCTGGTTTCTCCTACAGTGCACCAGGTTATGGACAGTTATCGTATACTCAATTGCTGATGTATAAGTGACAGTAAATTTAATTTCATTTCCAGGTAAGGATCAGATCTTAAATCCTTGGCATTAGAGTGTTGCTCTAATTTCCAAGACATACATTTTTTTCAGTTGCCTCCACAAACTGTTTCTAAAATTCTCTAAGCACAAGGTCTGGAAACAGCTCTTTGGCCCATATTTTGTTTGGGGGTTTTTGGGAGGTGTTTTGTTGGGGTTTTTTGGGKTTTTTTTGAKGAGGTGTTTATTTGGGTTTTCTTRGGGGGTTTTTTTTGAGCTGCTAATGAACCACTGTTATAGTCTGTTTCTGCTTATGTTAGCTATTTTTGAAAACAGAAAACATTTTCTACCTCATACTCATGTAAAAAATAGGAGCAAGCTGATAAATTGTCTTTGTTCAAAGAAAGCATTAACTTAATGCATTTCTARTATCATATGCAAAATAACTAAAAAAGATTGCAGTCTTTCTGATCCCACCACTACTCTGAAGTGCCATCTAGTGTCACTGAGGGACAGTAACAAAGTTACTGTTAACTAGGGAAAACCAGAAGGAAAAAGGTTTATGAGACTTTATGGGAAGAGAGTACTCAAATTCACATACTCTGCTGTTTTGGTTTTCTATTTTTATTAAGTCAGAGGTGCAGAGTTGTGAAATCAATAGTCTTTTTGTACACCCACAATCAAATACGTTTGCTTTGAACAAGGATGGCGTTTTGCTCATTCTCTGTATGCACACATTGTTCTGAAGTTGGTTTTGTTTCAGAGACTTTCCTACATCTGTGTTTTTTGGTTTTTATTCAGAAGAGTTGCCCTAATTTAGCTGAAAGTAGTTCATTAAAGAGTCATGTTTGTGAAAAGTTGCAGAGCACTGAAGGGGAAATACAGGCTGTGAGATAATTGTTCAATATTAACTGCCTCATCTTCAAAATGAAATAGTAAAATTAAAAATAGTTGATAATTTTTAGCATAAAACATTATCTTAACAATGCTCCAGCAGCTCCATCTGGAAAAGARCAAAGTTTCTGTGGATGTCCTGAAAAGGCACAAAAACTGTTTAGCTGTTTGGATTACACTCAACACAAACACTCRAAGAGCTAGACTCATCAATGACTGCATTTTAAGTGACACAAACCAGCCTTTGGCCTCCTGCCTTATTTCCTGCTCTGGAAGTTCAGGGCTGTTAGTGTGCCATAAGTGCATAAGAGGATCAGTCTGGATACAAGAACTACGGAAGGCTGTTTACCCTGCCTGTTAAACCCCACACTTTCCTTTCTGAGTATAAAGAAGTGGTTTCTTCATAACTGCTTTGTCAGGCAGTTTTCTTTCTCAGTGTGTACATTATGCTGCTTGAAAGCTTTGGAGATTACCTCTATGCGGGTGTCTTAAGTCAGCAGACCAGAAGAATGTTAATGCCCTATTACTGCCTGTTTGAATTGGACTTAAACCTGCAGGAGAAAGAATGGAAAAAACGATGAAAAAAATTTAATTCTAATTATATATTTATTTAAATATTTCACACATCTTTTTAGAGTACAGCAGAAAACTAATAACAAAATTACAACAGTGTGACAAGATGGTTGTTTTTTTATATCTACATGTATTTCTGCAGCGTGAAACACAGTGAAGAAGCTTTTGAAAAGCAGCAATAATTGTAGGCCTTGTATCTGAAAACACTTATTTTCTGAAAATATTTTCACTCAGAGGAGCTGAAAAAATAAATATGGGCATCAATTTGGAAGGCAAATTAATAATAATAATAATAAAAAAGATGCTGTCCATTCCTTAAACACAAAAGGCTGTTTTTAAACAAAAGATAAAATACCTCTATCCTGGAAATTTTCATGCCAGGAAATGTCCCTTTGGAAAACATACTTCCTTTGACTCACACCCAGAAGAAGATAAATACTTGAAAATTATGATTCCTAGCCACAAATGACATGGTATTTTGTTTAGACGTGAAAATATTAATTGATAGATTGTGTTGTTCCTAGATTTTGGCAGAATGGACAATAGAATATGTAGTGCTTTATTTCGGATATTCCCTGGATGAAAAGATAGAATGTACCCTCAGAGATTTCGATGATGATACAAAACTGGGGAGGGGGGTTGCTGGGTGATCAGCTGAAGGCTGTGCTGCCATTCAGTGGGACCTTGACAGCCTGGAGAATAGGGCAGAGAGAAACCTACTGAGGTTCCACAAGGGCAGATTCAGGGACATGGCGGGGAATAGCTTCAAGTGCCAGCACAGACTGGGGGTTACCCTGCTGGAAAGCAGCTCTGCAAGAAGGGGCCTGGGAGGCCTGGTGGATGACAAGCTGGCCACGAGCCAGCAGCACCCTTGCAGCCAGGAGTGTCAAGGATATCCTGGGGTGCATTGGGAAGAGTGTGGCCAGCAGGACGAGGGAGGTGATCCTGCCCCTCTACTCAGCCCTGGTGAGGCCAATCCTGGTGCTGGGTCCAGTTCTGGGCTCCTTGGGGCAAGAAAGAAAAGGAGCTACTGGAGAGGGTCCAGTGGCGGGCCACAAAGGTGATGAGGGGTCTGGCACATCTCTTTTATGAGGGGGCTGGGCCTGTTTGGTCTGGAGAAGAGAAGTCTGAGAGAAGACTAATGATCTCATCAATATCTGTAAATATCTCAAAGGTGGGTGCCAAGAGAATGGTGTTACACTATTTTCAGTGGTTCCCAGTGACAGGGAGAGGAGCAGTGGCCATAAATTAAATCACCAGAAGTTTCATCTCAACATGAGGAAAAATGTCTTTACACTGAGCATGGCAGAGCACTGGAACATGCTGCCCAGTGAGGTTGTGGGATCTCCCTCTCTGGACACATTCAAAATCCATCTGGACAAGTTACTGCGCAACCTGCTCTAAATTTCCTTGGCAGGAGAGATGGACTGGATGATCTCTCGAGGTCTCTTCCAATTGTGATTCTCTATAAATTATTACAATTTACAAAACCTTCTAAATTCATATTTAATGCAAAATCAAGCAAAATTATTCCAACTCTTTATGTTATTGTCTCAAAAGCATTGAAGTATATATTTTGTGATAAATCATACCTACACCTTTTATTCATTTTCAACTAGTATATTAAAGCATATATTATATTTGAATAAAAAAGCCTTAAGAATTTTGTTGTTATTTTTGAAACTACAAGTTTATACAAGTTACATTATTGTTTCCAGATGAAGACTTTAATTGAGATAAATTGGGCTAGTTCTACTCTACAGAGTAATTTTTGAATGTAATGGAAAATAGGGACCATGTGTCTGCTACTAAGTGCATGTTAGAAAGCCCTCTCAACAGGAAAAACTCAGAAGCAATTAAAGCTAATCATGTAACATTCTGATGCTGAATCCTTTAATCTTTTAATTTCAAGGTATTGAATCTTTGCTGGAATCAAAAGYTTGTAAAGAGTAAACCAAATTCCAGAGTGTAGAAAAAAAATGAAATTTCAAGATGCATAAAATAATCTCAACATGAAAGACAGAATAATTCTAACTACTGCTTGCCTATGCTAGAAACTCTAGACAATTTAAATGCTTCAAAAGGCTTATTCCCTTGTGAGAATAAACCTTCAGAGGTTTGCTCATATACATCATTCCAACATGGAAGGAAAACATGGATACATTGTAATGAATTGTTGAAACAAAGCACTGACTTCGAAGTGTTGGTTAACAGAAAGTGATTGAGAGATCCTAAACCTTGAGTGACCCAAGATTCCATCATGCCATCAAGCAAATGAAAAAAAAGACTTGCCTTTTGGCTATATTTTAGTTTTCTATCCTTTGTTGCTCATTTTCAGCACCAAATTCTTTAAAGACATGCCAATCTTTTATATACAGAGGAGCCTATGCATGCGTAGATTAGAGAGACAGAGAAGATTGTGTGAATTTCTTTTTAACAGATAAAGATAATTGGATTGTTATGCAAAAAGTTAAATATATTAGCTCTTTACTGCTGTCAAAGGACTAAATTACAATGAAGTAGTAATATTCCCTTTGAACTGCCTTGTTAGAATTCTGACACACAGGATTGCCATGTTTCCTACATCTTAGACAGTGAGAATTGTCTCACACTATGAAAAATTGCAATAGCATAAGGATTTTAGATTATTCTGCAGAGCTGAGAAAGAAATAACATTAATAGTAATTGAAGAAGACATTGTCCCATTTACCAAAGCTCTGTCCTATAGAGGAGGAAGCAGAGGATTCCTCCAGGCCAGTTTCACCCTCCCTTACCTTTCAAGTGAGGAAGTTGAGATAAAAGAGCTTTCTAGCCCCTTGGTTACCTCGTGGGCAGCTTCTGGGCTGGTATGAGAGCATGTAGTACATGAACATATGTGAACCTGATGAGGGTAAAAGCAATCCCAGCGTTGGTACAGACTGGGTGAGGAATAGTCTGAGATCAGTCCTGCAGAGGGATTTTGGGATACTGGTGGATGAATAATTGGATATGAACCAGCAGTGTGCACTTGCGGCCTAGAAAGTAAAACATATCCTGGGCTGCATCAAAAGCAGCACAGCCATCACGTCCAGGGAGCTGATTCTGCTCCTCTTCTCCACTTCCCTGAATCACTCACCTGGAGTTATACATACAGGGCTGGGGTCCCCAGCACAGGAAAGAGCTGCTAGAGGAGAGCCACAAGAAGGGTCAGAGAGCTGGGGCACCTCTCCTGCAAAGAAATGGTAAGAGAATTAGAATTGTTCCAGGTGCAAAAAAAAAAAAGGCTAAGGAGAGCCAAAATTGCAGTCTTTCACTATATAAAGAAGGCTTTTAAGAGAGACAGAGCATTTTTAACACAGCCTGTAATGACAGGATAAGGTGCAATGATTTTAAGCTGAAAGATGGCAGAATTAGGCTGGATATGAGGAAGATATCCTTTAAATTAAGGCTGGTGATACACTGGAACCAGTTGCTTATAGAAGCTGTGGATGTCTCGTCATTGGCAGCATTCAAGGCCAGACTGGGTTTCATGCAGGCTGGCCTAATGGAAGGTGTCACTTATTGCAGGGAGGTTGGACTACATGATCTCTAAAGGTCCCTTCTAAACCAAACCATTCTGTGATTACAAATGCAATTAGTACACCAGTAGGCTCTTGCTGCCATGACCATCTCTTCCAGAATCTCTGTTCACCTAGACTTCTACCACTCACTGTCCAGGAACACATTTAAGCTCAATTCCTTGTCCTTTCCCTGAGCTTACAGCTGGGTTTCAGCAGGACAGAGCAGCTGTGCAGAAGGTGAGCTGGGAGCCAGGAGTTACACAAGGCAGGGCCACTCCCTCAGGATTGAGGTAACAGTGCCCCAGCACCCAATGAAGCTCAGCAGAGCTGTTTGGGTGACTGTAACCATGGTGGGACAACCATCCAGCAACAGATGTCCACTGAGAGGCCAGGCTTAAGGTCAAGCTCAGTTTGCAAGTCAATAATATAGTGTCAGGTACAAAACCAGGTACAGCATGCCTAGAACAGAGCTGGGACTAGGATTCAGCTGGAATAGAGCTSCAGGACAATGGGTAGAGGCAGTGTGGATGGAGAATGTGGATGAGGCTGGAGTAAAATATTCAACATCACCTGAATTAGTTAGGAATTCCAAACCTGTCTTCCAAGGCTTTGGAAGGTGCTTCTCTAAAAGCATTTTGATGTGAGTATGTGACAGGTCATTAGTGGCTTTCAGAAGAAGGATTTCCTGCTAATTGGTAAAGCAAACATCTTCTTCCCTTCACCAAGCTTTGAATCAAAATGTTGTGGGCTATCACCTGCACATCTATTCCCTACTTGCTTGAAAGAATGGCCCTCATGTGGGCTCCCTGGAAAAGTAACCATTCTGAGACAACACATATCTGATGGGTCTCAGGGTCATTCAATCATGGTTGTGTTAAAAGGTCCATAAAATTGACATYGATTTAACTGCTAAAACACAGTGTAAAAACCTTCTCTTTATGAGTGAAGTTATTACAAATATGTGATTTTAGGTCTCATTCTATTTTCATGAAATTGTGTAGGAGTAATGGATTTGCTATACCACAACTGACTAGTCATATTATCTGGGTCTGTCTAGAAGTGATCTATGGGGTAGGAAAATGACCTAAATTAAAGTGTTGCTCACCGGTACTGCTGTAGCTAAGTTTGTGTCAGCAGTTCTATGTGAAACCAGCTTTTCCACTTAAATATTATTACTCTGCTAAATCTTGGAATCAGATGTTGTTTCTCAAGCATATTTGTTTCTCCTTTGAAAATTAAAAATAGCCCATTGTAACTTCTTCAAAACCCTACTGTAAGGCAAAAGTGTATATAAATACAACCACACACATGCAAGCACACATAAATTTTGAGAAAATCATGGAAACTATGAAATTATAATTTGATAAAATTCAAATTGTGGTTCAGGGCATGCCATCAAACCTTAGGACCTGAATGTCTACTTTCATATTGATGGCTTAGGTTATATTCCAGAGTCTAAAGCTACATTTGTGTTATTAAGTGAAATCATGCCATTTTCAAAGTCTGGAACATGACTTAGTCCCATCTCTGTTGTAAGGTTTTCTTGTCTCCTGAAACACAGTGGCTTCATTTAAGCTCTCTATTGAGAATGATAAATCCCAAACCCTTGCTAGGGATCATTTAGTTCAGGCTAGAATAATGCAAAAACCCATTCTGATATATTATAAATATATAATATTTTATATATTTTTTTTTTTACATTAATGTTTTGTGTTTATCTACCCGGCTATTGAAAATGCTGTTAATCTATCTATCTATTATCTGAATGCTTTCCCTCCTTTTTCTTCTCATTTGGTTATAATGCTTTCTGCAAACATTCATGGTAAAGTTTATCTCTGGGTTTTTTATATCTTTGAACAGCGATAATATGGCATTCTGATCTGACTGAGACTTGGGAAGAGTTACAGTAATTGATTGCAGTACTTCACTTTCCATACCCACAACCCAAAAGACATTGCAACCCACTTGAGAAGAGAGAAGGGAAGGCATTCCAAGTTAGCTTTCTGTCCCTGCTCCAAAAAGATGCAGCATCTTTCAAAATGCTGTTCTATTTTGTAGCATAATATATTTATATACATATAAATATATATAAATATATGAAATATATATATATATATATATATATATATAATGAAAGCATTAAAAGGTCTGCTGGGAAGCTAAAGGGCCAGACGTTGATTCCAGTTTTGGTTCAATTCAGTTTATCATTTAACAAACAGACATTTATAAAAATATGCAGATACAGAATTATTCAAATACAATCTCTAGGTGCTTGCTGAAGTCTGAAAAAATGCAAGATGAAGAGAAAAGAGTTAGGCAAAGTAGACAGAGGTCTGAAATCTATGGGAGGTGAACAGGTTTAATTAGGAAATGCTGAATTCTCCTTAAAACATTACAGGATGAGGGAAAAGTTAGTGCAGCTGGGCCATTCTCGAGTTGGATGGAGATCAACTTAGACCTTAACCACATTTGTGTCCATCAAAATAAGTTTATGAACACCTGTGACACAAATGTCTTAAACAGTTCCTCTCCTATCCAATGTATATGACTTATTCAGTTATATATGAAAAGCTTTGCTTGAGTGAAAAGAAAGAAAACTGCTCAGTGAGGCCTCAGGTGATGGTCTAATGGAATCAGAGAACTGTCTTCTAAGTTTTTATTTGACCTTTCAGAGAATTGCTTATTTTGGCTTTTTACTATTGTGATTTTTAGAGGTGGTAAGGAAATGGAAAATACCTGTGGGTTAATGGATCATGACTGCTTCCAGACTTGTACATCCCATTTTGCTTGGCTCTATTTCTGCAACATTTCATTGCAGATATTCTGCTSGATACAAGGCTAAGAGAAGACTGTGGAGAAAACTGTTGAGAATACTATTCAGACAGTTTACACAAAGTGAGGCTATTACTTAGGAGACTGATTTTTTCCTGGACTGGAGGTCCAAGGGCACAATTTAGGTTCCAAAAGAGAAATATCTAATATCATTCTGGATTGCTTATATGTGCCCGGCGTCCTGCTGCTACTTCAGGACAGGACAGGTCTCCTCAGAATCCTGAGTCACAGTAGCCAGACCCCCTTGGCTGTGCTGTACAGCCTAGGCCATGTCAGAGAGCAGTTAGATGTCCTTGCACCACCTGACTGAAACCCCTTCACCACAGGCAATTGCATAATGCAGGTGTCTTGCTATTAAGCACTGTGAAGTTCTCTGTTTTGCCGTCAGCTACCATTTGAAAAGGGCACAAGTGTTAAAGTCCTCTCCCATAATCTATAAAGGTGAGTTGGACATCTGAGAGCCTCTCAAATAATACTGGATGCCTACCTTTAGGTAAGTGAATACTGTTGTAGGGTCTGTACTGGGGAATCAATCACTCCCCAGGCCCCACAACTATTTATTGCATCCCCACTGATCTTGAGGAGTGCCTGGACTCCTATCACACACATAGACACCTTTGTTTGCTGTCTCTCAGTACCAGAATGTCAGATACATCACATACCTGACACTGTTTATAATAATAGATAGTCTGCATCTTGCAGAGAAGTAGAGGCAATCTTAGTGGGATATAAGGCGGAGTAACTTAAAAAAAAAAAAAATTAGCTTTTCTAATGGGAAATATGTTTTTGTGAGATGCTTTTAGCACTACCATGGGGCCTGTAGTAAAGCATTAGCAGAGTTTCTCAACACTGCACAATTCCTAAGACAAAAGGTGCTTCATACAGCATGAAGTTAATCCACTCTGCATCTCCTTATAAAAAATAAAGACAATTAAATCACTGGATTGGAATCTGTGGTTGCCAAAGCTGACCATTTAATATGGCCAAAAGAATATTTCCAGCCAGTCTTTCAGAGGAGCTCCATGTCTCCAAACAGGAAAAGGATGAACAAATTTGTCTGGAAGGAAAAAATTGTAAGAAAAATAAAAATATTTATATTCTAAGGTAATTTAAGACTGTGTCCTCAAATACCTCGTTTCTTGATATAACACCCAAAAAAGGCCAGTTTTAACCATAACTTTCTTTTTTTCACTTGAAAAGTAAATGTAAGTAGAAGGGAAAAAAACAATTATGAGACATGGAGAAAAAAAGAAAGGTTAGGATTAAATATTAGTGTCCCTGTACATATTAGTAATAAGGAAAAAAATAAAACAGTTGCACTGAATATGTCAGTGACAGATTCACAGATAGCATGGCAGAAGATAGTTGGAAATAGATAGAGATTTCGATGAGGAAAAGAAATTCTAGTAATGCTATAGAAGTACAACTAAATGTGCACAAGACAGTGATTAGCAACGGAATATGAATAAAAACAATCATTGTTTTCTGCATTTGGAAAGAAGTAGGTCTGATTTTTCAGACTGATGTATTTTTATTATATCATGTACTAAAGGGAAAAAAACCAACAAAAATGTTTGATAGTAAGAAATCCTTTGAGATTTGATTGTCATAATAGTTTGTACTTAAACATCTCAGGAAGACAGGTAAGAGTTGTTTGGTTCATTTACAGTCCATTTTCATGAGCCTGGGAATACCAGAACACTGATGTGGTGTTACTGTTCATGGATTTTAAGCAGGTAGATGCTGTCTTTACCTCAAGGCTATTAACCTGTCTCCAGTCCTAGGGAAAATAATGTAAAAATTTCATACAGCATTCAGGTGGTAATGAACTAAGTGACAACTAATGTCAAAATAGATACTAACAGGCAGCCAATGATATAATAAGTATTTTCTATCAAGCTTTACTTGTTCATGAGGCTTTAAACCTGGTAAAAGCATCTTCTGTAGTTGCAGTATATTTGTCCAAGGTGCTTCATTTTAGAAATTGCAATGGACTTAATTTTTAAAAACTGCATATTAAGTGTCTCCCAAACTGTCCCACCTTCATGGCAAAGACAATTTATGACTTAGTGGATCTCTTTAAATCCAGGGTCACATAAACTAGCAGAAGGCCAAATGCTGTATTCTGGTTGTGCAGCAAAATCCAGAAGATTTCACATCCCTTTTGACCTTAAGCTGTGGTGATCTGAATGCACAGACATTGGTAATGCTTAGATTCTGGGAAGGTGTTTAGCACCCAATGGTTTTCAAAGCCGGTCTATGTTGGTACGGCATTAGCATGTACAAATAATAGGTAGTGAACTAACCAAGTTTGCCAAGTCCAACCCTTCCTTTTCCRTAAATTATCTGCACTGTTTACAATAGAGAAATACAGACATGCTGCTATAATTTTTACCTGTAACCACAATCTACTGTCAAATTCAACAGGTTCTTGAGATACTTTTGGATTCTTAACATTAGGAATCATTTGAATTGTCTTATGCTCCAAGGTCACCTAATTTTCTTTTATACATGGATCAGGAGATTTTAAGTGCTATGACAAAACATACAGAATATATTAAGGCATCTGTTTAAATCTGTTTAAAAACAGACTCTTGCCTTCATGTTTATTCCTTGTAGAAAAAAAAAAAAAAAAAAAGCTTTGATCAGACTTTGAATCAACTCACAGAAATTTTCCTGCTGACTATTTGAATCAAATCAAAAACAGTCTGAAAATCAACAGAGAGGAGGATAACAGTACTAGAGTATAGACACTGTCAAGTTTGAAGCAAAACAGTGAGCAGTCTTTCAGAAGGACAAAAACAAAGTTTCATGATCAACTAAAGTATCTGTTGTGGTCTGCTAATAGGTTGTAACACTATTACCATTTTTGTAAGTTTCCAAAGCTGGTATTTCCTTTTTAGGAGAAAGGAAAAGAGGGATTTGGGTCACCAAAAATTTTGTAATGCCTATAGTATGTGCTCTAACACTTTCCATTTAACATGTAAGCCCAGTGTAGAGGCTGAAAAAATAAAATTTCAATTAGGAGGCATGGAAGATGAAAAATAAGCACCTACAGCCTCCAGAATCTGGAACTGAATTGTTTTTAGTGGAACTCATAAAATATGAGTCAGCCTTCAGTAATATTTTCAAAATGCTGCAGAATTTTACAGAAATACTTAAGTAATTGTTCCTGGAGATTAGTGCCAATATCATATTTTTGTTTATTCACCATATGTAGGCTAACAGGCTGTATATTTACTGTTTAGAGACACAGAAAACATCATGTATAAACACTATGTTATCTCTCTATAATTAAGTGGTTTGCTGCATGGTGTCCATGGAACAGCCTTTTCTCTTAATGGAGGTTTCTCAAGCTCTGCTGCAGGTAGCCAAATAAAATGAACCAACCTTCATTTCATCTTTAGAGTAATATTTAGTTTAAATTTTGAGTGGTCAGAGGAAAAACCTCATTGCACACTTCATGTGGCAGTGTGAAAAGTTCCATGAGGAATTTTTCTGGAGCTATGTGTTCCCATGGCAAAAACACCCTACTCCTGATACTGGGCACTCAAATCTCTTGGTTCTGTGTACCAGATGTGTGCACAGGTATAAGATGAAAACAAAGCAGCAGTTAGTTTAGATATTATCTATTAAGTTTTGGTAACCTGAGTCTTTTGGGGAAAAGGAGATTAAAAGCAAATAGATTGGGAGGCACTTCCATTTATGCAGAAGGGCATAGAAGCTATAAAGAAGGCAGTTTTACAAGAGAGAAAAAGCAGAGAGGATATCACTGATGAGTGTAGAAACAAAACGGTGACCCTATAACTCGACAATATTTGACAGCTAGATCTCAGTCAGTGCAAATTGATACACTTGCAGTGAGTTCTGCTTTCAGATTCTTTCATTACAATCTATTAGACTTGGCCATCTCCAGCCATGAAAATATGAATTAAAAAAAAAAAAATAGTGCTTTGGGTTACATAAAAGAAATATTTCTATTCATATTTCACAAGACAAAGATAATTACATTATGATAGGTTTTTATCATATTTCCCATCAAAGAAAGATGAATAAATAAGGTACAAAAGAAAATAAATTTTAAAGAAAAACTGGAGCACAGTAGTTGTAAAGGTGAAATATTAATATGTCCTAACACCATCAGTGTGAACCATATTCATAGCCAATTTACAGCTTAGACGACACAGGTGAATTTGCAAAATATTTTGTGTATTCCTTGGAAATTAGCTAGCCTTCATTCACTTGCTGTTTAATGACTTCTGAGAGCTACCAAAAGAACCTCTGCACAGAACATAAAATAGGGCCACAAAAAAAGAAGTCACTCAACCACAGTTCTACCCTCTGTTGCAGAAGAAGCAATACCTTCATTTGCTGGGTTGTAGTATGTACCTGC
Source organism: Mixornis gularis (assembly GCA_003546035.1). Taxonomy (NCBI): domain Eukaryota; kingdom Metazoa; phylum Chordata; class Aves; order Passeriformes; family Timaliidae; genus Mixornis; species Mixornis gularis. Next base: position 1,071,045 of record QVAJ01000180.1, read on the forward strand.
TCTCCCAAACAGAGGTTTATGAGGTTAGAGCTTCATGATTCAGAACAGTAAGATTAGGAAAAGCATAAAAAGGATGTCAAAGGGACAGTATTTAAAACAGTCAGCAAGACAGGAACTGTATGAATGAACAAGTCTCAGCTGAACTTTATGTGACCCAAGCTTTTACCATATGTTAATTTCAAAATATCATCTGTTTGCTTAATAAAATTTGTAAGCTATAAAGATATGCATATTTTGTATTTCTGTTATCAGAAAAAGGATGTATACTTGATATACAGAAAAACTGGTTCATAAGTACAACTGTGCCAAAAAGCATATTAAGCCTGGATTATCCTATACTTGCAGCCAATATTCAATTCTATTTATACTGCAAACGCAAAACTGCACCTATTACCGAGAGTTCAAAATATATATTAATTTATCATAATATTGGACTTGTAGTTCAAAGGAAATCAATAGTCAAAGTAAGCACAGTTAGTGCCTTTTCTGAGATTTTTTAATGTTCTGAGATTGTTTAATGTTACAAATACTATGTTCCAATGCTCACCTTGATATATGTTCTTCCATAGACCAAATCTTGATAATACCTTAAAGGTTATCTCTTTCTGTATTAAAAGTATTTTTTTATTCCAACTGATCTCTTGCTGAGTGCTGCTATTTGTTGCTACATTTGCAGTCAAGTCACAGTTGCGGTTTCCTTGGTCAACTAAAACTAATGAAGTAGTTTTCAGATAAATATCGTTCTGTGCATGAGAAACTCCATCTGGTCTCCATTTCTCCACATGCAAAACAACAGCAGCTTTGTCCACTTCTACATTTCTAGTCCTGATACCATGCAGTTTTTCACTTAGATTAATTCACTATTGTAATCCCACTGCTTCACATTCACTCCTTGGCACCATTCAAGTAGCAATGTAGTAACAATCTGTCACCATGTGTTTCCCAGTGTGTAAATGGTTCTCCCACACCAGGGAGACAGGCATGATGTCAGAACATCAAAAGCGTAACTTTCACTCCCTGTGGGCTGCACTGGCACATGACACTCTGTGTTAAGCAAATTTGTTTACTAATTGGGGCATTGCAGAAGAACAGAGGTCTGTGTTTGTTGTCTTTCCTCTTTTTGGTGAAGGACACTGGCTTTTCCCTGCTCCCAGTAACCTTCACTGCTCTGGAGACTGAGATGCATGGGCAGAAAATTTTGGGAGAAGCTCACATCCAGGCTCCTCTTCAGGAAACTGATAGAGTTCTCCAGCCCAGACACATTCTGTACCATGACTTTTCATAAAGATATTAAGTGGAAAATGGACAAAATCCCTGAATTTTTAACCCCAACTACTACGGTCAAATGCAGTTGAACACACAAGACACTTAAATGGCTTATGCGTGCTTTCTATATGCATATTTGACATTTGTCCCTATCCAAAGCCATAAAAAAAAAGATGCTTCTCATAAAAAGGAAGACATCCTCCATTTAAAGATAAGGGAAAGTTCTTATGGAAGAATTAAAATCCACTTTAAACTGTTATTTTCTTAATGTATTATTTTTCGACATTTCCTGGTGAAAGTAACATCTCATCCAAGGCTTAAGATGCATTCTTGAACTACATCCATGGAATAAGAAAGAGACAACATACAGCTGAGTAGTTCCAGATTCTGAAAAGCAAGAGAAAGCTGTAAGTGCAAAATGAACAAATGTATAAAGTGAGTTTACAGTAACTGCTCAAAACCCATTCCTGGGATGTGTTTTTATTAAACAAACATATACATTTAACCACCAAAGAAAATCTCCAGACCAAATCAATTCCGATGGTTTCCAGAAGAATCTTTGAACTCAAGTATGTAATCTTTGAAGTCAGTATGTAATGTGGAAAAGGGTATGATACAAAGATAATTTTTGAATCTGATCCTTAGGCTAAAGTTTTTATTAAGGATATTTTACTGTGGTCATAAGATAGTTAAAGAAAAAGGCAGAAAAATGAATGAGTCACTTGGCTGAAGAAGAACAGCAGCATTGAGGTCTGAATGCTATGTGTTAGCTCATGTCTAGCAGTATAAAATAAGTTGGAAAACAAAAGCCTGTTTGCAATTTGTTTTACAGTCTTACAGGTTTTCCCTCTAAAATACAAAAAAAATCTTGTATAAACCWATAGCATTCTGACTTCCTCAGGTTTGTGAAATATCATTCTCTGATCCCACAGGAGGAACAGATGGGTTGTCCTTGTACAAAATATGGTATCCACCTGCACTTCATTAGAGAGCTGCATTTTTGTACATGCCACACCACAAGATCACCATGATGACATAGCAGCTTCAGAGAACAGCGTGACAAGGGCTTTTTTTTTTTTTTCCCTCTTGTAACACAGAGGATCTGGCAGACTTTTACCTCCTGACACTGTTTAGAGCATATATTGGTCGATACAGTCTCTTATTGCATCTGCTCTGGGAATTAAGGAAAGGAGCTTGAAGGCAGTAAGGTAAGTGCTGCTGCATGCTTTAACCGTAATGTTCAGCTGTTTAAATGTAGCTGCAATGGAAATGTGAAAACATGACAGCATAAGTTTGCCAATTTGTAAATTGAGCACAAATCAACAGTTGCTTAATCGATTCACTTTCTCAGTTTCCTTAAAACAAGTTCACATATTTTGTACATCAGTGTTGCAATTTTTTACAGTCTGTTTTGTTCTACATCGGAATAAGGTTTGACATAGGGTACAAAGAAGTTTGTAAGAGTACTCACTGTTTACTTTTTTCATTCATAATATTAGCRAGAGCTCCGTAAACCCCATTCGCTAAATCATTTTTCTTCATTCTACAAAAGGACAAYGTATTCTGATATTTAAATAATTAATCACATAAACAATGAGAGGGAAACAATTTAAATTTCTAATTAATTTTACAGTACATATTAAATATACTAGTGAAACTTTTAAAAAATATAATCTTTTGCAAACTTTGTAAGAAGATAAACTACCGAATTAAGGATAATTGACTGTTAATTTTATATTTCTTTTGTTTCACAATACCTTAATGATTAAAGAAATATAGACAAAGTCAAACATAGTTTGAATAGTATTTCTACCTTCATGTAGCAAGCSTTTTCCCAAAATCTTGGATTTATCATTTAGTATGTTTTGGCAAGTTGCCCAAGGAACTTCACAACTATTTYCACAGGTATTTTGCAATGCAGCTACTTAGAACAGACACAGGCAATTAGGTAAAGCATGTTTAMGTTGTAAGATAAACATCTGAGAATGTATTCTGATTTTATCTTTTGCATTCCTTTAGTTCAGTGCAACAAACAAGCAAGATCTATTAACCTGTTACATTTCTGACAGTGAAACATTCAGATACCTGAATGAGAAATGCATGAATAAAACAAGTTATATAAATTTCCTATTTACTTTGCTTTTATATGTCACACACATGCCCCTMTGCCCTTGAACTACAGAACTGTCACAAAGATTAGGAAAGATTTATGATAAACTAATTCAAAACACTTGCTATCTAACATTTTAGTTACTCCAGGGTTCTGCAGAGCAGTAAAACTTTGTACTCTATTAAAAGGACTGTAAGAATATGATATCAGTAATGAAAATTAGGATTACAAATATAATTTGAAACTAGAAAAAAATAGAATTTGAATTTCAAATGTCTGTTATTTTAAAACTATAAAATTAAAGAGGTGTGTAAAAAATGTCACAGTAAGGCCAAAGAGTGTAATCCAAGGAGTTAATTACACTCTTTTTATACTTTGAAAACAGAAGCACTTGAATTCCTTTCTTTAATGTTTAGTACCTAAATAGGACCGGATTTTGAGATGAATTGTGTTAGTGCAGTCTTTGCTTTCAGATGAGCTGTACTTATTTATACCAGCAGGGGACTAAAGGTCGAGCTCATGTTCATGTTGCATGTTCCCATGCAGTAATGAAAGACAGGCAAATAAAATTACACTGACAATTAATATTTCAATGATTATCCTCGGGTTTGTAATTAGGTAAATGTGATAGAATCAACATCATGGAGATTATATACGATCAGATTCCTTTTTCAGGGGATAGCAGTTTAATATCTAGCATTTAGAATTAGGGAAAGTTTTGTAGCTATTGCCCTACACTTTAACATTTTAAAGTCCTCTGTGTAACAATTCCAACAGCAAGACTAACTTAGTGTGCTGGAAGATTGCCCAGATCTGAGATCAATGTCTTTTGGTGTGTTTACAGGCTTCACATACTTTCTGAAATTCCTTGAGAAAAAAAGGGTTTAAGGATTTTCTTAATCCTCTCATTCTCTGAACAGTAATTGAGCACTTGGAGCTTTGTTTTGTACTGATGAAAATCAAAGTAAGCTCACTGACTTTATTGATTCTAGACCTACTTTTCCAGCAGAACATCTGTCTAGCCAAATAAGAGGTATAAACAAGATCCTAGTCTTCACAGATTAATTGGCATTTTGGGGAGTATCTGATGAGAAAGCTATGGCCTTAAAAAGTTAAGTGACCCCACTTATACTGAATCACAAACATCCCCAAGGACACCAAATGTCCTTTTGCTGTATGTGAACTGAAAGACTATGTGAAACCAGTGTTCTATTGTTCAATTGATTTAGAATGGGCATAACCAACACCTCTGTTGTATAGAGAATTTGCAAAAACATTTTCACTGTCTGGAACTCAGTCATTTCAGGTCCACTGTCAGATTCACTCATTTCAGATCCACTGAACACATTTGCAATAAYGGTTGTTTGGCATGTTAAAGATAATATGTTTTATATTTCAATTAGTTTGTTCTTTAGGTGACTATGAGACTTAGTGGACCAAGCTTCACAGAACATAATCCACGAGAAAAAGAGCATTCAAGCTACACACATCTTAACAGAACACAATGCATGAGAGCATTACCCTCAGTTTTAACTTTCCTGTCTCTTTCAAACTTAAGTCAAAATGCCACATGTATAGACATGAGACAATTCAGCATATTAGGAATGGTTGATAGAATTTAAATGGTGTAACTGCTCCTGAACGTGGCCTTCAGCAAAACTGAAAACTTCTGTGACAAGTTTAAAAACCTTGTACTTCAATATCTTTCTTGTGACTTAATCAATGAATGCAGAAAGACATAAAGAAAGTTTTACTTAYAAGAGCAAAATGGCCAGCAATTTTGCATTACAAAAGAAGATTATACAAGACAGAGGCAGTAATATAGTAGTAACAATGTAATACTAATAACCCAATTTTTTTCTTAATTAAAAACTTTAAATAGGAACCATAATTAGTTTTTAATTATATTTTTATGTGGTWAAATTTCAAATATTGTTGAAAGAGATAAAGAATTAAAGTTATATCTTGTTTATTCCCTTTCACCATACAGGAACAAGACACATTAGAAAGATGACTTTAAATTCTCTACCTATCTTTCTGCTGTTGATTAGTGGCATTTTTTGCCAATATGACTATGGTCCTGGRGATGATTATGGTTATGATCCTTTCGGGCCGTCCGCAGCAGTCTGTGCCCCAGAATGTAATTGTCCTTTAAGCTACCCTAGTGCCATGTATTGTGACAATCTCAAGCTTAAAASCATTCCAATTGTACCAAGTGGAATAAAATACCTTTATCTTCGAAACAATATGATTGAGGGAATTGAAGAGAACACATTTGACAATGTAACAGACCTACAGTGGCTGATCCTGGATCACAACCGTTTGGAGAACTCAAAAATTAAAGGAAGAGTCTTCTCTAAACTAAAGAACCTGAAGAAACTTCACATTAACTACAACAATTTGACTGAAGCTGTTGGACCACTTCCCAAAACTCTAGATGACCTCCAATTAAGTCACAACAAGATCACAAAAGTCACACCTAGTGCACTTGAGGGGCTGATGAATCTGACTGTCATTCACCTCCAGAACAACCAGCTGAAAGCAGATTCTATTTCTGGGGCTTTTAAAGGCCTGAATTCACTTTTGTATCTTGACTTAAGCTTCAATCAACTTACAAAGCTACCAACAGGACTGCCTCACTCTTTGCTCATGCTCTATTTTGATAATAACCAGATTTCCAATATTCCCGATGAGTACTTCCAAGGTTTTAAAGCCCTGCAATATTTACGTTTATCCCACAATAAATTAACAGATGCTGGAATACCAGGTAATGTCTTCAACATCACATCACTGGTTGAGTTGGATCTCTCCTTCAATCAACTGAAGAGCATTCCAATTGTCAGTGAGAACCTGGAAAACTTCTACCTCCAAGTCAACAAAATTAACAGTAAGTTWAATTTGCACATATTCATTAATGTTTCCCACAGACTAGATACTGATGTCCAGTGCAAGTATCTGAAATAATAGACAGACCAGTCTGAAAAAATAGTACTGGGTAGACTGTTAGCACACTGATATTTACCTTACAGTTGTCCACATTCATGTCAAAAGGCAGATATTTACCTAATAGTCACTCAATATATCTTTAAAATGAGAAATTTATGTTTTCATACTAAAGTGGATCTTTTCCTCAAATTCTCATCTTATGTCAATTGGAGTAACTACATTGAGGCTAATGGAGCYGTCTTATACAATTCAGAAAAAACCTGAAAAGTTTCATTGGTGCAAAAGATGTTCAGAATTCTTAAGTGGACAAAAAGAGAGATATGTCAGGTGAGGATCTGACTATGGTAACCTTTAAGGAGCTGGTGGCCAAAATGCTGGAGTGAGGAGAAAGGGAGAAGATAATAAATTCATAAGGTAGCAGGCACAAGATGCAGTGAAAAGGATACATCAACACTGGATTTGTTTCTTTCCTCCCTTGCCTCATGCAGTCTCCCTCCAAACCTATCTTGAAATGCAAAGAGATGCCTTTATTCTTTCTTTTCATTCCTGTTTTGCATATCTTATGATCAACTGGCAAGTTTGTCTCCATTCACATATGATTTCAAAAATGTTAGTTCTCAAGTCAAGAAATGCCACACCTTGCACGAGACCATGAAGGTTTCTGCTGAGGCAGGGCTTTTCCAAGGCTGTCCCACTCCTGGGTTGACAAGGAGGTGTTGCAGAGCTGGAGAGGCCTCATCATCATGTCAGAAGTTCTCCAGCTGTACCTCTGTCAGTGGAAGTCCCTGATGGAGAGGGAGATATGCTGAATATAACTGTGGTTCTTCAGGAGGATTTATATCATCTTGTTGGCTGACATAAAGTAAACCACAAAATCCTCCCTTGTGTCTGCCTACTTGTATCCATGAAGGATTAAGAGTATCAGTGTTAGCTATTCCATACATGGCTAACTCCATGGAGATGTAGCCTCTAAAACCAAGTATTTTTAGTGCAGATCTTACCAGGCTGAGGGCAAGATATTTTGAAATGTTTTGTATTTACTGTGTTTCATTTTTCTCAGTGGCTTYTTTTTTTTCCTAGTGCATCTCAGTTTCTTGTTTTGATGAGGAAAAACAATAAGTTAATTCTTCCCACCTAAGGCACTACATACAGCAACATGGGGAACTCTACCAGATACTCTGCCACTCCTAAAATAGCTAACAATGATGATTTTTAATTACTCATGAGATATATGAAGCACTTTTCCCCACTTAGAATGATCCAAGGCTTCTGCAATACCCAAGTACCAAGCTTGGCTGCCATTCACTTTTCCAAGGACATCAGAGTCAAAGACAACAATTTCAGCTTTTCCTGGAAAGATGTTTTTCAGGGGGATTGTGTGGGGAGTGGGTGTTCACCAGCCACTGCTACRCTATCATTGCTACCCTATGGACTGATGCAACAGAATTATGATTTAGTGTTGGGTTTTTTTTACCATAAAATCTAGCAGACTCCAAGCATCAGTATTCTCAGCTATCAAATTTCACAGATATAATATATAGTTCCCTAAGATGCTGATTGACAGTGTGGGATAAAAATCAATTAGAAATAATCATTAATATAGGGCAATCAACGCCTTGGATTTCACCATTCACAACACCCGACCTACAGCTGTGAGTGCTTAGTCTTTTGGAAAATTGAGTTGATTGATCTGTGATTATTTAAGCCTCAAACTAACRACAAGTCCCATTGTTCAGTTAATTAATATAATTTACCAGTGATTTGTGAAAGGATGACTGTAAGGCCAGCTTTCATTCCATATGATGGCTTATAGTACATATATGCAGTGAGAGATTTCTTTCTAAGGAGTAATGATAATTTGTCCTCAAATATACAAAAGGTGTAATCTTTCAGTTTACGCTTAGTTTGAAGTTTTCATTATACTGAGACCTAATATAAAGAAATTTCTATAGGAGTTCTTAACTTGCTGTGTCTCCCTTTTTCTCAGGTACYTTAAAGCTTGCAATTGACATTTGTATTTTTCTAAGAAAGTGTAATCTGGTTCCAACGTTGTTGATATTACTGGAAAGAATATTTTTCTAAATTACTGTCCATGAGTTTCACCATGGACTTGTTACTATTATTATGCATTGTCATTCATTAAAAAAAAAATCTGTTTGAGAAATACCCTAATTTGAGTGACTCTAAGTTTTTTGAACAAGAACTGATAAATAAACATATAAAAATATGTAGCAGAATTGGCTTTACCTTAATATGTTCTATTTCCCTCTGTGTTGCAACAAGCAGTGGATGAAGCAGATAGYAAAATGTTAAGAAAACAAATTCAGAGCAACTCTTCTGATTTCTAACTAATAAATTGAAGCACATCCATTATATTGATCATAGCTGTAAAATCTAGAGTTTTATCTACTCTGTTGATGCTCGTTGGATCTCCAAGCTAGAATAGGACTGTGGAAGATTTAGAAAAGCCTTTGCTTTCTCCATACCTCAAACCTAAACTSTAGTTTCTAAATTGAAATATCTCTAAGATGCCATTATTATTACATACACACATGCATGTACACAAACACACACACAGACACAGAGAAAAGAAACTCTGCAGGGTGGGAAAAAACCCCCAAGAATCAAAGAGGTTCAATGAAACAAGAAGAGGGTCCATGTTTGGATGGTTTTCTCCATGTTTCATTTGTACTTGTAAGGGATAAAGGAGAAAATTGTTACTTCCACATGAAACCCCAGGAAGTAATGTGGTTACGCCAAGAAAATGGAGCATGAAAGGCAAAATATGAAAATGTTYCAGAGGACAGTTAAGAGACTATATATCGAATTATGGAGGTGCTTTATGGTCTTTTATTTGGCTCATTCCATCTATTCCCAAAGGAGTTTTTTAACATGGCCTCTCCAGAAATGCTTCATATGTGATTAGTGGACAACAGACCAACAATAATGACTATAGGACTTCAAATCCTGTTAGGATTGCCCAATGTACTGTTAGATGAAAATCCAATTTTCATCCAATACTTCTTATTCTCTCAGTGTCTGGTTTATGCAGGAATTCTGTGTTAGGAAAATATGTGGGAAAAATTCCAAGTACACTGTCTCTGAACCTGAATTTTATAGATTCAGGAAGACATTTTTTCACATTAATAAGTGTAGCAAAAGAGGGAGTAAACTACTGAGATATTTTATGCCACAATTCTCCAGTCTAAAGGATTGCAACTTCCTGTACAGATCACACAGGTAACARCTCATCAAGTGTACTCACAAGAACCACTGCTTATTTTCTGCTAGTAGACACTGCAACTAAAATGAAACATTTTTAATACGCTTTTAACRGCTGGAAATTATATGAAGAGTATAAAAAATTGATACCCACATTCAAACAATGTGCACCAAATATTGCAACAAAATCCCACGGAGGTCCATGACTGAGTCCGTTTGACTTCTGTGAGGACAAGATCTCCATCCACTTCCCAAGCGGTCATAGTCTCACAGAGTCAACACAGAACATAATTTTGTTATCACAGTTGAATTTTGTGGTTTACATGTATGAAGTTTATGTCCTTTCAGTAGTTAACCATGACTCCAGCTTGTATAAGCATATCATCTTCTGTAAACAAACAGTATTTAGTATTAGTATTTATGCTCAAAAGTAACAATATGGAAAAAAGCCCCTAACATTTAAATTTATAAGCTTTTAAAATATTTGTTGTCAGCAAAAATATACTTACTAGGTCATTCCTGAGTGACAAGAAGATGGAAAAAATMGATATTAGAATTCAAGTTTATTTTAAACTTTAGAAATTACACTCAAGTTATCTGAACAAAACTGGAACTAAATAGTCAACTGCATAACCTATAGCCTAAGAAAATGTGTTAAAATCTCAGGAATCTATGTTTTCAGTCAGCAAAATTCCACACAGACATAATCCTATAAACATCTCTCAGATCATATGACCTTAATGAACCAGAATCATTAGTTTGCTTCTGCTGGTAGATTCTAAACCAGAAGAGTATCAGAATTGGCCTGAAGTCTTAAAATTTTGCAGTATTACAATGGACTGCCCAAAGGATGCATTCATCTCTCACCCTTCCAAAAGAAGGCTGMAAACTACACAAAATCTAGGAAATTGCTTTGATTTACTTTAATCAAATTGGTGATCAAGATCTGACTTTTAAATTATATTTCCTTAACTCCTACTCAACTTATTTTGTAGAAGGTACATGAATCTTTAGCCACTCTTAACATCATATCTCTGTCCAAAAAAATACCTAAGCTGTCATGCTCTAAAGAGCTGCCTGTACATTTACTTAATTTACAAAAGCAATGTTTCATTAGTGTTAGAAAATTATTGTAGTGCAGGTCCTGGAAGAATCCAATCAGAAGAATGTTAACCCAAAAGTTTATGAGAAAGTATGAAAGGTACTTCCTTCACCTCCTTTAGTCCTACAATTTGATCATACTTAGATGAGTTAAGTATCCATGTAGAAAGGACACATAAGATGACTTATGAAAGGTAAATCAAATGGCATTTGATTTCGATAATACTAACTTGATGTCTCAGAAATTATTCAATGTATGGGTTCATTGAAGGGATCCCTTTGACCTTTTGAAGTATTTTCTGTATGAATTCATCCYATGTCAGTGTTCTGAAGAAGAACAAGTCTCTCAGACTGCTTCTTTAGTAGTTATGGAGCTTTTTGATAGACTAATCCTCTGTCTGACTCAAAGGAAACACAAGTGGGAATGAAGACCCTCTTTGCAAAACTACACAATGTGRTATGCAGGGGACATCAGACTTATTCACATACATTCTCTCCTGAGGATAGACCTTCTCTGCATGAAAGAGGTCTATAATATGGGTATGTGTGTGCTTTGCATACTGAGCAGAGAACTTCCGTGATACTCATAATTTCTAGCTTACAGTTAATACTGATCATGGGATAAAAGACAGATTTCCTTTCAAGATTTATCTGGTGCTATGTGAACCATATAATACCTCAACTGAATAGAGACCATATATAACACAATATATAAATTACAATAAATATAAATACTTTATAACTATTTTTTGCATTCATACTCACCTTCTAATCCTGATGTGGAAAGGTTCAACTGCACAACTTAAATGAAAAACTCTKCCCCAACCCTAGACCCAAATTTCATTCTGAAACAGGTAAATCAAAATGGCACGTATAAAATAYATACAAAATACACAGACACCCATTGGAATACTTGTTCATTAGGGTAAAGCTGTATCATGGTTTCAATTTCTCCAGAAACTTTTAACTTCCTTCAATATCTTATATAACAGTTTAACCCTTTCAYCTTTCATTGTAATGTACGTAAACTGACTGATTCCTCCCTTTGCATCTCTCATTTTTTAAAAAAGAGTGATTTTTCTTTTTATCTAAATGTCAGATTAAAAAATATAAAATCTATACATCTTCTATATAAAATCTGACGTCTAAAAGTCAAATTTGTACTGGAAGAAAATGGCATTTGAAAAACGCGGTCTTGAAATTCTGAAACTCACAACTAACAGAAGGAATCTCTCCCAACACAAGTTCCTCAAGTTCCAATAAAYTTACAGAGATTTACATCAGTGTAAATGCAAAATATTGAAAATAATGTGATGAATTTAGGTCACAATTCCCAACTGAAATAAAAAAAAAGTAGAAAAATAGTGGTTTTGTCCTATTCGTCCTAATTATTCATGTTTTCCTCTAATTTCTGTTCTGTTTGCTTYAGAGTTCCCATTGAGCAGCTTCTGTAAGGTAGTTGGACCGATGACCTATTCCAAGATCACACATTTGCGCCTGGATGGGAACAACCTCACTCGGGCTGACCTGCCACAGGAGATGTACAACTGCCTTCGGGTGGCCGCTGAGATTTCACTGGAGTGAGATACCTGTGATCATCCAGCTCCCTTCCAGGGGCAGGAACTACAGGAATAAGACACCATGATAGTGCTTTAAAATTAGGATATGCCTTAAAGCAAGTGTCAATCTGCATATTATTCATTCTGTTTGTTAATATTTAGCGTGGACGCCGCAAACTTAAGGGAACGTGTGCATATTTTTACAAATGGTTCTATTTAGAAAGCACAAGAATCACCAAATCTGGTGCAAAATATGCCTTTAACTGGCTAGATGAGTTGATGAAAAAGATTCAACTTCATAAAAATCTATATCCATGCATGCAATAYATGCCAGCAGGTTCCAGACTCACAGGGAAGTCAGGTGGGACTTATTGTGGGTTATAGTAAGCAGTATGGGCTGGCCTGTGTCAATASAAGATTCAGGTCCAACTTTCCTAATTATCATGCCTTTTGTATATTGTTACCCATTTCAAAGGAAAAAATGATTTAACAATATACGAGCAATTTAAAATTTGTGAAAATATGAGTTCAGAGCCTATGACATTGTTAAATTAATGGAATATATGAAAGATAACAAGGAAAAATATTCAGGTTAAATAATTGTTTACTCTTTTTTTGTCATACTTTCATTTAACTTTCATGGTAAGATTTTTATTCATTGCTGGTATAATTGTTGTTTCAAAATAAATCATATATACAAATATTTTTATTCAATTATTTGCATGCTACTTTTAACCAGAAAATAGAAAATAAAACATATCAAATAGTGTCTTTTTGTCCATATCATTGACAACTATGTTTCTTTCTTTTATAAAATGAAAAAAACCCAAGTTAAGACAAGAAAATCCAAGCTATTCTATTATTATTAAAATTTATTATAAGGTTAAATAAACTTTTTTCTCTAATTTGACTTTTCAATATGTTTGTACACATAATTTAACATGGGCCACTGCATTTGTGTTGGCCAATAAATTGATGCCTTATGAAGTTTGCAGTACGAGAATCATGGCACTATGAAAACGTGCAAATTAATGTTTCAGTATTGTCAAAAGAACAGTGAAATCCCTCAGAAACCCCAGGGGGYGAGTAAAATGCAGCTACACATGGTAAAGACATGGTAGTATATTTACCTAGGAATAAGTAGTCCAAATATTGTCAGCGTCTTGGAACACACTAAAATAAATGTGTTAGTAACTGAGACCTGTAAGTGGCTTGCTTGCAAGTACAGATCATCCCATGGGTACTATTTTCTTTTCAACTACTAGACTATTAAACACTCAAACAGAAACTCGCTAGTTTCTATGGCAAAAGCAGAAACTATCACCTCTGAAAAAAAACCCAAAACAATTCATACCAATTCAAGCCATTTAGTTGGCATGTTGCCCATTCCAGATGTTCAAAATCRAAACACAACTCACAAAGAAACCTGGGACTAAAAAAAAAGAGAGATTCAGAAAACAATAGAAATATTTCCCTGCTTTTTTTTTTCATTTTAGAACTCATAAATGTTGCTACTTTTTTACCCATATACAGAAAGGATTGACAGGAAAATTTGTTACGAGTTGGCTAGGATTTTCATTGCAGAATGAAGTCTAAATCTGGGGCTTTCTGAACAAATTAGAGTGGGAATCACTGTGGCATAGCACCTAGGCATTGTAACATAGAAAAAGAAGAAGGCAGTGCATGCAAAACTCCCCAAAGTAAAGAAAAAATGTATAGGAAATGGTATTTAACCATTTCCAGAGAGCTTTAACCCAACTGTTCCCTTCATAGAAAAATATACTATACACTCTAGAGCACAAACTGATAAAGAGATTTGTCATTTGTCACCTGATTGCTGCAATTTAACAACACAACAGAAATGTATTGTTATCCTTTTCATCTTGTTTCAGCAAACCAATTACTTTTATGCAAAATGAAAGAGTGTGAACAGTGAGATTGAGAACAGTCCAACTCATGATAGATCAGAACCTGTTAAGAGAATTTCCTTCAACCTTCTTCTTTCCAGGTAATTCCAGGGTACTTCCCTTAGCCTCTCTGAATATACCATATGTCTCAGTCCATGACTTATTTCAGTGTGCCACTGCCTAAAAGAGTGATACAGAGAAAGTGTCTAGTCCTGGAGTGCACGGTGAAAGGGAATGGCAGCACAGAAAAAGTTCCAGAAAGAGAAATTTAAGCTGGACATACAAAAACATTCTTCACAGTGAGTTCATAAAGCACTATCACAGACTGCCCAAGGAGGCTGTGGATTTTCCATCCTCAGAAATTTTCTTAACTTGCATGGGCAGTGCCCTCAGGGACAGAYCTGTCTTTGAAGCTAGCCTTAGTTTTAGAAGGACGTTGAACTAAAAAATCTTCAGAGGTTTCTTCAAACTTACTTATAATTTCTGTGAACCTGTGATTTTAAGAATACTAGTAACCAATGAGGAACAATATCAATTTTAATAACCAGTTCTACAGCTGAAGAGTTTAGCATAAAATTCCTATGGAAAATTTCTTGTTTCAGGTTCCAGTCCATAATTCCAACTCCTATGATACTCACAAAATCTTAACTCAGCTGACATTTGGATATAGATTCTATAGGCAAGAACTGTGGAATCTTTCTTTCGATACCTTTGCTGGCTTGTGCAAATCTGCTCCCATTTTAACTCTTGTGATTAACTGAATAGTGGCAGTGAAATCAGAGATCCATCCCTTCTAACTCTCCCATGTGGGACAGCACTAGCAAACATGCCACCATCCTAATGGAAAGAGTGCTCATGGAGGACATTTTGGTTATGAATATTTTTTCAGATTCAGATCTTGGTTAAAAGGTTTTCCATCTGTAAGAAAAAGAACTTAATTAGTAGGCCTTAAGGCTTTCACACAGAAATAGCTCTCTTTCCTACTTAGCCTGAAAAGTTCAACATCAGGCAGTACAGAGAAAAAAAAGGAGTGCTAACTGCTCTTTAGGGCACTCACCTTGAATGTAGAAAGGTCAGGTTCAAGTACCAGGGCAAATCAGCACTTCATTGTGTAAAGAAAAGCAGCTTTAGGGGCTGGAGCACTTTTTATCACACTATACCCCTGTTCTGAGATAAGGTTGTGATTGTGGGGTAGAAGGTACATATTGCTGCTCCTTAGTGCTATAAACATGATGCTTTGTGGGTGCCACCCCTTAAGAGGTGAATTACTTTCTTTTCCATAATTTGAATTCTTAATCTACAGATCAAATCACACAATATTTTTAACAAGTTTTGATTACTAGAAATTTTTTTTAATTATAATCCCTCTTATGTGGTGCCTTTGTGGTATGGCATGCTTTTTATTCTGAAATTGTTAAAGAAAAGCAGAAAATAAAGTCTAATTAAGAAGGAAGTGAAGAAACAAGGCAAATACATGAGTGGAGAAGTAATATTTACAGTCCATATGACAGTGTAGAAAGAAAAGGATTTAGCCAAATGCACCTAACTTCTGAAAAAGAGGAAAACTCCAGCACTGTGCAAAAAAAAGCAGTTTTGTCTTTATTCTGTGAATCCAACTGTGGGGCAATGCGTAGAAGTCTGTCATGGTATTTGGTCAACCTGACTAGAGCACATATTCAAATAGCTATGAAGACACTTTGAAATCTATTAAATAATACTTGTAAAAATATATTTCTGMTGATGATAACACTTTCATTGAAACATGCATAATAGTTCAGACAGAAGTACTAGAAGTCTTTAATAAATTTAATAAATTTCATACCTTATAAAGCAATTTAATAATAAACTGTCTTGAAGATAAACAAGCCTTTCAAAATTCCTATTTCCATCATCTTTCCAGGATCACATCATGTGATTTTGCCATCCATCTTACTATGGACATGGGTTTCTGAACTATATGAACAAATRTTTCCTGAACTTCACTTTTAGATTTCATTGTTACAGCCATTTTGCTGTCAAAAAAATAAATAGTAAGACCAATAGGTTCTCAAAATTATGTGCAATTCTGCATTGACTTGATGAAGAATTTGTGACTACCTGTGTAAAAAATGAGATTTTTTTTATTCAGGTTCTTAAGTTTGGGTAAGAAGAACCATCCTCTGTAATATTATTATTCCCACCCTTGATTCAGAAGAAGGAAAGGTGTGTTGCTCCTAATGAAAATCACAGCCTTCTGATGAGGTATGTACTATACAGAAAATACAGAAGGGAACTAGGCATTTACTGCTGAGATTCCCAACTGCCACCATGAAGAGCATGGGATCATCTAAGAAAAGGGCAGACAGTGYTGAAGAGCACACCTTTGATTATTTATTATTTAGGCTTATTGAGGTCATTATTTAGGGCACTGGAGCACTGCATGGCGCTTGGACTGGGATGGGTGACGAATTCTCTCTGGAGCTGGGCTCCAGAGCTGTCTTCAAAGAAAAAGGTGGTGTTGGTTTGCATCAAAGTGCTGGGTGTTGAGGAATTTCCTCTACACTGTAAAGACTTAGTTTCAACATGTTCCATCTGAAAGGATAATCAGTGACTGGAGTAGTCATGGTAAGATTTGAGCTTGAAGTTGGGACTCTGGAAGAAAACTCAAGTGCTTTTTGGAAACGCCAGCTCCTGAAAGAAAATAAAAATCATATAGTCTAATGTTTAATTGCAGTATTTCCCAAGGGTATCTGCATTAAAAATTAGAACTAAAATTACTAAAATTAATGGAAAATAAGAGCTGAGTTTTCATATAGCTTATGCCATTTGGCTTTTCTTTCTAAATATTAAAAAAGCCCCTGAACCTTGAATTTCTCATGTGGCAAAATCACTGTAGCAGATCATTACTATAAGGGGAATAAAATATTTTTTTCATTAAGTTGTGGGAATTCTCTTTATGCAACCCTTGTCATTCATTTTAGAACTTTGTATACATTTAAACTTCTTGAAGTCCATTATCTTACTGTGGGGATCTAAAATGAAGATGAATTAAAATATTTTTGGACTTCTTTAACAACAGAAGAAAATAAGAAAACAGAAGTTAACATAAATTAAGGACAAGGCTACARTTAAAGGATAGTAAAAACATTTTATTTTCATTACCCTTATATTATGTCATAATATTTAATGCTTGATGGTCCATAGTTCAAAATTGTAGGTTTACAGAATGGGCATCAGATCACTAGTACATGTTTTAATTTACCAGTGATTGTATAGAAAATATAAATCATCTAAATAGCTACACATGGTCCCAGCAACTCAATATATGTGTGTAGTTGATAAATGCATGTTAGATATTTTAAYTTAAGACACATTTAGCATTTTTAAAATTGAGTCCCAAGGTAGGATAGATTTGTTTCAGTGTTGAAGTTGTCGAAAGCATGAAAGCAAAGTACAGTAAGAGATTGACAGCAACATTTACATARTAGGTAAAGTAAACCAGCACGCCAAGACAAATAACAGATCTTGGCATTTTGAACCATTCAGGTGTCACTGTGGTAAAGAGTTCAAGACAGAGAGAAAGGGAACAGAGTGCCAAAAAGTTATTTAACGAAGCCTATTCAGGACACCAATATATTTCCCATAAAAGCTGAGCCCTTTTCCATAGTTGCACTTTTCTGAAATGTGTTGCTCTGCAATGATCTCTCTCAGCTAAGTTACTCAGCTCCCACTGTAGTTTTGATAAGGAAGTGAAGTTGTGCAGAAAGTAAACAGCTAGAGTTTTGTTTCTGGACTTTCAAAATGGGATCTTATCTTCCTAAATCCTATACAAACAAGAGGTCAGGTGACATCTCCATTTAACAAATTAAGCCAGTCAAACTGTTCCCCAGGTTTTCCTTAAGCAATATATTCTGATCTAAACTAAAAACTCTCYATGTAAACTCCCCATACCTCAGCTGTTTGCATATGCACAAAAAAAGCCTATTTAAATAAGAAATGCAATTTCTTCCACTGAGAGCCTTAAGCAGGTTATTCTAGACTTCTAGAAGAGGTGCAGCATTYCTGCTCCTAAGTCTGTTTTGTTTTAATTTCTTTTGTTCACTAAGAATGATGTAGAGTAAAATACATCCATAGGAGCAGGGTCTGGAACATCTGGGCTGGTCCTTTGATCTTTCTGCAGTGTCCCTTGGGCTAGCCTGAAGGGCTCAGTCATCTGCTTTCTTTTGGACTCTTTGATCTTGCTGACCTTTTGTGGCTGTTTTTTGAAAGGAGCAGCAGATATTATTAATTGAGATATATCACTGTCTAGTGGTCAGGGAACTGTTTGGAAATAGAAGCTTTGTCTTTTTGACTCTGGGTAAAACTCAGAGCAGCAATGCAGAAAGAGAGAGATTGCTACGTGCGTGTCATCAGAAGTGAAAGAGACAGATTGAACCTTGAGTAAAAGTCAGCACCCCCATGAAAGTGGAGCTACCATTGGAGAATAGGATGAAGGATACACAAACTGGACTGACTGTCTTCAGYTTTTGAAGCACTTCCTTTTTTCTAGTAACCATGTAGATAATTCAAGACCCTGTTTCAGAGGAACTGATTGTCGTGTGGAGCAAGGCACATAGTTTTTAGTAAAGTACTGCCCAAATTTAGGCACCCTGGATTGCAGCCTTTGCTAAAKGGAGCAATTCTCAGGGCTAATGAACAAGCTCTGCTTGCAGTATACTCCTGGGTTTGCTGGTGATGAACTATACACATGCTTGATGCTTAACAGACCTTGCTTTGAATTCAATCTGAGACATATGGCAGCCATTACTGAAAGAAAGCGATGCATTTTTTCACTGTCAGCAACTCTGATGCTGAAACAGAACAACAGCTCCAAACAGCACTCCCAGTCTAGTCTATCTTTTTTACTCTTCTAGTCTTTCTCAAGGTTGTGAGATGTTTTAGTTCCAGGCATGTACATTAATCCTCTCAAGGAGATGTTACTACCCCCTGCAGTTGTTGTTGCTCGCTTTTTTATACTTTTAAAATGGAAATTCTCTACATTAACAGTGTGGATTGAAAGGAGACAGAGTAAAAATCCTGTAATAGCTTCAGACATCTTTCTCAAACTAGAACAATCCCAACAGTATCTTTTTGAATTATCTCCAAAATTCAGGGTGGGTTTCCACAGTATTTTTACTGTAATATTTTTTCCACTTTTATTGTTGTGAAATATCTTTCATACTGTTACTTTTTGTGAGATTGCTCATGGTCTCGGGAGCACTTTGTGTTTCAATAGCCTTTGATCACTCARCTTCTCAAGTTAAAAATTACCTCATTAACACAAAAGTCTTAGCTGTCTCTTACTGAAAATATGATTCTGGAAAGAGCCTCAGGTTGGATATGCGAAACAAAAAGTCTCCCAAGTCATTAGTCATTTTTGAAAATCTTAGCCATGGTCTTTTATTAGTCTGTAAAACTTTATCACCATAATGTGCAACCTTTAAATAAGAAATATTTACACCAGATGATGAAGGACTGAACAGAACAAATGCATGATATGTGCATAATCTTGAAGGTTTCATGGAAAACAGACTTTCTCCAAAGTCTGCTTAGACACCCAGGCAATCACTTTTCTCTGCAGACATATTTCAAAAATTTGTGAGATCATGTAAGAATATGTGTTACAGTTGTCACACTCTTGCTTCTTGATTTTGAGGACATTTCTTTTCATTTTTTTCTGCTTTGTGTCAGAAGAAATGGAAATTCACATCATTGAGAAAGTCTTAGAAAATGYATTTTGCTATTTCCTTCTCCTAGTGCAGGACTCCTCCTTTAAATGAGATGGAAATGTGTGTTTGATAAGGATCAAATACATGGCTTCTAAATACACAAAGGTCAATTTGTGAACCCTTGCTGAACAGTATTTCATATAAATTGTACCACTGCTTGCCACAGGGTAAACAGCAAGTCCCTTTGCCAGGGATATTCATTCTGTGATAACAGAATGAATATCTGGACATGATTAACAGGTAAAAATACCAGGTAAATTCAGACCACCATGAAGTGCAAGACAAATCAATCTTTTTTGCTGTTGCTAAATGTAAACATCTGGCCACATACATTTTAGTGTGCACCAGCAGATATCTGCCATCAGGACTCACAGTTTTAGACCCCTCAGTACAACATTCAGGAGGGACTCAGCTCGTTCTTTAGTGGCAAAGAGACCTCAATGCCTCCATATTCTCTCCACACCCTTTGTGAAAATTYAGCACAAAAGCAAACCAGTTTTATACTGCACTGCTTGTGGTTATAAGAATCACAGATGCACTTTTCATGGTGAAGCCTCCTTAAATGGCTCACAACTGGCCATACAACTATTTTAAAYTTCACACAGTGGTGCCTCTGCCTCTCCCCATATCCTTTGGACACACTCCAGCTGACAAGCATCTTTGTCACTAATGTGGGGCACCAGCTCTGCTCCAGGAGGTCCAAGTCTTAAACATTTTAAGTTCTAGGTGTTTAAAGTGACACTCATAATGAAAATAGGGCGTCTTTATGACTTCTGTCCTATGATTAGTACATCTGCTTAAAAGAAGAACCTTTAGGTATAGATGTAAATTAATTTAATCTAACTTAAATATTAAAATATTCTACCTAGTATGCATGAAGGAATCAGTTTTACACCTGCTTTGTAAGAAATCCCTGACAATGTTTAAGAGGTGCTGAAGGGCCTGGAGTTCTAGCAGAGCGAAACACTTAAGAACTTATTTTATTTTTAAGCACATAAACTATGCAAAAGTTACTGATGGTAAAGAGGTATTTTTTCATAAACAAGAAACATGGTGGTATAAACATATACTCATGGAAAAAAAAGTCTGACATGGTTAACATTATCCTTACTGAAGTCAGTGAAATTGTGAAATAGGTTGTTACAGGTTTTATGGTGAAAATCAAACAGATGAAATTGAACTAAAATAATTATGCAACTAAGCTTTAAAACTAATATAACTCATTAAAAGCACCAGGATTATGTTTTCAATAATTTTCATTAGCCTTTCCCTTAAAATATTTATGTCATTGTTCTGGCTTTGAACATGAATAGTTTTTCTGATATGAAGTTGTCACTTTAAGTTTGGACTAAAAAGGAAAACAAAAATCTTCCAAAATACTTAATGTGAGAAATATGTGTCTATCTTTGGAGAGCAAGTTGGCTGCAAAGAGTTTGCTTTAAATCAATGATAAAAGAAAATTTCAGGAGGCTCTGGGGAATATTATAACTTTGTAGAMATATATGTAAACATCTCTCTGAACAAAAAGGAAAAGGTAATATTTAAGCTTTAAAGAACAGAAAATATGCTATTAAAAATTCTTAGCAAATGCTTTTGCTCTCTTCTCCTAATCAAGATTTTTTTTCTTTAAATGGCATGACAGCATCTGCATTTAATAAAAATCAAATAAAATATTTCCGTAGAAACAGATGGCACTGGTTTTAATTCTTTGTGGCCAATTCAGGTATTATGAGAATGARTTATGATGTAATGCAGCTTTGCGTGTAAAGTATCTTCTAACAAAAATGTTGAATAAATGTACACTTTGGGTTACCTGTTTCATCTAGACCAGCTCCCCTCATCGGATAGAACATAAAAAATCAAATGCTTTCAGCTCTGTGGCTGCTTGATAATAAGGCCAGGWTTTCCTTCTTTCCCTGCCTAGGTGCTGAGGGGCCTTGGCTGTTTCAGGGGTTAAAAGCTGTAAGCACTGATGCGTATATATGAGGCTGTATTCCTAGAACACGGCTTGTAGCCTGACTCAAGCTATTACAGTCCAACAACAGAGACCAATAGAAAGAGAAGAAGATCCAAGAAAGCTGAGGTAAGCCCAAACTCTTAAACAATGTCAAACTAGAAGCAATAGCTAATAAGGTGTGCATGGAAATACATCTGGGAATACTAGTATRTACTTCCAGTTTTATGTGCTGCTAATTCTTAGGAGGACAGGAAACAAACACAGTGGTTAGCAGCCAAAAACAGTGAATTTACAGTGATTTCTAACTGGCTTCAGATAGCTCCAGGAACTTGACTAACAAGGTAAATTGCTTTATATTTCTTTTTAATTGTTATTAAGGTTATGAATATTTACAGACTAAGAAGGTTGCAAATTCAYCATGTGAAATAGAAATGTTATTCTTTAGAAGTACTTTATTTGTCCTTTTCTTTGGACTGCTTCCAGATAGCAGTTTCTGAGGCTGGAAAAGCTATCGGATACTGCACTTGTTACTGCTAATAACAATGTTGAAAACTATTAAAKTACTACATATCATATGCAGCAGCTGAACTGAGCTCTTAACCTGATGCATTAATCCTATAAGAGAGTTTGCTTTTTAATTAAATACTATTTTTGCTAAAACAAACCTTCTAAATTTGACCAGAAATTTCAGCTATCAGTCTTTTGCCTCTACATTGCAAAATGCTTGTTAATCTTCATGACCAGTAAGCAAGATAACAGAGTTTGTAAGAYACTGGGTTTTTGTGCTACACAGATATTTACTTTCAGAGTGAATTATCAGTGATGATTTTGTTAATAATTTAATCATGGAAGAGGCTAAAAAAGCAAATAAGTAGGAAAAATAGTTAAAAATGCATAAATGCATATGAATAGTTTGTTTAGGATTTAGTTTTTGTGGATATAATTTYGTTAGGACTTATTCTTTGTGTCATTCAGAGCAGGCATTTGTTTTGTCTGTTTGCTTTAGGGAAGGAAATTTGTAACTTTGGATCTGAGAGAGTGAGTGAGGCAGGGAATGGATTAGTCAAACATATTCCCTCCAAGCTTTTAAGAACATGCCCAACAAACAGCTGTTAAAACACTACTTGATCTYCCATTTTTCTATGAAGAAAAAAAATTAAAATGGAAAATCTGATCCAGATGCCATTATAGTTTAAGAGAGCAATAACAGAAAAGAGGGTATGATTAATTTTAAAAAGAGGAACACGGAGTACAGTAGTATTTATATCATCATGGTAATTATATCTTTTCTGAAGATTAAYCATTATATAATGTAGATTATTGGTATGTAAAGGAAAACTTACATAAATTTAAAGAAGGTACTGRTTTTTTGCTAAAAATTATCTGTATTTTCATTTTCTTTGAAATGATACTTGCATGAACATCAGTTAAACTGGTAGCCAATGTGGAGTCCAAGCTGAATAGGGAAAGGTCTATCAACATATAGCACAGAATGGTTTGTACATCTTATATTACTTTTAAGTTTTTCTTAGCAGGCCATAGATAATRCCCTAGAGAACAGAATTTTGCTGTTTATAAAAGAAATATTATTTTATATGCAAAACTCTTTTGTTAATTCAGTATGCTGCTAGGGAGTTTTATTGAGAAATATCTATGTTTTTTTCCCCTTCCAAGGCAAACACCATGATTCTAAAAATATATACAAGCCTTTTGCTCTTATTCTTGGTCAATTCTGTGTGGACTCGAACTGTGAGACAAGTTTATGATGATCTGGATCCTGACCATTGGTCTCGCTATACTTCTGAGTGTCCACAGGAGTGCTTTTGTCCTCCTAGTTTCCCCAATGCATTATACTGTGATAACAAAGGACTTAAAGAAATACCTCCAATTCCAGCAAGAATTTGGTACCTCTATCTTCAAAACAATCAAATTGAAACACTTTCAGAGAAGCCTTTTATGAATGCCACTCATCTGAGATGGATAAATCTGAATAAGAATAAGATCACAAACAGCGGAATTGAGAGTGGTGTGCTGAGCAAGCTGAAAAGACTGCTTTACTTATTCCTTGAAGAAAATGAATTGGAAGAGGTGCCTGCCCCATTACCAGTGGGTCTGGAACAGCTAAGGCTAGCCAGAAACAAAATCTCTAAAATCCCAGAAGGAGTCTTCAGCCACTTGGAAAACCTTACCATGTTAGACCTGCACCAGAACAGTTTGTTGGACAGCGCTCTTCAAAGTGACACCTTCCAAGGACTCAACAACCTTATGCAACTCAACATAGCAAAAAATTCACTCAAGAAAATGCCTTTAAGCCTTCCAGCTAATACACTGCAGCTGTTTTTGGACAACAACTCCATYGAAGTCATACCAGAAAACTACTTCAGTGCAATACCCAAAGTGACTTTCCTTAGGCTGAACTACAATAAATTATCTGATGATGGTATCCCTCCAAATGGGTTTAACGTTTCATCTATTCTAGACCTACAGCTGTCCCATAATCAGCTCACTAAAATTCCACCAATCAATGCTCACCTTGAGCACCTTCATCTTGATCACAACAAAATCAAAAGTAAGTGTGTATTGCCAGTGTGGGACCCTTCAAAACCATATCTATTTTAAATATCTACTCAACTATAAAAATGCTCTTTGAGATAAAGTGATTAAAATCCTAGAATCATTGAATAATTTGGGAAGGAAGGGACTCCTAGAGGCTATTTATTCCAACATTCCTGCAATAAGCAGGGACATTTGATGAGGTTTCTCAGAGCCCTGTCCAGCCTGACCTTGAAATTTGCCAGGGATGGGGCATCCACCACCTCTYTGAGTAAATTGCTTTTGTGTTTTACTGAATTTACAGCATATTTGTTCTACTAAGATTTATGTCCTCAAAGGTTTTCCATTTGTGTAAATGAGATGAGGCTTTGTATCCAAGACAACAGAAGCCTGTTGGTTTTAATAGTTTCACTTTCAGGACTCTTTCCAAATTCATCCTGGTATAGAAGGGGGGGTGGTGGTGACTAGGGATGTTACATGCTCTATATAATGAAAGTATCTACTTAGTAAGTAGATACTTTTTCATTTCATGCCAAAAGCCAAAATAAAAATGATGACTTTTTATTCACTACTGCACAGAAGGAAACCAAGTTTCTATATTTATCTTTCCATCACAGTGACTTAATTGAAGACGTGGTCCCTTATCAATTCTTGTGCTACTTTGGTTCAAAAGCATACTAAAAATAATGGTTTGGCTTTTGCCCAAAACAAAGACCTATGAAAGGAAGATACTTATTGATAACTTAACTTYATTCACTGCATTTGGCAAAATAAAACCATGAAATCATGTAAATAAAAAAAAAWTTGCATAACTAGCACATATTTAAGTGGCCTGCAAGAATTCTAACTGCTAATTAGAGTTAAAGCTTATGACAGATGTTGTTTCTGAACATATTTAATTGCCCCCTGGTTACTAAGGATTTATTTTAATTGCTTCACTGCAAGGCCTCAGGTGCAGACTTTATTCTGTCACTTCAAGTGGACACAAAATTGAAATCAAAGGAATGTAGTCAGTCCAGTTTAAGAACAGTTTTGTGTCTAGGTAGTATTTAAAGAKCTGTCCACTCCTCTTCCTTCCCCAAATAATTTTGATAAATCCTTAAGACCATGAAAATTAGCTTTTGTAGTATGTGTAAAATCAAGTGTCATGTTCCAATGACACATGAACTRTGAAATTGAATCAGGATAGTTTTCCACAAGTCTTGCATTCTTCAGTGCCTTTATCACTTTTCAAAAATCATTGTCAAGTTAAGCCATAAACGCAAAACTGACTTTAGCCAAAAAAAAAAAAAGAAGAATTCTTAGTAACTGAATATAAAATAGTTGCAACCTGATACCTTAAATGATAATTGGGTATTATGTATTTTACCACATAGCATAAGTTTTCAAGAAGGAAGGGATAATGACATAATCTTCATCAGACATTGCTCTAATAGATAATATCTTAAAGGGTCTTTAGGATTGCAAACAAGGAACGTAAATAGGCCAGAGTAATAAGAGCTGACATTAATTCTGTTGCAGATTGGTTTTGTCTTCTTAAATCCAGATCAGTTGCTATTTTAAGATAAACAATGTAAAAGGTTTGAAAGAAAAATACCTGTAAAGTCTTGATCTGATTTCTTAACAAAAGAGTCCTGCTGAAGGTTTACTTTTATGTGTGGAGTACAAGCCCTTTTTATAATATTARTTATCAGATATTCCTTCACAACTGCAAATCACTGCTTTATTTTCTGTTGGTGAGTCACTTTTGTCATTGCAAGAGTTCAGACATCAGCATTTCTATGTAAATACCATTTGTATATGTTTTATTGTATGTTATTTTGTAATATCAATTCTTCATATAAGTGCACGGCCTTATTTTTCCAGGGACGATTTATGAATATATAAGGCCTTCTTCTGAAGCCCAGGAAACCAATGATAGCCTCATCATTTTTCTCAGTGAAACAAGAATTTCACCTGCAAAGCCTTCYCTGAGGATCTTGATACACAGAGGAAAAAACTATTCTAATTTTGAAGTAAAATCAACTTAAAACTAGAAGTAATTATGTCTCTGACAGATTTGCAACRCATTAGTTCCATGGCATTTTAAAACACATATGCCCACATATTTACCTAGGAGATACACTTGTGAGGCTCTGGGTAGTTCTTAAATAATGGAAAAGAGAACATTAAAGTAAGCAAAGAGAAGGTATGAAATATGGTGTAACAAGTGAGCAAGGGTAAGCATGTGGTATTATCACACTGCTGTCAAAGGACAAATGAAAGGCAGCAAATAGTCAGTTCCCTGGAAGAACATCAGTAGGCTGAGATAGATACTGTGAACTAATATCATTCCACGTGTAGAGAAAGGGAGAAATCCTTGGGCCATGTATCTAAATTTTGTTTCTAAATCATTTCACTGGAAAAGAAACCAGATCTTCTGCAGTTCTTGGGCAGAGATACATTGTCAGCCATTAATGAGAACCTCTTTGGCAGTTTTCCCTTACAGCAGCTCTAGGTTTCATGTTTAAATATTAAAGAACAACTCTGTTGACAAGTAGTGGAATTCATCTTTGAATAAACTATCCCAGATTTTTTTATCTAATTTGTGGTAGTCATACAGTTCTCCTACTCCATGGAGAGGGATACACAATTGCATAGGGAAATTCATCCCATCTTAAGGAGCTGTCAGTCTCCTTTTGGAAGCATTCATCTCTCTCTAGAGTATAAAAAGAGAGTCTAAATGGTTTACTTAGGCTGACACTTCTACGCGGATCAGTTTAGGCAAGGTGAATTGTGCCTCTAGAAGGAAAGACTTGTTCCTCCTACTTAAACAAAATTCAGTAGTATATCCATGAAGAGTAGTGAAGGAGAGAAAAAGAGAGAGAGGCTTTTACTCCCCAGATAATTTGGGTTGGATTTACTGTTTATGGGAAGAGAACAATAAAACCCAAAACAATTCATATCACACATCATCAGGAAATAACTTCTTCCTAGGTGGCCTGTGTTTAGATAACTGCTGCCTCACTTCAAGGCTGGAGTACTTAACCCAGTGCAAATAAGTGCAGTGGGATAGTTTCTAGGTCAGGGAAGACAGAGATTTAGGAAACACTTGAAGCCATCTTGTCTCTATGAACAGTAGTGCTGACCAAACAAAGCAGATATTTTCTGCTAGATAGTGTTGATTCACCTAAAACTCTTAATATTTGCTTTCATAATGAAAATTCTTAATTTTTCTGTGTTGTAAATTCACATCTAAAAATAAGTTGTAACTTGTTTCTTCCAAGAATACCAARATTTTTTCCAACATTAATCAAATTTCACAAGATAAACACATTTTGATATCACGGATATAACAAAAGCTTCAAGCCTTGGCCAACTGGGTGTATTTATCTWGTTCCCATGACAAAGATAAAGTCCACTTCCAAGATGTTGCAAACATCTGGGCAGTTTTTCAAAATAGAGTGGAGGAAAAAAAAAAGTAAGTTATGGRGAAAAAAAAGAAGTTATGTTGTTATTTTTACTTCATGACATTTCTCTCATTTGGGGGATTGTAGTCAGAAGATTTGTGCATGGTATCATTACTAAATATAAAGGGARAAAATTTTTTCCTATCTTTTTTTTAGTAAAAAAACTTATTCAAAAAGRTCTGTTACATACACATTCTCCATTCACTTTTTTTTCAGTTARTCTGAGGCCAAGATCTTCAAGCAGTCAGATCAATAAAAAAAAATCATAATTTGGTCAAAGGAATTTGACATCTTTGATAAACAGACACCACTTCAGTGTTTTCTACAGGCCATTTTGAGGCTGAAATAGGGCAGCATCTGCCTAACAACTGAAGACAAAATATAAAAAGCATTTTAGCTAAGTGTCAGTGCAGAGGTAACCTACAGGAGACAAGAAGCCCAAACTATTCAACACTTACAAATATGGGTCATGATTGAAGCCACAGTTTCAAATTTTATCTGTACAGAAACAAATTACGTGTGATGCATATAGAATTTCGAGGATTTGTTAGCTTTCAGATTAGGAAGAAAAATATTCCATTGCACAAATTCTATTCTTGCAATTTAAACCAACTCCACTTAATAACAGAAAAGTAAAGATTAAAAATTAAAAACACTGTACAAAAGGTTACTCTGATTCAATCCTGCTATTGCTTTGAATTCAAGATCTTCATTAGGGAATATTATCAGYCTAAAATTAATGTACTGTCATTGAAATAAGATGTTCAAAACCCCGCAGAAGTAATCTTGCCTTGCTCACTCAGAGTGTAAATAGCTATTTCTCGATGCTTACCATGTAGTTGTCTAACTTAGCATCCTCTTTGTCCAAGGATAAATTATGCATCCAATGGCCTTTTTTCATAATTGCAGCACAATAAATATGTGACTTGCCGATCCAGATCACATTATATKAAGACACTTGTTTTCAATCAACAAAGTATTTAAATGGTAACAAAAGCAACAGTCTCCCATGGTAACATGAGTGGGAGTTTACTTTATTAGTATCCTAAGTGAATTTTATCTGCATGAACGTTTCCCATGGAAGTAACCTAACATGTTGATCTACATTTTCAGGTGTCAATGGTACTCAGATATGCCCAGTTTCCATTGCCCTAGAGGAAGATTATGGTTATTATGGCAACATCCCTCGCCTCCGATACCTTCGTCTGGATGGAAATGAAATTCAACCTCCAATCCCATTGGACATCATGATTTGTTTCCGACTACTTCAAGCTGTTGTCATATAAAGATATTGCAGTGTCGCTCTTGCACTGTGAGAGTGCTAAGATACAAGTTTTGCTGGAATGAAACTTGTTCTTGCTCATAAATCAAGAAGTAACAGCTTTATTTGACTTTAATCTTTTTCTTTGCTTGTGTCTTTTCTGCGACTGAAAAGGYTGTTCTTTCAGAAGGGATTTTGTAAGGACCTGAAACATGTGCTTAACACCTTATCCTATAAATTCATAATGTGAATATATTGAAAATCATTGGTGTAACATCCCAAATATTCCAAAGAAATATTTCTTGTCAAATGTGACAATCCCTACCCTGCTAACATCATTCCTATAGAGAAGTTATGTGTCCTTATTTTGTTACATAGCAACTAACACAATGAATTGGGGTGCACTTGGCCAAATGGATATGCTAATAAAATCATGAGCTGCATGATTACTAGTTATCAGAACTGCCACTGACATTTCAGATAGTGACTCGTGGTGAACAACCACTTAASATGCAAATAACCCTAAATTTCTGTCATCCTTTGAAGACTAATACTTTTRAGGTAAAAAGTACATGAGGCTTAGCATCCAAAGCAGTATGCTGAATAGATACCATTGTAGAGATTCATTTAGTGAATTTCAGAACTGGAATAAACTSATCCAATTCAAATTCAGGGAYAAGAGACATGAGATGTAATCTTATYCTCTCAAAGTCCCAGTTTTCTGCTTTTTTATTCCATTTCTAGTTTTCACACCATTTCTTTCTGCAACTTTGACATTGTCATTGACTATTTGGTTAATTTTAGTTTGCAGAGAGATAGAACCAAGAATAGTAATGATTACATATTTCATGGACTAGRTACTTCATAAAAATTTGAATGGCTAGTTAATACAATGGTGATGAAGAGAAAATTAAGAAGTCAAGAGATACATTTCCTCCCAATTATTTACTGAACTAGGAAAGCACTTGCATAGGAATTGTATCATTTAGGCAAAYACAATCAATCCAGAGCAGCATTCAGCTACCTGCTAACTCACATAAATGCACACAATAATACTGGATTTTAGASAAGTCCAGATTATTAGAACACAATATAATAACAATTCACTAACAATGGAGATATCAGAAGGCAAATTTTATGAAATATAGTTGATTTTATCAAATCTAGTTGATTTTTTTCAATTTGATAATAGAATTTCAGTAAATGACTTGAATATTAGAGTCAACTCTTCACTGAGAGAGTATGACATTCTTATTTTTGCTAGCCAGCTCAACAGACTATCCATCAGTCATTAATTTAGTCTTCTTGCATTTCTAGATAGAAGCAATTAGTTGCTCATTGACATCTTGCATCTATTGCTAACATTTTAAGGCTGGCCTCAGTAGCAAGCATTTAAAGACTATGCATGTGGTATAACTTTTGCTTTTCAGATTAGGTATTTTCTTAAAAGTAGATTTTTAAAAGTGTTGAGAACTGTAATTTCTGACAATCAATCCTTTTTATCTGAAAATCAGGACTTATTCTGCTCCAGAGAACCTGTGGAAATAACCTGGTATAGAAACCCAGCATAGGAATAACCCATTCAGAAATCCAATCACTAAACCATTCATTTTTGTTGTTCTTTTTATGTGATTGCTGAGAAACTCCTGCCCTTCTAACAAAAGTATTTTCTGTACCTCTGTATTGACCCTATATGAAAATATACAGATTTTAAAAGTCTTTACAATATATATGCATGTTTAGCTATGTTGTTTACTCAATAATAGCATAGTAATTTATTTTTGGAAAAAGAATTATGTGACAATACTACTAATTAAATTATAACAATAATTATGTTCTTGTAGTYGGAAATTAACTTCTACTTTAAACAAGGAACAAATACATGTACTCCAAAGTGAATACTGACAGGCATATATGCATTTATTAACATTATTTACACTTCTAATTGGACAGCAAAGCATCTTGAAAAAATTACTACACTTTTAAGTACTACATTCATATTGAAGAAAAGACTAAACCTTTCCCAAAGAGGTGTTGAACTTACATATGACAAAGGCTGATATGTAAAATCATAAAGGAATCCTAGAACATCAAGGATCATGCCCATTTGCTGCATAGGGGCATTATGAAGTGGAATTAGGAGCACAAGATCTGATGAAATAATTTTTAACAGTTATTTTCACCAGCTGTACTGCTATTTTTTCCAACATAGTGTAATCTGGAAATCCTTATAAATTGGTCCTTCAGATAGTCAGTACTATCCTATGCAACAATTCTAGAACACATGCAGGTTGATGCTCAAGATTTGTTTCTGTCAAATCCCAGTTAATYTGAGTGAAATGAAAATTCGTGATAGATCCTAGGACAAACTTCATTGGGCTGAAGGTTGCTGCTGCCAAGTGCTCTGTATTCTACTACAGTGCAATGCACTGACTCCACATCTGGGAACTATTTAACAAAGAGAAAATCTTTAGTATTCTCACTTAGGCTAATTTGTTCCATCTTGCTGCTCTCCCCCAGAACCAGCTCCATGAAGTAGAATAAAACCAATTACGTTGCTGCAGTGACCTTCACAAAATAAATCAGTACTGACTGGGGGTTAAGCTTCTTTACTGCATGTACATGGTCATTTGCGACAATTTTATTATTCTTAAATGTCCTGGGAAAGTTGGTGAAATTTCCTTTCAGACTACAATAGCAGGCCTAAATCACATTATTGTGTGGTACTAAACAATGTAGGCTTTTAGCCACTATACAGTYAGTTCATTCATTGTGCCAGAAGACTATAAAGGAATATGTAAAACACATTGTCTTTTTCCCAATGTTGAGAGCTTCTAATGCAATGTAAAAATCGTCACTGTACTTGAAAGTCTGATGATCATTCTTCCCAATCCAAGATTTCTCTAAGACTTCCCACTGATATTTCCTAGTTCAGAAAAAATTGTGTTCTTTTCCTCTGAAAGAAGGGAAGAATACACCTGTCAGCTGTCCTGTCTGCAAGTGCAGCTGGCATAATAGAACAGTCATTTGCTTCCCTTACTTGTCAAAATGCATTGCAAACAGTTTTGAATGGAATATCATATACAGAAACAAAGATATTTACAAGTATGAGACGGTGAGAACAGGTCATCATAAGTATACTGCAGCCATGGTCAATCACTAATCCAACCATAAACATCTAGTGCTTTTAGCAGGAATTCATATTACTTATTGGGTAATTTTGAGATTAGGGTTGTTAACACAGATGTGATATCACCTCAGCCCAGGGCACAGACAGTTGCCCTGCAAAGAAAAGTATTAAAGCAAAGTGGGAGACTCAAGAACTGAAAAATACCCAGACATTTCTGACATGTCTGCCAGTATGAATGGAGGCTGGAATGCTGGCTCTATCAAAAGGCTGTGGGGTTTTATGACACAGCTGGCTCTGCAGGAAGAAAAGTCCTTTTCAGATGTTGCCAGCATAGTTAAAAATTTAACCACATGTGTGATTCTCCCTGCTCCATACTGTTCTCTGGCATTTTCTGTTTCTTTCTGAAGAGTCCAGTGTGCAACCACTATTCTTCAACCTTTTGACAGAAAAACACCACTATAACAATCATGGATAGATGCCAGTGACCACAAGAGCCTGTATGACACCTGAAGGAAGAAACACAAACACTGACGTAAAAATTTAGAAGACAACCAGAAGACTAATTTGCATATTTGCAACTGCTAACTCCAGTACACATCATTGGAGGGATTTTCAGTCACCCTTGCTGCACCCAAATGGTTTCCAAACTTTGCTACAAGTAGTTGCTGTTCACTTTTCCAGTCTAGAAAACTATTTGCAGTTATCAAACTGCAGCTATTTTCATGACCTACTGGAATCAGATTACTGTAACATCTACATTTCTGTGTTTGCTAAACAGCTAATATCCCTTTTCTGCCATGCATGGCTGAGAATCTTTGKCATTGTTAAAGTCAGCAAGTTAATATCTTTCTCTTGACTGAAAGTCTCCTCCATAATTGCATTTTTTTACCCAGAATTGCTTACCCATTAAAACATGATGAGAGGCTCTATAGAGCACCACACTGTCTGTGTAATGATACTCACGAATAGTAATAACCACTTCAGGTCAAGTGTATGAAGCAATATCCATMATTCACAAAATGTTCTGCCCTAGCTACCTTACTATCTCACCCATTAGTAGAAGTAATACAGTTTCTAAGCCCTGTGCTTCATCTAGCAGTGCCAGTTCCAGCAAATCTACACTTTATTGAATCCAAAACATTTGCCAAAACAGTTTTTTCTTATACTTCCTGCACTGTTGACAACAGCCTGTATATTGTTCTACTTGGTTTTGTCTTGATTTCCATAGCAGTGGAATGAGTCCAGAGGAGGGTCACTAACTTGATTAGAAGGCTGGAACACCTCTCCTGTGAAGGCAGAGAGGGTTGTGGCTCTTCAGCCTGGAGAAGTTGTAGATGCCCTACGCCTGGAAGTGTTCAAGGCYARGTTGGATGAGGCTCTGAGCAAGCTGGTAGAGTGGAAGGTTCTGTGCCCATCTAGCTCTTGGAACTAGATGATCCTARAGATCTCTTCCAATCTAAATCACTTCAAGATTCTACATCMGTTTGACCAAACTATCTGCCTTGATTAAGTTTTGTTTCTTCAGTGTTTTTTTSGCTTATGCATCTTTACGCATGTGGTGTTAATATCTGTCCTGATGTCCTGCCCTTTCCTTGTAGATCAGCTCCATCTGGAATTCCCCAGGGAAAGGGTTGCCCTGACTGCACACAGCTACAGCAGCAGAACAGCCCCACTGCTCACAGCTCTCACACCTCTGCCAGTGTCTGTGTGYAGATCCAGGCTGGTGCTCTCTTGTAGGTAGAGTATATCTGGAAATCTCTTTTCCAAGGCTTTCTCTCTCCACTCCCAATCTTTTTTGTAGAATTTGTGAAGAAGCTAGAATCACATCTTCCACAAAGGAAAGCTGTTCTCAGTTAGGGGCTGGGACAATGAAAGTGACATATGGGCTCAGCAGCTCTCAGTGAAGCTACTTTTTTCAATAATTTTTTATTCAATAAAATGGTCTATGCCCATTTTTATGAAATATTAATGGATTCAGRAAAAAAAATGAAAATAGTTTCAGCCAGAGGAAAGGAAAGAAAAAAGTAGTGTTCATACT
Organism: Mixornis gularis; assembly: GCA_003546035.1. Taxonomy (NCBI): domain Eukaryota; kingdom Metazoa; phylum Chordata; class Aves; order Passeriformes; family Timaliidae; genus Mixornis; species Mixornis gularis. The sequence goes on from QVAJ01000180.1 coordinate 1,105,291, forward strand.
TCTTACTTAATATTCTTGTTGCTAAGATGTCCATGTAGCATGATATGCCCTTCACCAGTTAGCGAAATCCTTGAATTGTCTGAAACCATGCTCCCTCTGCTAGGAAGACTATTTTGAGGACAGTAATCTCCTTGTGATGCTCTACTTTGTTACAGGACTTGAAATAATCACCGATTCTTTCTCCTGGCAGTGASGATAGGCCTCATGGTATTATAGGATCTAGGCTCAAGATCCTGTCTGAATTGGAAGCAGATTGAATTGGAGTGTAGATTTCTACTTTTTTTTCCCTAAGGAGGCTGTATTCAGCACCAGACCAGAGGTTCATGATGTTTTGTGAATCTTAAGATTTGTTTCTTTTAATGACTGGAACWGCTTCCAGTGAAGAACTGATGGCAAGCTTTCTCAACTCTGCTTAGCAGCAGAATAGAAGTGAGTTACACTTAAAATGTCTTTGAGAAATTTGTCAGGAACAAGGTTCCCAAATCCCCTGCCTCTGAATTGCTGACCAAATTGGGAAGAGAAAGCTGTGCATTAAGGTTTTCTCTGAAAGTCCTAGTGGTYTGGATCTTTTAAAAAGCTAGTTATTTATGTGTTTATTTTGATTTGGTGCAAGTTCTTTAACCTTAAATTTAAAATATCACATATGAACATGGTATGTTTTTCATTTTTGTATGAGGAGGAAGACTAAAATAATTAATTGTTCCTCAAACAAATATAAATATGTTTACATTGGACAGASCATCAAATAAACAAACAATCAGAAAATCGAATTTTCTATTCTCAAGCCAAAATTTCCATGTTTTCCTTTTTTTCTCCATTGTTTTTTACATCTGAATTCTGTCTGGGATCAACRTAGCAGACTTATTAGGTATTGAGAAACACTGAGAATTATTTCAGCTGCAGTATTATCCATGCTTCTGATTTTCCTCAAAGCATTAGTAAGGCTTGTGCCTATATTTTCCTACTTTTGAAAACCCCTTTTTTTTATTCAGGGAGAAAGGTGCTCCGAGGGATTCAAGGCTTTCTGTTCTTTCCCCATATTTAGACATACTCTGCTTACCTCCTAACACTCCTTTGGTTTTAATTCCTGCTGGTTTAATACTAGCTTCATACCGGGATTTTTTGCAGTGGAAGTACTATAAGGCACGGAACAGGAAAAGTCCAATTGTTGGTGGGCTGCTTCTGACATGGGGCATCTGGGCTTGGTGAGGGAATGACAGTCTGGGTGCTTTGTGTCTGATGATCTGAAGCAAATAACCAACAGCTCAGCTTATGAAGGCACTGAATTATCTGGCAGGAATCAAGGCAAAAATGGGTTCAACAACTCAGTGAAGTCTATCTCATCACAAACATGCAAAGCAGAAAATCAYCCAGAGAAAGACAGATGGAGATGAAGATGCAATTGGGGCAAACTGTCAAGCTTAAAAGTATGTGCAAGTACTTGTTCAGTTCTTTGGAAACCTATCATGAAGCTTAGGCAGTTTGCTGCTAAGCCATAAATCCAGAGGAACTTCAGAGAGAAGAAATAGCGAAAAACTGGGAATGCAGAAATTCCTTTATCCCCTCTAACTGCCTCTTTTGATTGCACTGGCTGAATTAACACTCGCAGAGTTTTCTGATGGTGTGAAAGGATTTGTCTCTTGTTTACCTTCTCATAGGTAAACAATAGGCTGTCAACAGGGTTGGTTTGAAATATTGTTTTTTTTTCTATACTGATCATTGTGATCAGGTCTAAACAGTCATCAGGCAGCATTTATAAATCTCCAGAGACTGTTTAAAACAAACCAGTTTGGGCACAGCCCAGCAGTCATATGTGTTGCTGAAAGCTCATGTAAACATTTAACTTGTTTTAAAAAACCCAAGAAACTAAAAAGACCACYTCTCCTTTGAAAGCTGTTGTTGTTTACAGGGAGAATATACTAAGTACTACTACAGTTTGTATTAAGTTTTCATTATTTCAGAAACCATTTTCAGAGGAATTCATGTCCCTTATTTAAAAGAAAATAAACTTAGAACTAGCATATCTTGTCATTAGTAGACAATTTGAAAAGTTTTAGAGAAACCTTTTCATTTGATCTGCTAGAATACACATTTTATATGGAATATTTGCCTCCCATTGAAGTGTAAACATTTAWTACTTCTAAATTGTCCTGCTCTGTGTGTGTGTAGTGACACATACAAAAATTTTAAGTCTTTTCAAATTCAACAAAATGCCTGATGTATTGGGAATGACTGGAGCTATTGACTCCAGCTAACTTCCTTGTTGGGAATATAAATTCCTATTCTTTCAAGAGACTAAGCCCTCAGACTGATGCCTTTTAACTTGACTAAAGATGAGTTGAATATTCTGAAGCCTTGTCCTTTCTACAGCTGAACAACAAGCTGAAATAAAATTAGGTAGCTTGTACAGCCCTGGACCAGGATTAGGTGAGACTTCCTCCTCTGCATCCCAAAACCACGGAGTTATTTTGTCAGTTGTAGAACTGGGAGGAGATGCAAACTGTGATGAAAAGGATGTGATGTGAACAAATCAAAACTCAATTAACAGATCACAGTCAAAATAGCTGTGGATGGCATTCATTACTTAGAAAAGTATATCAACTTTAGCCCTATAGAAGGCCTTTTTCCACTTTTTTAAAAAAGTGCCTTTTSCCAGTATTGTAATTGTACAAAAACTGCCTTTTTAGGGAGGTCTTAGAGGTCTCAAAAATATGTGCAGAAGCCTTAGTTGCTACCACTTTTACTCAGTAATTGCAGGTATAGGAAAAGACTCATCTTGTGGCCAGTATCTGAACAAGTAACAAAACAACTTTATCGTTCATTTTTTGTGTAACCAATATAAATATACTGTTATAAGGAAGAAGAAAAATGAAGTCAAATACTAGAAGAGAGAAAATAAAAGACATGAAAAAGATGACTAGGAAGGGAAGAGGAAAAACTTGTCATGAGGGGATAAAAGAGGAAGAAGGAAAAACATTTGGAAAAGAAGGTAGCTTGAGAGAGGCCTTCCTGACTGCGCAACCCTTTGCATGAGTAAAAGAATGGGGAAGGAGACACAAGATGCTCATGTGCTTTTAGGATGGAAAACTGGGAGCTGGAAACCTTGGAAAATATCAGTCCACAAAGGCTATAAACATAGCCTGAGGCTTATAATCCTTCARCCTGGTCTAGAGTTACTTTTGGGAACTGACATGACAGCAATAGCTAAGAGAAAGTGTTCAGTATTTGTAATGCTGACTAAAGGACTGACTAAAACACAAAGAAACTGTGCAAATGTGTGAGTAACACCTGTGAGCTTTCTTCAGATCATGCATTGCTGTATTCTGTGCAYTGTTTCATGCTTTTTTTTCATGCCTTTTAGAATGAATTTGGAAAGGAATATGGTAATATGCCACAACCATCAATTTCATTAGCTGGAAACCACAGAGGAAATGTCAGCTGGGAAATCAGCTCTGGCAGCTTCCCAGGCTTAGTTTTCATTCTGTAAACTATATGCTTCTCCATGTTTTATCAGCTTATATGTTTAGTTTTATCACCTGACATATCAGATRCTGGTTGATGTCAGATCCAAAGTTTACTAATTTTCAGAGGCATGTTTACTTGTTGTGTCTTACAGAAGTGCTATGGCTGCCTAAATACTTTTGGGTGCTGAATCATGGCTCAGATGTACAACAAGACCAGAAGTAAAGTTTTTCTTTTTGCTAGCCTCCATTTCACATCATGCAATGAAAAGTCCTATTTTTATCTAGGAACACTGGAAAAAAATTGKCCATGTTGAAAGAGAAAATTCAATATTTGATGGTTATAGAAAAAATATTTAAAGAAGTTCTTAGAACAGTCCAAACACTGCTTAGTATAAAATCTTGGGCCACCTAAGTGAGTGATTTTACAAAGCCATCCTACTCCTGATGGAAAAACAACTGGATATTTAATGTTGATTGATATGGACCAAATTTAAATTTATATTTTAGAATGTCAGAAATCCAACTTGATTTTTTTTTTTTCACTGAAGAACAGGTTACCTTTCAAGATAAAATTTTTTCAGGAATTATTATTATTATTATTATTATTATTATTATTATTATTATTTATTTATTTATTTATTTATTTATTTATTTTAGGGGCAGATAAACATCTGATCTTACACCCTCTTGGGTTCCAGGAATGTAAAAGTGAATTTCTTATTATACACACAGATTGGGTGACATTGTTCCCAAATGGATTCTGGTCAACAATTTGACAGTGAGAACAGCAGTGCTGTTTTGAAATGGCCATGACAGCAATAGCAACAAAATTCAGCTGTTCCCTCATTCGGGACAGTGAAGTCAGTGAAGCAGCCGTTCCCAGACAGGGACGATGATCTTATGGGTTCCTATTAAAAAACTAAATGAAAAGGAAGGACTAAAAGGTGAACTGCAAATTTCCCTAAACCCTTTTCTACCTCAGTCATATATAGAACAGTAAAAAAAGGTATTAATTTTGAAAGTGAATTTCAAAGGAAAGGGAAAGCTGAGAAGAAAATACTCAACAGCTCTCTTACCAAATCCCTGTACCCACAGAACKGCTTTTTGGCTTAGCCTTAACACAGCATATTTTTATTTCAATACACAATCTAATTAGGGAMTAAAATGTTGGTTTGGATCATTCATTGCCTCTCCACAGTGACTCATCTTCTTGCCAGAATTCCACAGTGGCAAGGTTGCTCTTTGTGTCAATAGCTCCCAATTGAGTGATACATATGCTCATTTCAGTATGGTTTTGTCCAACTAAATATGTGTAGCACAGAAAAGAAACATGCTGCATGCACGCAGAAGACACAGGAGAGAGGAAGAGGCACAAGACTGAATAAAAGCTACTATAAAATGAAGACTTTTATGAAACTGGTTTTAGTTAGAGSAAAATGAAGCTTTTAACCATAATCAATGCTTCAAGCTATTCTGGAAATAATCCAAGAGAAATGAAATGAGAATGAGGTACATGAAAGCTTCTGGGTTTGAAAAGTAACAGCTGTGTCTAGAGAACCTGGACAAGAGGCCTTCTTATTCAAATATGTCTGTTTTAACAGTATTTCTAATTCAAGCCTACATCTCAGCCCATTAAAGCAAAGAAAAAAACCAGGGTAAGCACACAGGACAAACACCATATGATCTTCAATAAACAGCCTTATAATCAAACACTGTGTAATTATTTCAAGAATTGAGTGCCAAAAATATGTTGTGATTCCATGAAATGTATCCTTAAGGATTTGTGAAAAAGAATAGATATTCTAGGATCTGTGCCCATTTATCCCCTTTTGTTCCACATGAAAGAAATCATATTAAATCAACTGAATATCTGGAAAGAATTAAAYCATCATCTCTCACTGGCAAACCTAAAGGAAAAATTCACAAGAAAGCACAGTTTTATATAATAAAAGTTCTCATGTTTCATGGAGTAAAAGGGAAAAAACTAACTGCCAAAGGGAAAGTTTTTGTTGCCTTTGGTTATTCTTCTCAGACTATATATTACGGAGTTCTCCTCTGCTCCCTTTATTATCTTTATTCAATGATATAAAATTCCAGACATAATGAAATGAAACCATTTCAAATGCATTTTTCAAATGCATTAGGTCCTTCAGGAACAAACTTTTCTCTGTAGCAGCTGATACAGTGACAGTCACTGGCACTATAGAGTAGCAACCAAAGCTGACTGGTCCCCTCAGCAGGACTCTTTTTAATGATAGAAATGTCTGACTTACTCACTGCCCTTGAATTCTATATCAAGTAGCACATGGGCCAAAATCTGCCTTTGTTAATGGGGTTTCAGAGGTGTAAATGAAAGCAATGACTTTTGCCAGCAGACTGAGCTCACCACAGGCTCCAAGTGATTTACCTCAGAGATGGCTTTACTTCAGCAATGTAGTTTTACAAGTCACACTGCACTGTTCTTTAATTAGTTTTGGCCCATCATGCTTATGTGGTAGCTATCATTAAACCACCATAAAATGTTCAGGGCCCAACTTTCATTAATCTGCACTCTGRCAGGAAAATCTGATGTTTTTCACCAGCTACAGCTGTGTCCCTCAGAATTTACTAAGGCAATCTATGAATACTAGAAATTACAAACAAGATGAACACTTACATCTCTGCATAACAGAGACAAACTGAAATGTCTTTTCTCCTTCCAGGAAACGATTATGTGAAAAAGTTGTGGTTCAGCATCTTATTTATGGGTTAAACAGCAACATCAGTAACTGGGTATCCTCTTACTTCTCAGGTGACTCTTCAGTAGCTCTTAGTCCTTCCCTCAATCTCTTCCACTCCTYGCTGATCTCCCTTTGCTCATTTTCCTTGGACAAGTTTAATGATTCACACTACTTGATCTTTATCCTCTGTGGTAGGGATTCCCCAGTCTCCTGCTGACAACTATATTAAAGAAACTGGAATTTTAACTGGGGAAAATGGAGCTGACTCTTTTTCTTCTGTAATTCTTCACTATGCCATCTATGTTTCTTCATGACTGATACTAATATCTCATCCATTCTTTTGGATACTGCAATTCTATGTTCTGAATTTGCTCACTGCATCCTGTGCTGTTTTGTATACCTGAACTGTTATTTCTACGCATGGTTCTTGTCAATATTTTCATAAAGCTCTGTTATTAAATTRTCTTCCTTCTGATCTCCAGTACAGCAGTTCTTTTTTATTTTCCTTCTCATACATGGTMATTCAGATACACTTCATGTATTATAAACACCCACTTTCAAATGCTCCTCCTTGCCTGCCATTTTGACTATGTCAGGCTATTGCTGCATATTACCACTTACTGCCTTTCCCCAGATGCTAAAAGAACCTCTTTTGGTCTTCATGTACAACTTTTTCATTTGGAGCAAAWATCTCCATTACTTATTTTCACATAACCTAATTAATTCATTTCTGTGATTTTACACAAAAATGACCAAAGGCTTTTCACCACCACAGGACAATTTCTCTACTGCTCTTACAGTTAGGAACTTTAAAGTTTCCACCTGAATTTATAAATGGCTGACAGAAGGCCTTTTGCCAGGGTGCCAGCAGATAACTTTTTCCCCAGTTACTCACAGTGGACCAGCTGACTACCAAAGGAATCAGCAAAATAACTGTGGACATCTATGGGCAAACAATGCTATAATAACTGTACTGCTCATCAAAGGACAGAAACAAAAAGAAAGCACCAYTTGTACAATGAAATTTAACACTGCTTCCTGTGAGCCTGGATGTAGAAYTTTTCTCTGCACAGAGTTGGAGTTATTCCCTTAGTCTAAAATTGGATGAATCCAGATTAATCTGGGTTTCCAGACTTCAGGAAACTTGCACAAGCTGAAACTTCCCCACAAATTATTCCTTCACACATTCATCAGCACAGCTTTATTTGAAAACAGGACATAAGCAACCTTGAAATTGCACTGAAACTCACTATATTTGCAGTTATGTGGAAGCCTAACACTTTCTTTTCCCTGCTGTGTATCATCCATTCCGTGTGTATTTTCCCAACACTTGCTTAGATYGGGTGCTCAGGTTTTGCTTTGTCTCTTCAGGATGATATCTGACAGTGAAATTTCACTCAGTGAACCATTTTACCTGTATTTTAGCTGTGCTGACTRTGGTGGATGAAATGCCTTTAATCACCCTGTCCTGATCCTGTTTCTGTTAACAGCAACAGAGAGATGATGGAGTTTGGAGAGCAGAGACCACGATGCAGATGGCAAGCTGAGTAAATACTGATTTTAAGCAATGAGGGTTGATGACACATGGTGCAGGCAATGAAACACAACACCTCCTAAAAGACAATGCCACTAATCAAAAGTTTAAAGGCCATTTGATCTCACTATCTTGAGATCTTTAGAAGCTACCAGRATATCTGTGTGTGTGTGTATAAATTAGAAAAACAGTTTTGGAAAGTGCCACCTACATTTCAAATAGATCTGAAAAGCAAAGTTTTAACACTTCAGTTCAACAACACACATAAGCACGGAGTATTAACTTAAGTATTTTTCTTGGATACCTGCATTTTAAAAATATGACTGCCTGACCTGTAAAATAGCAGAGAAATTCACATGCTGCTCATTAACAAATAATTGTTTCCTTCATCGTCATGCTCATAGCAACCTGCACTTTTGCTGAACTGCTGTGTTGATATTTTCTCCAAACTTTTAAAGACGTTTTCCAAACATTTAATTTTTATAAATGAATTAAAAAATCTTTAATTCTCGTTCACAGCCACATTATTTTATCAGCAATAAACAAATCCATAGTCATTCTAAGAGCTAAAGCTAATTAATAGTTTTCCTTAAAGCCTAACAGAAAACCCAAGATTCTCACATTCTTTGTACATTAGTGTCTTAAAGGACATGTTCCCACATCTACTCAGAAAAGAAACAGTTTAAAGCAGAAATTCAAACCAAATAAACAGAACTATTGGCTGAAGGGTCTCTTATTTACAGTGCCAGAGGTCCTGGAGTCAGGCTGTGGTTAGCCTTGGCCCAGAGCAGCTGTGTTTGTCTCACTCTGTGCAACTCGTTCACTTCTGCCCCATGTTCCCTGACCACGGCATCCACCTCCCATGCACCCACTGTGTGCCACCATTCCTTCTCTGCCTTCAGCTGTGGAAGTTGAAGCATCCAAAAGCTGGATAGAGCCTGAAATTCTGTGTATAGTCAGGGTTGGATCATCTGACAGGACCCATACCCAATCATTGATACCATAAGAGATTAAGAGAATTARTATATTTCAAATGTACTAGATCAGAGCAATGTAAATTAAGGTCAGTAAAGTTTCCCTTGAGCTCAAAGCCCTCAGAGCCACTAYCTTGGCTTCTGCTAGAAGGAACAATCAAAAGCAGACAATGTATATATGGCAKGGAAGGGTGCAACTGGTATTTTGAGAACACGAATACTAATTGCATGTCTGACACACTGGTGACTGAGCAAAGTCTTAAACTGCACTAATAACTCCCAGATTGTATTATAGAGTCTGGAGGAATTATAACTTTTTTTGGATTGCTGTGTATGAGAATTACTTGCTAGAGAGATATACTGTTATAAAATTTAAGATTCTACAAGTTAGTAATATCCATTTAATATAATAGCATTTTGTAACAAATTCAATAAAAGCAGAGAACACCTTTATGTTGCAAATATAGGATTAGTTGAAGGCAGTCAAATGCAAATGGTCATGCCAACTTCTTTACAAACATTTTTTTTTTAATATTTTGGAAACACATATGGAAGCTATAAACCATTGCAATATATGTAATACAAAATGCAAACCTAAGAGCACACATACAATTTCAAACTTCATAGGAAACTGGGAAATATTTATGCTAATGAGAAAACAAACTTTAATTCATTACATCAGTTTCAAATTTTCCAGAATATTGAGGACACTATGCTACAAAAAGTCTCTTATATTCTCTATCCATGAAATAAGTGCAGTATAACAGTGTTCATAATTTCATTTGAATAAACGGGCATGTCAACAGAGAAAACAAAGCTTGTGATCTACTGAATTCCAAATCCTTGTATTATTGGACTTTGTTTCTGGTTTATTTTTCAATCCCAAGCAAAATATCATCCGTCTCTTAGTGATAAATATGATAACCCAGCTCTGAACTGTACTTGTTTGGCTAAGCAAAAACACGATGAAATTTTCCATCTCTGGGGCCAGGAACTGCATTTTCCTGAAAGGGTCTAACACCACCAGTCTGCAGGCTGGGCTGGAACAGCAGATGATAGCTCTGTATGCTAATAAAAACCATTTTGCAACACCACATGCTTGCATACTCAGCAGTGCTATCTTATATTCAGACATGATTAAAGAAAGAACAGCAATTTCTTTCCCTGACCCTTCTCAAAACTGGTGCAAATTATACCTCTTAAACAGCAAATTGTAAATTTGGTTTTAGAAGAATGACAGTCTGTCTAATGTGAATGGAATAGAATCCAAGTATGTGAGCCTGAAGCTCTGACTCCTGCCTTTGGCCTCTCATTGGGAATTCCTGAAACTGCCTTCATTAATGAGCTCTGGTATACCCTGCAAAGATTTGTGTGCATGCACGTACCCGACAGACCAACCCAGGTATGTCGTAACCCAAGTCATTTCAAAAGTATGAAAGGAGTAGAAAAAGCAGAAAAGGTAGAACAAGGTAGAAAAAACTGACCAATTAAGATTTCCCCAGAAAAATCTTCAAAAAAAAATCATTTTTCCTTCTCTCATATACATTTTTGCATGGAACAGGGAAATTTTTTATCTTAGGCACCAACATCAATTTAGATTATATTTCGGTATTACCTCCCAATTGTTTCAAAACCAAAATTACTAAATCTCCTTCAAAAAAATATTGTCTTGATACTTTTTAATCAAATAAAAAGAAGTGCAAGTAACATAATTTATTATAATGGCCATTTCAGACCTGTTTAACAGAGTTTGAATAATTGGACTTCTCTGATTTCCAAAGTGCTTTTCTARGCTAACTATATGGTTTATTCTTATACAGTATATAGTAACAATCTGACAAGCTTTTCATATGCTTTAAAATTTATAACATGCAGAAAGAGTGAATAGCATGCTATGATGGTTTTAACTTGTGGGCTTATTATACAAACAAATGTCAGAGATGCAAAACTGGCAATGTATTTAAGGAGGATCTTCGAACTTTGCATCAAGCCTGGCTTAAGGTGATTAAAAGCAATAARTTTTGGATCTTGCTCACAGTTTTCAGCAAAGTTTAGTAATTTCAGAAGCAGATAYTGAAGGTTCTAAATCACCCTTTCTGGAAGGAAAGTGGGAGCCATCCACTCCTGTTGCTATAACTATGGATTGTTTGTTTCTACTGTAAATGTGCATGATCTCTSTCAAAACAAATGCTTTTTCTTAACAACTAAGAAATTGCAAGTACACTGAATGCAATGACTTATCAGAGATTATATAGATATGGTCTTTCTATATGCAAGAAAACAATACTCTGAATGCTCATTTAGAAATTCATTAGTCTGGTAGACCAGACTGCATGAAAATATTCTGAGATTTTACTCTTAGTAAGCAAATCTTAATTTTTTTTNCAAAAAAACCCACCAACTGAAAAACCCCCAAATCCCAAACCAAACAGCTGGACAGGCAGTACAAAAAAAGCAGCAATATATATTTGAAGGACAGGGAAAAAGTCATATGCTATCTGCCTGCATCAGCCATGGAAATAAGGTGACTATTAAAGTAACCATAGAGGAAAAGAATAATAGACTTTAAGACTATGTGAATTGAAATCTGCCATCAAGAACAAAAAAATCAGGCAAACATGAGAAATAAGACACTTGGGTAGATCTATATGTAAAGAGTAGTTATTTCGGTGACTCATTACAAAGYTTCTTTTTATTGCTTACATTCACTGTTTATGCAGAAATAATTAAATCTAAACAAGACTTTGCTAGCAAAAACAGTTGTAGAKATCTCACATTTTCTGTTTAACTCTCTTTTCCCTGCTGTTTATGCTAATTTGCACAGGGGATGGAACAGTTGGAGCACTCTAAATCCTTCTTTTGTACTTCTCTTAACTTTGATGAGCAAAATGGAAATGCTAATCCCTTCTGCAGACACATGATTTCCTTCCTTTCTCCTTCTCTCTGAGATATTTGTTTTTCTGTTATCCAGCCTTTGTCCCTAGTCCCAGAAAGGTTCATATGATGCTCTCCTTTTCCCAGGGCCCTAGGCTGAATGGAATTCTACAATCCAGCAATTCATGAAATGCAAGTGATACAGGCAAGAGATCTATCAAAGCAGATTCCTGCCTCTACGTCCTTTTCCTATGCCTATGGAACAAACAAACAAACAAACAAACAAACAAACAAACAAAAAACCAGTCAAGAGTGTTCAGTATTGCAGAAGGAATCAGTTTAAAATACTGGCCTAAATTTTCGCTCTGAAACTGACTGTAGTAACTTCAGTGACTCCAGACTTTCACATCGTGCTTTTCCTTTGTTCTTTTGTATGATTCTGACCACATATTTAAGRTTGGAAAATTAATGATAAATAATGATGCGGGAAATAATAAACTTACAGACCAAAAAAAAAGGTCAGAAAACCTTTTTTTTTTGGACATGAAGCAGGTGCACTGGTATTTCATATAACATCCATGAAAATATTGGAAGATTTTCATATTAAATGACTGGGAGAAGTAAAATGTAAAAGACGGTTGATCCAGGTGCAAAAAGGGAGTACTCTTTACTATGCACTCTAGTATAATTCCTCATTCAGTGAGCATAATCTGGAACACTAAATACTACTTTTATTTAGAAAACTAAAACCAACAAATGAGAGTTAGATAAAGGTAGATATATGTAGGTTAAAGGATGTTGTTTGAAAAGTCATATTTTAAATCCTAGTTTTTTCTAAAATTCACAATAATACGTCTTTCCAAAGAATTTGGAGTGTCTGTAGAAGGAGCTACATTTACTTTGCAGTCACTTGTCTACAGTAAACTCAAAGAAAACAAACATTCATTTGCTTCCTCTTACTAACATTAACAAGCTCATGAGGCATAGCATATTTTGAAAAATGAATATTCATGGATATTCACTTCTGACCAAAACACAATTGTCTCTGTCGCACAATATGAGTGACCCCATTTTGTTCATCTGACAGAGGCATTTCTGGTCACAGAATATGAAAAAGCTGGAGGAAACTGAACGTGACTTTTTAAGAGACTGTGTAACCCAACAGTTGAACTTACTGTCACCATTACTGGAACAYCCACGTATTACCTCCCCCTTCTGTAAAACTGGTCCCTGGCCTAAGAGAAGGTGACCTTTTATTTTGTAACTGTTGTTTTAGATGAGAATATATCAACATGTTAACTTATTTTGATTTGTTACTCTTACACTATRGCTTCAGACCAGGAGAATCTTTTAGCCGGGTGCCAAGGTGAAACAACAAAATGAACAAGTTATTTTGGGATTTCCCTGTCACTCCTTTCAAAGCTGGACATATCTTTCTTTTCTTGTTAAAAATCAGTTCTAAAATTTTTCAGAGCTGACACAGTAGACTGAAGACCTCTGCTTCTGTTCAGACTAGCAGGCTGAGAAGCTGACAAGAGGGAAGGTTGGTACAATACCAAGCTCTTCCTGAGAGTCAGGAAGAATTTTTCATTTCATGGCAAAAGTAGCATTTCTTCCGCACATTTTTCTTATCGTAAATTCCTGGGGATGAATCTGTGAGGACCAGAAGAAAAGAAAGCAAAGAAAAAATTATAATGAGTGAATGTTGAYAGTCTGGATCAAAGACTCAGTGCTTTATAATCAAAGTTTTAGAAAAACAAGAATAGGACGACCCTGAGGCTTTGGCACTGAGTTCAAGAGCACACTTAGGAGTCATTGCACCTCCAAGAACTGGGAGAACTGAAATGGAAACAAAGCCCTCTCAAAAAAACAGGGGAATAAATTAATTCATTTACTACTGCCAGAAATTATGCAGTGGGAATACATTCTGACTAGGAATGTGTTAGGCAATGGTCACAGCTGGGTATGCTTCCAGTTTAAGCAATGCCCCAAAAACCACTGAATGTGATGGAACTCTCTATTAACTTCAGTGAGCTTTTAATCAAGCCCAAGTGAGTCAGACAGCAAGATTTAAAGACAGCTGAGGAAGTTCACAAGACAGTAACTTAGATTGCACAAGGCCAGAGGATCTGGAAAAACCCCAAGTGTCAGTGAAGGGACAGATTAGAGGACGAGAAAAGCTGGGTCCCAAATGTCCTTTTGTCAGTCTCAGGAATTTCATTATCTTCTGTGATAACAGGATTCAGAAAATGCAAGCAGTGATCTGAATCAATTTCTAACTCAAGCACAAATTTTCTGTGAGCTTTTTTAAATGCTTGGGTTTTTCTCAGCAGTACCACAAGGCCTCTAAGTAATCTTTCTTTTCATCTTTTTTTTTATGTTGGGTCTCTGGGGTTTCTAGCTAGTCTRGGATTGCTAGCATCAGGACTTCTGTCATCCAAGCTCAAACACATTGCCAAACATTAATTTCAGCATCAACTAAGGCATGTCCCCTACAGACACTCCACTCAATCTCTAAATTCTTGTTCTTTAAAGCATAAACCAAACCAAACAAAACTGTTTTCTTATTTGTGTGCTGTGTAAACCATCATACTCGTAAGCTTGTAAAACTCTTTATATAAAATATATTCCTTTTCAGATAAGTCTCCCTAGCTCAAACAAAAAATTGAAGTCCAGTATTTGTAAGCTAACATTTGCCTTCAATTAATTTTACTTGCTTAGTGTTTCTGGAAAACCAGGCCTGCAATATATATTGTATTCTGACAGGAATACAGTATACTACTAAAATCAAAGTTAAGATCCAGACACAAAGTGGTTTGAACATCATTGGTCTTATAAAATGAAAAAAAAGACCTACAGACCAGAAAATACAAAGGTTTCAGGCCCTAGGTCTCAATATGCCTAAATCTATTTAGTTGTGTAAGAATGAAGGAAAGTATTAATAATTATATTAATAATTTGTTACAGATAAGAATTCTCCTTCAATAAATAAAAAAATGAGATCTTTTGCACAAGTGAAAGCAATGAATATTGGACCTGCCTAGAAGATATGTGATGTAAATGAAGGAGACACATTGGAAGTGAGGCTTTAGCAGAATAAATCTTAAATTACCAAGCACAGCAGAAAATACTATACTTAAAAGCGAAATAATGTTAACTACTTGCAAATGGAGCAGCATAACAATTATCAGTAGCACTAAGAAGGTGAATGGCAAATTTTTGTTGCAGAAGGTACAGATGTTTGCTTTGTTKTCAGGAAGGAGCATACACAGGCATTGCAAGCAATTAGATCACTAAATTAAGGAGTAAACTGAGACTATTGATCTGAAGAAAGAGAAGAGCAACAGGACGTTGTGTTTTCACTATACTGACTGCCCTGATTCTTCATGGAAGAAGATGTCTTTGCAACAGGAAAGACAGTGAAAAAATAAATTAATAGCACACGATTTAATGATTCAAGACCCCTACTTTCATAGAAGCATTAATGCTAAACTCTGTCATCTAAGAGTGGTCATAATACTATAAGCCACTGCAGACTTGACTCAATTGCCAAAACAGCACATGATATCTTGAGCTATTTGGCATGTCCCACAACACCCTAAACTCTACTTATCTGCTAACAGAGCTATTGCTCTTCTACACTTTCACCTATGGGCCAAACCCTGCCAAACATCTTGGATTCTTGCCACAAGGCATGTGGCTTAAAATTCTTGCTGTGCTTCCAGTACCTCCTGTAAATGTGGTCCACTAGGATGGCCTTACTGGAAAAAAAAAAAAAGATATTGCTGTGGAAGTTACATAAAGCAAAGGGAATAAAGTTTCCTCAGCACACTGGAGACTTATACATGAATCCTACATCCCTCCAGAGGTACAGGAGAGGTTCTGTTGTTAATATTGGATGTTGACAGTATTAGGAGGCATATTTCATTGAAGAGTTGGGAAAATGATGAAAATATTCAGAGGAATAAGTGCATGTTGTACAAATACTGATAATATAAGAGTACAAAATTAAGTAGGAACTGATAATAAAGAAAACACAATCAACTAAGAGAGAAAAGAGATACCTTGACATGTTAATATAGTAAAACCTTTTTGTGATGTAATAGAGCACATTATACTACAAATGTATGCCCATCATTTGCAGCATATGATAGAGGTTCATATCTATTAAAAAAGTGGCATTTTCTCTCAGAAGGAAAACACTGGTAATAGTATATTCTATGAGCATTGCTTCATAAGTACTTACAGAAAAGTAAAGGGGGGAAAAGTACCTCTGAATACATACCAGATAATACCTGCAGTGGCTGGAAATTCATTAAACATTATTGCATATAATAAGTCACAAAATAGAGATGTTACATATAGAAAAAATATATTAAKATATAACCCAATTTGCTTCAGCCTTGATTTTGGACATGGAAAAATTTGTATTTGTAGGTTACCAGGTAACACAAAAATGTTGTTTCCAGAATACAACTKAGAGTGTTATTGGTATATTGGTAGGAGCAGCAAGAAATTTGAGAGGAAGGGGTAAAAAACTGTAGCATGAAATTAATGCCGTTTCCTTACAACAAACCTTTGTTTGACYTTCCAAAAATTCAGTTCAGCAAAATCATCTATAAAGGTGTTTGAAGTCTGACAAACTCCCCGGGGTGAGGTCTTCAGCTGAGGGTAGAAGCTGTACTACCTCCCACAGCCCCAGAATGCCACTGCCATTGGTCAGGGTCTAAGAGCACTGGCTCTTCATTCTCAGAACTACATCCCATTTGAGACCGYGGAAGCTAAAGGTAAGTTTTGGCACTTCTCTCTTAGTTGAATATTAAATGCTGGAAATACTAGTATTTGTTTTCTTTTATCGTGCTTAATACTGATTCAAAGCTCACAGATTGTGGAGACTATTTACTTTTCCCTGGATATGTCTTAGTTCCTTCCTGTGAGAGGTGTACATAATCTTCATCAAAATATTTGATCTYACAGCTACTGTAGATGCCAATATTTCTGCTGTGCATTCCAATACATTWCATGACAGGGAAATAGAGACAGGCAAACCCTGCAAAACAGTGCAGATACTATAGCCATAGGTAAACTTTTTTTCTTTTTCCACAGATATTTGCTGCTGTTGTCTCTATATATGCAAAACTTAATACTTACCAAGCCTTATACCCTTTAACAATACCTTATTTTAGGAGTTGTGACATGACAACAATTTTACATAGTGAGCAATATTTTATTTAAGAATTGTTCATTTAGAGGAAAAATTAAACCATATATGTTAGTACTATATTTTGGGTTGATAGATAACGCCYTTTATAGAGTAATCATCTGAGATAAATGATATGGAAAGGAAAAGCAAGACCAAAACTAATTCTGTCAAAAAGAAGCAGCAGAAAACATAAAGACAGACAAAAGCCCACTAATTCTAGCATATTGCTTATTTAAGGAATTGATTGTGGTTTTACTTTATTTCACTTTATTTGGGTTTTTTAAATAAAGYAGAATACTTTTAGCAATATTGGAACCTAATACTGAAAGGTGAAATTGATCTAAGCTTTCTCAAAGAGAAGTCCCAGTGACTCTAGTTTCTTCCAGCAGTCTGAAGTCTTTCTGAATAAAAAAAATGAGAGAAAAATGAATGCCTTGTTTTACTGACCATCCCCAGAGGAATTTCATATCCTCATGCCTAAACCAGCTTTATAAAGACCTCTTTTCATGAAGCTAAAAAATCAGCTCATTGCTCAGTACATACATTWAAAAAAATCTCATATATGTCTTATACTTTATTATAAGTAATTACAATTTTGCAATTAAATATTTAAGAGTGTGTACCATGACATCACATAAAGAGTACAGTTTATTAGACTATGCATTGCTCATTATTACTGTGCTTTTGGTGAAATTAATGTGAGYTGTGGACAAATAAAGGTGTAAGTAAAGAATGCTGAATAGAGCCTTGTGTCAAGCATCCCATATGATAACAGTGAATGCATCACTTACAAGCAAAACGGAATGAATAAACACTAGTGCTCAAGCCTAGCATGAATTTTCTACCATTTTACAAAATTGTAGAACTTTAAATAGGTGATAATTCAAATTTATAGAACTTTAAATGGGTGATAATTCAATTTTTCAATTCTATTTTCCAAGAATAACAGGTGAATACACTACAGCACAATTTTTCACTACTTTAAAAACAGYGTTGATTGAATAATGAAGGAATTCAGAGTATTGGCTCTACTGTCCACGGGACTATGGAGGAAACATACTATTTTTAATTTTGTGCCCAAGACCTTTGCAAAAGTATGGTCCAAATGTGCCACACCAATTAAAATTATGTTCTGACAAAACAACTAACAATTAAAAAAGYGTTTTGATTATGCTTGTCCTGAGATAACACAGTTTCTAATGTTTTCTAATAAGGGGGGGGGGTTGGGGGCCTGGTGTTGGTGTAGGTTGGGGTTTTTTTGTGGTGGGTTTTTTTGTTTGTTTGTTTGTTTTGTTTTGTTTTGTTTTTGTTTCCTGTGGGGGTTTTGTGGGGTTTTTGTGGTTTTTTTGGTTGGTTGGTTGGTTGGTTTTTTCTGCTTTCTGTTTGTTTATTTGTTTGTTTTTTCTGTTTTCTTTTTGTTTATTTGATTGATTCCATTTAGGTTTTTTATAGTGCAGGAAAGATTTAATATTACACTTTTATACATCCCAGAAGATTATTTATTGTGATAAAGACAAGAAATATAATAATTTACCTTTTCTCTAGTTTCTCAAAAGTTCATATCTAAGTGCAATGAAAATAAGTGAAGTTAGATGAAAGGGGAAAAATACCATTCAGACTCTTTCTCATTGAAGTCTGTCTATTTTTACACCAATAAAATTCAACAGGTCTTTTCTAAATTATATGACTATAGTATGGCCAAAGCAATCTCCAGAATTCTCAGATCCAAAGACTCTTCACAAAAAAACCCACTGAGTTACCATAAATAAATACGAAATATTCATCAGAAATATTGTGGGTTTTATGTATAAGTACCGTATTTGTGACATTAAACAGTCATAGATTCCTTGTCAATACCAAAGTACCTAAAATCTGYCCATTTTCTTCTCTTTCAGAAAAGAAAACAGAATGCAGACCTTTGTAAATGTTTTTCTGGGATTTTTTATCTTTGAGTCTCTTGGAGCTGTCCCTATCAGTGATACCATAAATTATGATTCTGAGTTCTATGACATATCACTTGGAGAGCTGCCTCATTCATTTGCCTATGATGAAAACAAGCAGTCTGACCAAGTGGAGGTAATTAGAACTTAATTTATTCTGTCTTTCCAAAGTGCATAAATGCAGTAGTTACAGATYTGTTTTTCTTTGCCATGAAAATACTTATCAGAAAAATCTACTCATGTGGTTTCTATTGCCTTTGCAGTTCATTCACTTTTTTCCTAACCTGCACACACAGCCAAAATATATTCTGATTGGGGTTTTATTTGTGGCAATCTTTAAGAGTAGGTGAAAGGTACCATGCTTTCCTCAGGTCTCCATGCAATTCCACAAATTCTGKTGGAGGTCATCATTGTGATTTATCTGTCTGGGTAACACACAGAGGCAGTGGAGACAGGATTTCCAGCATTTCCCATTAAACGAGGTTGTAAAATGCTGTTTCCTTAAGTTTATGTTCAGTACAAGTACTTCAGGCTATAAATGCTAATGTTTTCTATTGCTGTTAGGAAAGTGGCAGAAGGAAGAAAAAAAGGGAAAGCATTTGAATTTAAACACAGGAAAGTAAGAAAAATTACTGAAGAAAAACTCTTGAAATTCTGACACAGTATGAGCTGGTAAGGTACGTCACCTGTAAAAGCAAGGGCTCCACTTGTTGACTTAAATGTTTCCTTTCTCTTCTACAATCCTTTATTTCTTTRCAATTACTAAAAGGCTACTTTAATTTTATTCTCACGCTGCTGATTAGACATCGGCACGACTTCCCTGAAGGTAATATAAGCACTCTGTGATTCAGGATTGTGTGTGATAGAAGCTGAGTCAAATATATAACATTTAAATAATATGTTATTTTCATTTTTTATTCATAATATTTTAGTATGTTTTAAACATAATGCATAATTCATGAAAATGCAATTCTTTGAAAGATTCATGATTACACCAGGAGGTACAAGAGCTACTTTTTCATCAGTGTGAGAAAGAAATTGTATAGCAGCTTTGAAATCAAAGGACAGAGACAATTTAAGAATAGCTATATTCCAAAACAGGAGAACTGTAGAGATAAAAATAATGTTAAAGTTAGCACTAAGATCTGAACCTTATAATTTGTAGGAAATAAATTTTCAATGTCTAAGAGAGATTGACAAGAACTTTGCTRTAAGGAACTTACCTTGCCTTTGGCATGTTTCATTTGTGCCACTCTTGTGCTCTACTTGATCCTGCTTGAGCTTGCTTTCCTGATAAAGTCACAACCAATTTTAGTTGCTGTGCTCTATTTCACATGGATTAATAAACCACAGTTTCTGTCTCTATTTGCTCTTAGAAATGAAGAGCATTTATCATTCCTACAGAAACTACTTTCTTCCCAGAAATGGGAGAAGTTATTTTGAATGTGCCTCATCACTGAATTTTTCTCATTCAAACAGATGCAATGCATTGCATTAGCAATGCATTGAATGGTAGGTGGGATTCTAATGTGTTGTGCTCTCTCTGTGAGGTCCTATAACACSAACACATGGGGTGGCCCTTTCCAAGTTTCTGAGTGAAGGATAGAGATAAAGGAAGGCTTCAGTGTTCTTTTCCAGCTGAAAGGAAATTCAGGATGACTGATATTGCACCCAACAAGAAAAGATACAAGACATCCCAACACAGGYTTTTTTCTTTTTAGAAGGTGCAGAACAGGTAGAGTCAGGGTAAACTGGTGAGCTTCTTTTCCAGAGCAGGATTATCTTCCATTGCTGAGGTCTTCAGACAGCCTTTTTAAAATTCAGAAGATGAAGTTCATCCATCACAGCAGTTGAACAGAGTTTTGTTTTGCACAYGGATGGACCTCCTGTGAGGGCCTTTTTTTTCTTATATGTTTAGCCAAAATCTTTTTTTTTGCTTACATTCCTAATACCATGTACCACCCAAGAGAATCCTAAGCATTCATAGTTCCCCATACCCCAGGAGATATCAGTGGTCAGTGCTGTAGAAATCAAGAAAAAATTATAGATATGTCAGTGTACTATTTGATAGGGCATGTCAGTCTTGCAAGTTATATTTTAATCTGAATATAATTGATGTCACTCAAGTTTTAAGCAGAATACGTTTCATTTCTTGATTGTGGATATCACTTTACTGCTTAAAATCTTGTTGTCATAATGATGTGAACGGCACAAGTGGGTCTACATGCAAAATCCAATATTTATTCAAGGTCGCAGGTTAGTTTTTATTATGCATAGTTTACATGATGAGCAATACCACAGAGACCCAGACAAACAGCAGGCYTTCAACAGATCTAGCCTGTGTGCAGTAACTCTTTAAGACTTGAATTTCCCTTTAGAGACCTCTGAATCATGTCTTCAGACTTCTGAAATGGTGGAGATAAGATTCAAATAGCATTTTCTGTTGTTGCTGTCTTCAATGTAAGATTTTAAAATTCAGTTATGTGCAAATAGAATCATTCTGTGTAACTGATTTTTAGACTCATTGGCAAAATGCAAACTTTACCAAGGTTGTATATCCAACCGATTTGCAGAAGGTCCAGGAGACTGACCAGTTCTAGCACTTCAGACACATTTAGTGTGCTACTTCCATTAATTCAATGTTAATTAATCATCTGTGCACCTCAAGGAGTTAAACTAAATCACCTGTGTGCACATGTCCTTTTCCAGACCATTAGGTACTGTAATCACACATTTGCTGTATAATCACCAAAGTGAGGAAAGACCTAAAGATAATTAGAAAGGAATTCTTTCTGCTCATTCTATCTGGTTAAAATTAAGCTTGGCATCCCAAGACCATGCTCCAAGACAAGTATGAATCATTCTCTTGGGATATCTGTTGAGGTGGGTTGACCTTAGCTGGCTGCATGTGACTATCAAGATGCTTTCTTGCTCCCACTTCTCAGAGAGACAGGTGAAAAAATAAAGGTTAAAAACTTGTGAGTTGATATATAGGCAGTTTAATAAAGAAAGACAAAGGTTGAATGCAGAAGCAAAGGGACACAGAAGACTTACTGTCTACTTCCTATCAGCAGGTGAGGGCCAAACACTCAAGTAGAACTTGAGTATGTGTAGGAGGTGCTCCTGATGACAAACGCGTTGATAATAAAGCTCACCCCCTTGCCCTTGCTGCCTCCTTTCTCTCAGCTTTTTTTGCTGACCTGATGCCATATCGAATATATATCCCTCTGCTCAGCTTGGGACCCCTGTTCTGGTTGTATCCCTGCCCTGCTGGTGAGAGGGAAATGTTGGAGAGACAGCCTTGGTGCTGTGCCAGATCTGCTCAGCAGTCACTGAGCACTGGTGCATTATCAACACCTTTTCAGCTGAAAACACAAAGCACAGCACTGAGGGATGCCATGGGGAAAGTCAATTCCATCCCAGCCTGACCCCATACACGTATCTTCCTCAAATAACTTTGGATGAACCATAGACATCTGTTTCAGACTTAGTATGAGAATTTCATCTTAATGCAGTTAACTAAGAGTGACTGAGTCCAAGTTTCTGACTTCTTTGCTACTTCTCCTACTCTGGAAATACTGTTTCTTGTATGTTTCTAAAAATATTTCTAGATAATAGCTTTTGATATTCTTCCACTTGAAGTCTATTTTTGTCATAGACTCTAGAATAATCTTAAGGTTGGGAAAGGTTGCTAAATGTATACATGGAATACTTTTTTAACGCAAATATTTGCATGGGGAAAATAATTGTAGCTGTGAATTACTTGTGAGAATTGTATTGAATTCTCAATCRAAGCTATGCATTGTCACATGTTAGGTGACAGTATAGATTATAAAATCCGTGGTTTCTAAGATCCCAGGTTAGTGAGACACAGAAGATCTAGCTAATGCCTTGTGTCCAGATGGAGATTATTACTGGAAAAACTTTAAGTAATATATCACTCAGAAATAAAATGTGCATTGAGACATTAAGATAACAGTATCAACTCTTTCACAGACAATGGCTAAAAAAAGGCAATGTAAAAAGAAAAGCCTGTTATCAAGGAAAGAATTCCAAGGTCTGCAAGGAGAAAAATACAGCAAAGAAAGGTCACCGAAAGAGTACAAGCTTTGTGTTGGATTTATCTTCTGACAGTAACAGCAGTATAAACTCGAGCTGGTGTATCTTCCCTTTTCTTTACAGTTCATTAGTATTTTGAATTAGTATTTATATCATGATAGGGTACAGAGGCCACAGTCAAAACTGGGTCTCCCCAGTGCTTTGAAAACATAAACAAAGAGAGATTTCCTTCTTTAAAATGAATAGAATCAAACCAGACTCTCACAGGAATTCTTGTGTGAGCTTCTCACTTTTTCCCTCTTTGAAACTAAAACTTTGTTTGGAAAAAGTGAGAAAAACTGATTACGGAGAGAGATTCTTATGTACATCAGCTACTAATGCCTAATAAAATGGCACTACAATTTTATCACAGTGTCTGTTAAATATAATCAGTCRATTTTTTGTTAGGTAGGAAAAACTAAGCTAGAAAAATAAGAAGTAAAAATATAGGAGCATCAGAAAAATATTTTCATTGCTAAGATAGGCTATCAGTGAGGCTGAAAAGCAAAGGAGCACTTAATTAAGAATGGTAAAGAATGGCCTAGTACTGAATAAGCAGAAAAGCAAGGGAGTTAAAAACAGGTGGGTCTGGGTGTGTTTACACAAAAGAGGTGAGCTGTAAAGTATGATTCACAAGATATTCAGAAAGAAACAGAGTGAAAGTCTAATATTTGATGCATTTTGATTAGCATTAGTTCATAGCTCGTTGAATTTGAATCGAACTAATAATAGGGCATTTTGGTGCCTGCACAAAGCTCAGAACTTGAGTTCCACACACACATTTGCTCATGCCTGTGTCACATACACACAAACTGAACTATCTCTCCTTTTGGCATAATACACAKGAAGAGGAGCCACACTTGAAGAAGAACTCACTCTTGCCATTCTGAGGAGTTGAGAGAGGCTTACACTGCTGTTCCTATCTTTGTCGTAGGTATCTGATTAAATAAGAGACTTCAAAGTGGATATACAATGAACATCATTCATTTTCAGAACATCATATACATTTTTAAGAAATGCTATTAATTGGTACAAGTAATGTACAAGTCGGCCACATAGTTGATAAGAGAATCAAACTTATCATTTGAAGCTTTATCCCCAAATAGGAATTTTTCTTGTTTTTCAGAAAAGCTTCAGAAAACTTTTGACATAAGCTCTTGTTATTCACTTGTCTGCAGTGACTAACAATTCTATTTCTTTTTAAGATAGAACAATTGGAGAAAAAGAAGTCTTTAAATGCAAGATTCAAGAACAAGTATAGGCCACTTTTGGAAAGGAAAATAAGCCTCCCTGCCTGTGGCAAGGGGGTTGGAAATAGATGATTTTTATATTCCCATCCAACTCAAACCATTCTGTGATTCTATGAATAACTTCTACCATAATTAGACATTTTCTTGTAAGTCTAGTAGTTTCAGAACAGCTATGGGAGAAAGCAGTTCCTTTTGATGGGTCATTGCGTGGAACAACTGTCCCTTCAAGGTTAAAATGCCTCTTTTTAAGTTTTGAATTTTTGTTTGTGCAATAAATGTATTTTTTTGCAGTAAAAAAAACACTGAAATAGAACACACTTCACATTCTCCTATGGATTTAAACTTATCACATGTAATAACCACATCAGCTTTGATTCTAAAACATGTAGATATAAAATAGACACATAAAAAAGATATATAAAATAAACTCCTGAGCCTTTCCTAGTCTTTTGTTTGTCTCACCTCCTTTACTGTCAATGGTGAGATACAGATACCTAAAGAGCCCACCCTAAAAGGAATTTCTGTAGCTGATGTCTGGAGCTGCTTTTTGGAAGTTTTGTCTCATTCTGTATTGACTGTGAAGCGATTTTAATATAAACTAAATGCCCACTGTATGGATGGCAAGTTGCAAGTTGGATKTTACCAATTGCATTTTACCACTTACTGGTGTGTTCTGATTTCTGCATTCTTGATCTTTGTAAYCTCCTGATCCAAAAGTGCCTCTGAATTGGCCAGCTACACTAAGAACTTCCATTAGAAAATGGAGTCATATTGGATAAATATAGGATCAGGAAAAAAGTAGGTGCTCCATGCAATCTTAGGAAAGATATCAACTATCCTTTGGCATGCTCTGGGACTAATCTGCACTGGTATCCTCTAGAACTCTTGACTGATTCCAAAGACAGAGTAGGGTAACTATTAACCATACAGATGTCTAAAGATAGGTGATGTGATACCTCTTCACTTTTTTCTTATGTCGTGTATTAAAACTGTCTTGGAAGGCAGATTATTATTTGAAGACTTGTAGCTATTGGCAAAGAGAAACATACTTTATTGTATTTCTCTACAATATTTCTCCTACTTTGTGATTTTTCACAAAGAGTATTTCTTAAAGTRTCAAATTAAACACAAGTCCACTCCCTGCTTAATTCCAGGTTCCCTCCAAAAACCCTATGGAAAATAATGCCATTAAGTGATATACAATAATTTATATTTCAATTTTTTTTTAGTAAAGTCCAGTTGCCAAAAATAAACAGACATCTGGAAGATGAGGGATTATTCAGTACAGTATATAGTCCAAGAAACATCTTTGTCTTGTTACAATCTCGCATGATTTATCAAACTTGTAAAAGATACAAAGCTGCATGGATCAGMTGACCAATAATGGGAAACAGACTTTTACCTTTAGGTCACTGGTTAAAGTCCAAGTTATGTACAGCAAGAAAATACTGCTCATGCTCTGGGTCTGGTATGTAAAACACATCTATTAGTGAACTCCTACTCTGTTACCAGTATAAAATTTGAAACATCATTAAGTTAATGTCAATAATTTTAATTTTCTTATGACATTCACAACTGCAGGAGACTGAATAGATAATGCTAACTACTTGGAACAGTTTCCCTATACCTCAGACTTAGTGCATTTGCAGGGAAATTGCTGTGAGACTTTCAACTGAGCATCTACAAATTTAGGTAACATCCTGCAGTAAGAAAGAGATGACAGTGTAGAAATGGAAGTGCTAGAGGTTAACACCTCTGCTTTACTACCCAACAGCTACAGTGACTATTCAACTAAAAAATCTCAGAAAGCACAAAGTAAATCACAAATCCCAAGATGGTAAGCTCCATAAAGAATACCCCAAAGATGCAGAGAGGTGGCAGTCAGCATAGATGACCCAAATCCCGTAACAAGTGAAAACCCAAATCCCATAACAAATGAAAATTATCTTTGGTCTGAAGCCTATTTACAAAGTCTGTCTTGAAAATACTCTTCTCCAGAATATTACATTCAGTAAAACAAAATTTGCATATGAAGACATTAACAGATCATAAGACCTCCGGATTTAATTTCAAAGGTCTGAAGAGGGATTCTTATCTGATTTCCACAAATCTGGTGAAGAAGTAGACAGCATGTGCAAGAACTTTAGTGCAGTACTAACCTGGGTCAATAAAAGTCTGGAATGAATCTCTCCCTCTAGGCTTCCTCCATTCGGAGAACAGCTGTCCCATTTCCTTTGTTCCCAAAGCCTTCTTTTGATTTGTCCCCAAGTCCATTCCTGGTTAAGCTCTCTACTGTCAGTGCAGCAGATGGTAACATTGTGTATTTGTCCGCGCAAAATGACAAGGTACATCCTTATTCTTACATCAACTCAAGTTAATCAGTTCAGCTGAAGGTCACCTTGCTCATTTGATTACCTTGTATTTTGTGAGGTTATGACCTTGGTAACTGTATTGGGGCAATCTTAGCCACAAACTCTAATTAGCAATAGTATCTGTGGCTTAGTAGAGTACAAATAAAGAATATACAGAAAACCTAAAACGTTCTTAGTCAAAATCTGAGCCTGTGTGGTTCAGAGTGCTTACTGGTTTTTTATTGCTTTCATKTTCCCTGTCTTTAGTGAAACTAACTGATATAAAATATTTGAACCTATTGCCATTATATAACCTAAACCAAATTATTTGTGTAAAAAAAAATAAGATTTTAGGTAGTTATTTAGATGTTCTAAGGCAATCCAGGATCATAATGCTTAATACTGCTTGTAATATATAGCTATGCTGCAAAATAGWCTATTATGTAATGTAAAGTTGTTTTTTCCAAAATTTTCACAGTTCATAGAATCATAGAATTATTTTAGTTGGAAGGGACCAAGACCATCTACTTCCAACCCTCTTGCCATGGGCAGGGACACTTTCAACTAGCTCAGGTTGCTCAAGGCCCCATCCAACCTTGCCTTGAGCAAGGGAATCCATAACTTCTCTGGGGAACTSTTTCCAATTCCCCAGCACCCTCACAGTGAAAAAATTTCAGCTGCAAGTCGTCCCTCCTTGTCCTATCACTACATTTCCTTCTAAAAAGTCTTTCTCCAACTTTCTTGTAGGTCCCCTTGAGGTACTGAAAAGCTACTATAAGGTCTTCCCAGAGCATTCTTTTCTCTGGACTGAACAAGCCCAACTCTCTCMCCCTATCTTCATCTTCTTGGCCCTCCTCTGGACTTGCTCCCACAGGGCCATGTCCTCCTTGTGCTGGAGACTCCAGAGCTGGATGCAGCACTGCATTTGGGGTCTCACAAGAACAGACTAGAACAGCAGATTCATATCCCTTGAGCTGCCRGTTACATATGAAATATACATACACATACAAAGAGATCCAAATAGGGRTCAAATACACCAAAGCTTTGCCTGTGCTTGGAATCCAAATGTCAGGTGTTTTAGTTCCTTTAACTTCAATAGTCTACATACAAAATCAAGTTTTAAAAATTCTAACTATTTGGGCAGTCTGGATGAAATTATTTTTTACCTGTCTTTTACAATCAGAATTTATGAACACTGCTGTGATTGATTTCAACAACTGGTACTTCATGGAGACAGCAAAGAAAGCTGTGGGATGGTCTCAAAAAGGGAGATGCTTGGTCAGGTGAAAGATTCGGGATTCAATAATTTTGCAGTAGTGTTGTGTTAGAAAGCTGTAGTGGATGAAAACTGAAGCAGAATTTTGGGCTTTGGTGCCKTTGCAACCAAAATAATGATACTGTGACAAAATTCCTATATTTGGCTGTGCCTTAGAAAAAGATAAAGACTGTTAACTGCAGCACAGACATGCAGCACCCACAGGGTTAAATGCATTACCTACATTTTTAACAGCACATCAGATGTGCAAAACCCTATAATGACATTAATTAATTGTTTTGGATTTAAAGAATAAAGAGTGCACTTTCAAAAGGGGCTCTGGCTTCACTGAACAATATTATTACACGTGGGGAAATGAAGATACAGTGGGAAAGTAGCTTGCAAAGATCACACAACTATGTCTGGGTGATAACAGAAAACAACTCTGCCTCTTTGCTAACATAGATCCCTCTGCACCAAGCCCGGCAACGCTGCAATACTCTTTTTATAAGCGGTGATGTGATGCAAGAAAATTGCTGCATCTTAATTTTAATCCTCAATTGTCATAGAGGAAAATCAACAGAATGCATTTTTATAATTAAAGTTAACCTGACAAAATTTACTGCCTTGACTATGTTGAGTGAAGGACAAAAAAAAAAGTCTTCTAGTTYCACGCAAGGATTTTCCAAATGTTGTAAGCGTTTTAAAACCAAGGTTTTATCCAATATTTTTATCTATATAAWTTTTTTCATATTACATAATACAGCTACTAATGAATATAGTTAACCAGAGTCTTTAACCTATTAGAAAGTTGTATGTGAAGTTGGAGTTCTGAATTATTTAGTAATATTTTTAAATCATGTTAGTGTTCTAAGCAGACTCTGCACAGCTATATTGGATTTGGATTTATGATAGTACAATTTTCAATTTTATGGTAAATTACTTGCACCTGTTTGATATTTCACAGCAAATTTTTATTTTCACACACCTATTTATCAATTTTTATCACAAATTTAATTTATCTTTAAATAAATATTGAAAAATATTTTTGTTAGTATATATTCTCAGTAATGAAGTATATGTATGTGTGCATACATAAAAGCATTCAAAACACTGAGATAAAAAGTGAATAAGTATGTTGGATTTTCATGTATTTTTTTATATATCATCAGAATTCTTTATAGCTCCTGGATAAAATGCAGTTCAAGCACTAAGCCTCAGAAAATATGTGACCTCTAGTGGAAGAATATGAATAACTGGAAGAGAAACAGCTTCCAATGGAAGTAAACAGTAACATTTCCTTTTAATTTTCCCTAGAGAGATATTGGGGCAGAACTACCTTCTGTAATTCAAGAGACTTACTCTTCTGCACCATTGACAGAAGAAACTGAGGATGAAGCTTCAACGCCAAAATTAGTTGACGGGTCTTCAGCACAGGGGTCAGGTGTTCTTGGACCCCAGATTCAAGATGGTTAGTAGGAAAGTGAAATTTTTTTTGTGTATAGTTTTGATTTTGAGCAAGCCCATTTTATTTTCATTTTATTTTCATTTTTTTAACTGAAAATGAAGTACATAATTTCTATATGTCTCTTGCTGAAGAAAGATACAACATGCCTGTCCTGAATGCTCCAAAGTCAGATAGCTGCCTAGTCAAAAGGTTTCCATACTATTTAGCTATGAAAACAACTGTGCCAGTGAAGATTTACAACTTGAAAATTTGCTGATGGTTGGCAATGCTACCAGTGCTTGTTTTTCTGTCTCATATTTCAATATCATTATCAACTGTCTTTACTTACAATGATTAGTTATGTTTTTTAAAAATGTATTCATACAAWGTATTTAATTAAAATGTGGAAGAACTTTTGACCATGAAAACTATAAACTGAAAAACTTAAGGAAAGGGAGCTACTTAGAACTTCTTAGTGAAAATGATTTTCAATACTTCTGACTATTTAGAGTGAAATAAGAACTTTATAAATCTTGCAGAGGAATGAAAATTGCAAAACATGATCTCTCCCTCTTCCACACAARTTTTGCACTGCTAATTTTTGGCATTTGTCAGGAGCTCCTCTAAATTATAGTAGGTAAAGCACACTAGAATTATCCATTGCTGTGAGGGATCTTTGTGTTTTATGGTGATCAACATACAGTAACAGGAAAATCCTACTTTTTACTATGCTCAACACTAGAGCCGAGTGCCATAGAAGAAAAATAAATAAATAAAAMCCCYAGAAAAAATAAAAACAACCTAAAAAAACAAAACCAAAAAACCCAAACATAAACCCCAGTGTTTCTGCTTCCAAAATTGTGTATTCAGTGAAGTTAATAATTCATAGTCTTRTTTTGGTACATACTACAAGTGAGCTTAACCAGGAAAAAAAATATACACTGTCAAAACAAGTAAAAATGGAACAAAAACTTCCCAGGAGATTCCAGAAACAAGAAAAAAAAAGGCCAACACTTTTTTCAATTTTGAAAATTACAAGATATTACAATATGTCCTGTAAATATTTTATATTATAAATTCTGTATCTGTCAATATTTTTGAGTACTTAATGCAAATCAAGTTGTGCATGAACTAAAGAAATGCCCKATATATGAAATCAAATTTCTCTTGTGTCTTCCCTTTTTTTGCGACACATTTTCCTATCAGATGTTGTTGCTTTTGGCCTGGTACTGAATAGAAGACTACAAGGCTCAGTAACATTAAGCCAAGCTCATTTTTCTTGTTGATTCTTTTTGAATCCTTCTCCTACCTCTGTTTTTTTCAGTGTCCACCAGACATAGGGGGAAAATACCACTCCTCCRAGATCAAAAATAGGACAGGGCAAAACCCTTTCCCCATACTGTGGTACTATATTGCAATATTATGTAAAAAATCAGCCATCCTTAACTCTATATTCATTTAGGCCTAGATTTGCTAGAATAGTTCAARGAGTGAATACTTTTTTCCCTGTGTCAAAGCTCCTCTCTCCAGCCAATTTAATCTGTACTGTAGAGAAAGTTAGGGAAAGCATGAAAATTTCCTTACCTCTCCAGAAATTGTATTCTGGATGTACAAGTAGAGATTATCACATAAAAATAAAAGAGTATTCTGGTTACTGATTTTTTAATCTTGCCTCAAAAGACACCCCAATAATCTACAGATAATTGGGGCAGACTAAGAAGGCATATCGCTCATGTAGCCACATCGGATCTGGAGGAAAAACTAATCTGCAAGAAAAACATTCTCATATTCCTGAATTATCCTACTACTCTATAGTATGTTGGATCCTACAAGAGCAAACAGTCCCATCTTCTACAAGGAAGAGGATCCTACAAGGGGAGGATCCTACAAGGGGAGGATCCTACAAGGAGGAGGATCCTACTATTCTATAGTATATAGTATATATCCTACAAGAACAAATAATCCCATCTGCTACAAGGAGAAGGAAAACATGAAACAGAAAAGTATTTCTATGGGATTAAAAGCTGATAAACAGATATGCTGAATTATGCTCATAATCAAGGAAAAGATGTATCAAAAAGTGTCACAAGTGTTACAATCCTGTTATTAAAATTGTTAGAGGGATTATGCCTCTGCCTGAAATAAGATGCAAACAGGACATATGCCAAAGTCAATAGGATGGATTTTATTTAATAGTAAATCTGAGGGAGAGAGAGAGAGGTAGAAAGAAATATAAAAAGGGACAGAGAGAAGAGGAGTGACAGACAGAGAGATTAAATAGAAAATATMATTTATCAGCTATTATTCTTCCATCTAGATGGAAGTATACATCTGCTATCTTAAGGAGAAATCAACTTCTGGCTGCTTGCTGTCACCAAATATTGTATTACAGCCTGAGAAACAATTTATTAGAATACTTTAGTTGTTCTAGGCATAGGAAGTAAAATAAATTCATTTTTAAAAGAATTTAATCACTCAACTGTTGCAATTATATGATTTGGTGATCAAAGCAGAATGAGAAGTGAACTTTACCACAGATATAGTCTGATCATTAGGTGCTTATGTGAACATTTCATTGCAGTAATTTATGCATGATTTTTATACATGTCCTTTCTAACAAAGTGTTTTCTTTTAAATTCCTCGATAGGTCTTCCCACTTGCCTCTTGTGCACATGCCTAGGGACCACAGTCTACTGTGATGATCGTGAGCTTGATGCTGTTCCACCATTGCCTAAGAAAACCACATATTTCTATTCACGCTATAACAGAATCAAGAGGATCAGCAGAAATGACTTTGCCAACTTAAGTATGGATAGCGGGATTATTGAAATCAGCTTTAATTTTGATTATTTCTGGCTCATAACAACCAAAAATATAGTGATATATTTTTATATAATGTTTGATTATGGTAAATTTTACACATAAATGCACATGCATTTTGCTACTTTGCAGCATAAAGGTCCATACATTAGATGCACATTCTCTGTCAAATGTTTAAATTATTATAAATAACAACGATCATTGATCTTTTCGCTGTTAGTTGCAATCATCTTTAAGAAAGTAATAAACCCCCCAAATATTAATTTTATTTTTTTTATTAGAAAAGTGCTTGAGTGTATTTTATAAAGAAGTGAATATATCAAATTTCTTACATAAMGAAAAGTTTTAAAATAAAGAAACAAGGTGGTAGAAAATACATTTATTTTCCTTTAAGYATCATCTTTCCAAAAGATAATCATTTATAAGATTCCCAAAACACACCAAAATCTTAAAACTCAACTTCGAAGTCTTTCACTGAAAGATGTATAAAAAATGACACAGGCAGGTTTTTTTTTAAATTTCCGGAAATACATTCTCATAAGTCTGTTGTATCTTATTTCTCTGTCAGACCATTTAAAGAGGATTGATTTGACTGCAAACTTCATATCAGATATCCACAAGGATGCTTTCCGAAGATTGCCCCAACTTCAGGAGCTGGTGCTTCGCGACAATAGGATAAGGCAACTCCCTGAGTTACCATCTACCTTAACGTTCATTGATGTTAGTAAGAACAGGCTTGGTCGCAGAGGGATACCAAATGAGGCATTTAAAGTAAGTTTGGGTGTGATGGGAAAATCTTTTCTTCCTCTCTCCAGAGAGRGGAAGAAAAGGATCTAAGAGAGATCCTCCAGTCCCCTAATCATCTTTGTAGCACTCAAATGGACCKGCTCAAGGAGCTCTGTCTCCCTCTTGTCCTGAGGAGCCCAGAACTAGACACAGAACTCCAGATGTGCCTCACCAGGGCTGAGTAGARGGGCAGGATCACCCCTCTTGCTGGCAATGCTCTTCCTAATGTACCTCAGGACTCCACTGGCCTTCTTGGMCACAAGAATTGTTGAATTTCAGATGGTTCTTCTCGGCCCATCTCTGCATCCTGTTGGGATCCTTCTGGAGGGCTGCACAGCCCTCTGGGGTATTGGCCACTCCTCCCAGCTTTGTGTTATCAGTGAACTTGCTGAGGACGCGTCTGTCCCTCCACCCAAGTCATTGAYGAACATGTTAAAGAATACTGGGTACAGAACTGAACCTTGAAGGACAGCCTCAGTGGCAGAACTACCACCAGACTGCCACTGATTATGTCCTTCTGGSATCTGCCATTCAGTCAGTTCTCRATACACCTCACTCTCCACTCCTCCAGTCCACACTTTCTGAGTTTGCTAAGAGTATATTATGAGAGAAAGCATCAAAAGCCTTGCTGAAATCAGGGTAGAAAATATTCTGTGTTCTCCCCTCATCTATTCTGTTACTTTTTTTTTTATTTTAGAAGCAATCATGTTGGTCAAGCATTCACCTTTAGTGAATCCACGCTGGCTACTCCTGATCACGTTCTTGGTGAAGGTGATCAAGATGGCTTCTGGAATGAGGTGCTCCATCACCTTTCAGGGATTGAGATGAAGGTGGATGGTAGTTCCCTAGATCCTCCTTGTCTTGTTTGTAGATAKGGGTGACACTGGCTTACCTCCAGTTCCCAGGCACTTCTCCTGACCCCTGTGACCTTTCAAAGACCACTGTGAGCAGCCTAGTATGATGTCTGCCAGATCTCCCAGCACTCATTCCTCCAACAAGTCAAGGGAGATAATTATTTACTTTTTGAAATGGAATGAGAAATGTATTTTAAACTGATATTTATTTGAAGCATTTCTTATACAGTTATAATTTGYTTCAACACAATACACTTTTGCAAAATTGAGTAGCCTCGCCATGAAAAAAAAGGAAACAACATCATCATTAAAATTACATCTTTAATAATTCTGTAAATATTTGAAAAACATTTTTCCCCTTCATTTTAATTTGAACATCTAACCCTTATCAACAACATTCTCAGTCTATGCAAATCAGAGTTCATTACTGTCTTTGAATTTCTGTCTTTTCACCATATCATGTGTAAACAAAATATTTTGCTATCCAGTGGTGTTCATTGCAGTGAAGGATTTCAAACTTGCCAGAAATTTTCAAATATGTCTGTCATTTCCCCCTGTTTTATCCATCTTCCTCTAGAATCTGGATGAACTGCARCATCTTTATATTACTGACAATAACTTGGATCACATTCCATTGCCGCTCCCTGAAAGCCTCCAAGCTCTTCACCTTCAGGTAGGCTACAAAAGAAATGGCTCCCTATATCATGCTGAAATAGTATGCACAACTGGGAAGGGCAAACATCTGTCTTGTAGTGTTTCTTCTTTTTATCCAAAACTGTTTGTACTTGACAAAAAAGCTATGGAAAACATAAAATTAACTAGTGATTGCAGTGTTCCAAAGAAGTAAAAATTAGCTCAGCTAATTTTCAGAATTTGCAATATAATATTTTTCTAAAATCAAATTCTAGAATTACTCTTATCTAATAGCTTCTTTCTGAATTCTTCCTTTTAACCTTTTCCAGCCCTGCTTCTTTCCCTTTATCTTCTCTTGTACCAATTTACAGTTTTGTTTATCAGAGGTTTTTATTTATTACATCATATATAAAAAACCTTTCAGTAAGCAATGCAATGTACCTTGCATCGTTTGACCTCTATCTTTCAGTAAGTAAATTTATTGAATCTCTCTGCCTGCTAGCTGACTTTTTTTTCACCTATTTGTGCCTATAAATTAAATATTCAGTGCTATGTGCTGCAGAAAAAAGTTAGTGAGCTGGACTTTTTCCACACCAATTTYTGACTAGCAAAGGAATGTAGAAGGGAAGAATTTTGAGACAGCCATCATTTTGGGCGATGTRATTTTTAGTCCCAGTTTCCTGACAATGCTGTATTCCATCAATTCTTTGTTGAGAGTGGTTCACTTCAAGAATGGAAGCTCAGTGAATAAAAGGCATGTAAGAGCACTTTAAATCAAAGGAATAAAACTAAAAGCATTCAATTTTTCCAGATGCTAATGGATGTGAGTTAAACTAATGTGAGAGGGCCTGGGGGAAAGAAATTGTCACAGATCAAATTTCAGAGTTGTACCTTTGCAGGTTGAGGCATATTAAGATRTCAGGATGATAACTATGTTTCTACGATTTTTGGACTGGCCTATCGTGGATCAAATTTGTCTTAATAAGGCTCTTCACTACAATCTGGAAATGAAAATGCTCTATACTTCTACAAGGCTCCTCYTTCAAAGCCTGTCTCTGCTACATGGTTTGAGTTACTTAGTTTTGAAGCTTTGCACAGGCCAAGAAATTTTCCCCTGCTTGGAAGATTTCTCTGTTGATGACTTGTTGCCAGAATCTGGGCCCTTAAGTTCAAGCAAGTATCTCTCTAGACACTGAAGATACATCCATAAATGGTGTTTCAGAGTAAAAATTACTTTCAGGTAACTATTCTGATWGCTTCTTTTTTGTTTGCTTATTTTCTTYTAGAACAACAACATTCAAGAGATCCATGAAGATACTTTCTGCAAAATGAGAGATTTTACTTATGTGCGTAAGGCTCTTGAAGACATCAGACTGGATGGTAATCCCATCAACCTGAGCAAAACACCTTATGCATACATGTGTCTACCCCGTTTGCCAGTTGGTAACCTCATCTAAGCTTTGACAGCAGCCAAGACTGTCACATGCTGTAAGAATCTCTAAAGATGAATCATTAACTCACTGCTACGTTAACCTAGATGCATTTTTTAAAATATCATTGATTTGGGAAATATTTCTGTTAATATTGGAATTGATTACTGAGAAAATGAGAAGATTATGAAATGCTAAATGACAAATCCATTATCTACCCAACTGCAAGTTATTTAGCAAAAACAAGAAAAATACTTTACTACAAAAACAATGCAAATACCAAATTTTTGGTGAATTGTTCAGATYTAATGTATGAATTCTAAATTTAAATAATTTTACATATAAAGTTTAACTATTACATGGTAAATAAAGAAATAAAAATAAAATGTGTGTATACAATTGATTATTTATTGGGTTTTATTTTAATTAAATATTATTCTCTCAGAGATACATTCATTTTTCTACTTCTTTCCTTAAAAGTCCCTTCATTTTGGAAAAGTACCAGCAATATTCCAAAAAACATGTTTTCTTCAGAAAACAGCATCTTTCCTTGAATCAATAATGAAATATAGAGTTCAAATCTCAAGTATCAGATTACCCTYCCATACTCTATCTATATTTTTGCAACAATAATTTATCTTTGTAATGTTGATGAGACCCAGAGCTGTTTTCTKTATCTGATAAACTTGCCTGACAGATTATGTGGTAATAAAAAACCTCACGTAATATAGCCTATTTGAGAAATACTAGATTTTATTCTGCATAGAAAATGGAAAAAAACCCTCCCTTTGTCATATTTACATAGACAAATTTTTTCAGTTCAATACACTAAGGACCAGAATTCAGAGACCAAAGTCACAAATCACGTTGTGGAGCTCACTTTCCAATTACTTGATTCACAAAAAAAAAAATCTCTGCTTTACTGTTTAACAGATTTTCCAAGTGAAGATTAGAAAATATCCCTCTTGGGATAATTTGAATAACTCTTCTCCTTTAGTGGATGAGATTTAATACACTTTGCTAGAGAGAAAGCCCCTAGGAAAGATTCAATAGATACAACATAGGTACCTGCTCATTCTGTTCTATGGTGACAAGCAGCAAATAACACCTGCACATCTTCAGTGATAAAGGTTTGATGAATGACTTTGGCAAAAAAAAAATAAAAAATCCCTTTAAATATAACAAATCAACATAGACAATCTCGTATTTGTTCAATATCTAAGTTCCCTTTCATCTAGCTGAACATATATGTTCACTTAAAATGTAGATGAYGAATTTCTGTTAGGTCAGACAATGGAACCTGTTCACAGAGACCTCACTCTTCACCCTCACTGCAACCTTCTAGAAGTGAACACACAAAGAACATCACACAGACTAAAGTCATCATGGTTTGAGCTGGGAGGAGGGAGGTGAGGGGAGGTAAGGACAGGATACGGAGTGATATGACAAAGCAAGAGAGGAAGTAAAAAGTGTTTACTGAGCAGAGACAGATAACTCTTTTTCTCTCCTGTCTTCTTGAAAGACAGAGGGAGAGCAGCAAAATTCCAAAAGTCTTAGACCCTAGCTGCATTTAGTTTTATTGTCAAGCAATTCTAGCCTTTCCTTTCCACCCACCTGCCATCTCTCATGCTGTCATCAGTTTGTCATGTTCCCAGCAGATCCCATGCTCTGGGGACAAAAATTCAAAGGTTGAGAGGGAGGTGAGGGAGAGCACTAAAGCCCCTTCCACAGTCGCGGCAGTAGTTTGAATCAGCCCCTGAGCTCTTGTGAAAAGAGGTCAAACTCCACGCCATAGTGATGGATTTGCTGCCTATACCACATCTATTTCAGGGAAGATGCATTTCTGTTGGACACAACAAACCTTGCTAATCATGAAGAGTATGGTGCACCTCAATTATACAAAGGAATATGAATGTTTAGATGTCTGGTCCCCAAGCATATTCTATGGTGCAAACCTGCAAAGTCAAGACYGTTTTGCAAGATACTCTCAGATCAAGGACAGCAAGAAAAGAGTATACTGTAAATAAAAAACAACTATTGTGCTTCAGAAGTCAAGAAATACTAAATGGAATATAACTGCTCTAAACTTTGCCTTGGAAGAAACCTCCAAAAGCACAGACCAGAGCTGCCTCTCTTGTGGAGTGSTCAACTGTACTAATCTAATGTAGACCTTATTCAGTTGTGGAAATCTAGCCAGGGAGTTCACAGATTTTGYGCGTATATTTTCCTTTTGTGTGTGTGTGCTTTCTCTTACTGCATTAGAGTGTTATCAGAAGTAATCCAGTGACTGCTCTTTCCACTTCAGATAGCAGTTCAGAGGTTAGCAGCAACAATGCCAAGGTTTCATGTTTAAATCTTGTATGGGGCAATCTGCTACAGCTTTCTACCATTCCTGCCCAGACACATACCAAAGTCATGTAAGTGAACAGACCCCTGTCTCTTCAGGGGTAATTTCTGCCTCTTGGCCTCTGCTGGAAAGACAGTGTTTTTAGAGAAACTCCTGTTAGTGAATCACAAAAGTAAAACCAGTGCCGATTTTAAAAGAAAAGATTGCTATTACATTTCATAAATTATATCTTCAGTGCAGCAGTTATGTGCTTGACATCTTTGAAGAATGTCTGCAAGGACTATCACAGGAGAAATTAAGAACTTGTAAATCATTTTTTGGTCTGAAGAACTGAAGAGTGCGGGGAGAACATAAGGTGCCTGAAACAGCAGAGGTCTCTTACCCTTGAGATCTTCTTGGTAAATCTTGTTAACTTAGGCTTTTTGGAGTGATCCAGCTATTTCTGCTTCTGGGTTCTGAAGCTGGGAAGCATACAGGGTTACCTCAGCAGCACCAYCCATTGACCAGTACAAATATTCCTTCAGCCCCAGAGTCGACTTGGGAGAGCCATGACAATCTCAACCATGTTATTACTTTAAGTTACAGGGAGTTGATGTTAAATGTCTAATTTCTATTAAAGATCTCACCTGAAAGTAAATCTATGAAGACATGTTCTGCAGAAAGGCTGAAGCTATTAGTGTTCAACAAGGAGGCAAGTAATGACATTAAATCAAACTCATAATTGTGACAATTAAGCTACATGTCTAAAAGACTTTTTCTTGATGCAATGAAAATGAAGTGGGAATGCAGTTTGAAAGAAGTTGTATTTACTTAGTCAATATGGCTCTCTAGTAAGCATCTTTGAYACCTCACTCAAAACTGATCACTGATAAGGGAGCATTGTTAGCTAGATGGGCTGCTAGAGAAATCTTTGATTTGAGAAGATCYCCAAAATGCTACAATCTGACCAGGAGATAAAGAATGGCTACAGAATCTGCTAYAGTAAACATTATAGGCCAGAAAGCTTTCCAAAAAGTCGTTGTGGTTAATGAAAGAACCTATCCCAAAATGTACCTKGGTTAACATCTAGGGTCACCTTGATCAAGAAAAGACTGTGAACTTTCCCTCTCTTTTTTTTATTTTTTAATTTTTTTATTTCTCAGTGGAGCTTGGCTCAGAACTGTCAATATTCATAAGCAAAGACTGTTGCTATCTCTAGAAAAAAGGCCTTAGGCAGATTTTGTTTCACTCATGTACAGCATCAGCTAATAATTTCATGGACCGCTACTGCCATCGTGTGTTGATAAATACCGACACTTGAAATCATACCAAAGCCTGAAACTAAGCGTAGATGAGACTTGTTTGATAAATTTGATCTTATGCACACTTTATTTTCCTTTCATCTTTAATGAAAGCTGAAAGAACGGAAAAATCTTTGATAATGAAAACAAAGGAAGATTATGTTAAATTTTTTTGTTTGTTTTTGTTTTTGTTGAAGGAGTTGTTTGGTTGGCTTTGGTATTTTGTTTGGGGTTTTTAAATCAACCTAGAAAATTAAAAAAAAAAAGCAAACCTTTTTGTATAGCACATTACAAACAAGTTTGTTATATATATTTAAAATTCTAATATTTTTCTTGTTTTGCATTTAAATAGGTAGACTATAAATGCCATCAGAACAATTTATATTGCAGGCCATGATACTATACAGATGCTCTAATCATTAGGTACAAAAATTCAGAGTCCTTGATGATATCTCTCAGCAAAAGATAAACAYAGTTTCTGATCTAAATGTGGATACGCATCACTTACTATGAAACCATAAGCCTGGTCTGACAGTGTCAGTGGATGGATGGGGAGCCTAAAACAATAGCTACCCACCTACTCCCAGCAACATAAAATGTGCACACTTCCAAAGACAAACACAGCCCCAAAAATCTCATCCTTATCTTTGTGCGCTGAGAATAAAGGCACTCTTCTCTTCAATCTGGCTGTTATCTATAAAGCTTTTTCTCTCTTTTTCTCTCACCATAACAGACACACTCTAAAAAAAAAAAAAAAACCAAACCAAACCAAAACAAATTAATTTTATTTAGTCCCATGCCTGGCAGTGTTCAAGGTCAGGTTGAGGCTTTTGAGAAGCCTGGTCTAGTGGGAGATGTGCCTGCCCATGGCAGGGAGGTTGGAATTAGATGATCTTTAAGATCCCTTCCAGGCCAAACCATTCTGTGATTCTGTGATTTATTAGTTTTTATTCTGT
Source organism: Mixornis gularis (assembly GCA_003546035.1). NCBI lineage: Eukaryota > Metazoa > Chordata > Aves > Passeriformes > Timaliidae > Mixornis > Mixornis gularis. The sequence continues at coordinate 1,145,507 of QVAJ01000180.1, forward strand.
ATCACAAAAAGCCAACAAGAGAGATGCTCCAAATAGTACCTGGTGTTATGTAAATATACAGTGTATAGAAAATTAATCTCAAGATCAGCCTGGTATCTATCTTTCCACGTTCCACACTGAAAAAGTAGGAGTTCATTTCAACAGCTGACATAAAGGGCCRAATTCAGGATTTTGAGTCAGGAGGAAAAGAAAGGCTTTTTGAAGGTGCTGACTTTCTGCGCCAGCTCATGACAGCTACTTAGTCCCTCCACACCCTCCTTCACCAGGTGCCCAGGACAACTTTCCCTCAGTCCCACAAGGTGTTTGGAGGGAAGCACAGACCAGGGCTGGCGATGGTATCAGGGCTGGCAATGGTATCAGGGCCAGAGATCGGATTTGTTTCAGCGAGGCCTGGCCTGGGCCTGCAGGGCCCACACGGKAGGGAGGCCCCTACTGACTGATGGACTGTTCCCTTGTCACCAGCTCCAGGTCGCCACCTGGCCCCGCTGGCTCCTCCAGGCAGGGAAGCAAGGCAGTCTGTCACAGAGTGCCCCCACGAAGATCCTCTGCAGGACAGCAGGGTGCCAGCATGGAGAGGGCAAGGTACAAGGCTCCCTCACAGGCCTGCCAGGTAAACACCCCCCACGGGGCCATCGCTGCAGGGCCAGGCCGCAGCTGGAGGGAAAACCAAGCCCAGCACAGCCCCCCAGGCCGTGCCCTGCTGCTGGCTGCRCTCACTGCTGGGCAGAGGAAGAAAGCACAGCAAGGTGAGGGCAAGAACAAGAGACCAAGGCAGTGCCAGCAAGTACAGGCTAAAGACATGCTCATCCTGCTCCTGTGTAGCAACAGATCYGGCAGGGGCAGGAGACAACAGCAGGAATGGAAGCACAGGGACGGAAGGCTCGTTAACGGAGACAATCAACGAGGGCAACGGAAGAGAGAGAAGGACCTCATGGAGCAGGACCCCTGTGCATCTTCCTCAAATGGCTGTGAGAGACAGGGTGGCCAGCATGGCAGTCCTGTGCATGGGCCACAGCAGAAGCAGCCCGGGAAGGCACAGTGGCAGGGTCACGACTGCAGCAGGAATTGGGAGCAACAACCACTACAGTGCACTGAGCCCCTCCACCAAGACCAGGCAGGTGAGCAGAGTGGCAGTGATCAAAAGAAAGAACTGCTCTGGAATGCGAAGAAGCGCTGCTGGATAGCAACCTCACATTTGCCAACAGCAATATGGCAAGAGGCAAGAGCGCGCCTCCGGCCCATGAACCTGGCAGGGTACCGCCTGCCAGGGATGTGCACGCCCCACAACACCAACCAGTACGTCATGGGCCGCCACGAGTACATGAAGATAGACGAAAACGAAGCGGCAGTGGAGGAATCTGGAGAAGACAGTGACTGCAGCACTGAAGATGAGGATTTCCCTCTGATGGCTGCTTTCCCTTCCACAGATCAATAGGCTGAAGGCACATCAGCAGAAGAGGAAGAGGAGAGCACACAGCCTGCCTGCCAAGACTACAAGTGTCAAGACGGTATCTCCTGTGAAACCCTAACTGGAGTGACAGCACAAGTAAAGTGTCTGACTTATAAAATCATCAGCTATTAAGAGCAGAGAACCGCTTGACATTCAGCTCCCTAAATAAATATATATATATGTACTTCTAACCCTGCTGCCTACTGTCTAATGATTCACATACATTAAGAGAGGCCTGGCAGAATAAGAACCAGAAAAATGTTAGCATCGCTTGTGCCAAAGTGGTCAAAACTKCTACCCCAGACATTTATTTTTAGAGACCTTCTGTTCCCCTTATGAACATATATCCCATTCAGGAAGGTTTTTAAGTACATTATTATGTTATACTGAAAAGAGAGAGCCTAACTAGATGACTAAATTTTTAAAAATCCCAACATGTATTTCAGCAACGTTAGAATGGAGGTTTTTTTGAGCATTAGGAAAGAAAAAAGAGTACTTGTTCGATAAATATACTTTTTGCTATAAAAAGACACTACAACCTGTTTATCAATGACTGAAGTGTTCATTTGCATATATACAAGTAAACAAATYAAATGCATCTCAAAAATAGGAGAAAGAGAACAAAAAAAAATCCCATTTAGATCACAGATCATGCACCTGGACCTGTCATAAATGCTCATATAGTCTTCCTTTTAGAAGATGTCAAGAAGAGGAGAGGCTTGGTGATATGCCATACTTTGCTTTTTAAGCTGGCTGAAATTATAGCCATGGAAACCATGACAAATATACTGGTATTCACAGCAGGCTGCTTGAGAGAGAAGGATGCTGATGTGGGCTAGGGATTTAAAATGGGGAGAAGGAAAAATGTTAGTGGGAAAGGCTGTGTATCTGATCCTTATATTTGTAGCCAAAGATAAAATGAGGTGCCATAAGCCTTTTCTAACTTTGCTCTAAGTTGAGAGAAGATTTAAAACTCAGTTTGTTATATAAGTATTCAATTTTTTTGTTTCTAGTGAAACACACCACTAAAAATATAAATAAAATCAATATTAAATACAATGTTGCTATAGGTGTTGATAGGCTGTCTGTACAAAGCAAATACATATATAAGTACATATATTTTATATAAAAATATACATATTTAAGTTTCTTGAATACTTCATAAAACTAAGTGCCTACCTAGATCTGTGGATCTATTTTTCTTCTTTGKTTTTTTTTTCTCCAACTAATTTTTAAAAGTCCTAAATTCTCTTGCTGAAGTTCACCTTTAARTCTCATAATGCTTTAATACTTTTTGGTCTTCCTCCTTCACACTCTTTACTGCTGATTAATARAAACCCTCTTAAACCATTGGAACCTGGGCATTTAGCAGGATGCAAACCTCTTATTTAGCAGAAAGCCTTGTTTTTAGCTCCCATATCCTGACATAGCCCACAAAATGGTGTCATAAGACAGGGTGGGGTTGAGAGAGAGAGGGAGTAAGAGAGAGACAGTAAAGCAAGAAAAGYTTTGATATGCCATAAACTAACTAGCAGAAGTTTACATTAGACTTATCAAACACTTGCTTAATTGAAAACCATGTTACCAAATTTATTCCTCAATTAGTGTCATTCTCTAGCATTTTACTGTCTTTAAAAATTACTTCAAATTCACTAATCATGAAAAAAACAATTTGAATAAATGTAAGGTTTATAGTCCATTATAGTATCTCCTTTTGCTGTATTTTTGTCTTTGAAAGACAATAAAAACCTTCATAAAACTCTGGCTTATCAAAAGGGATCTTGATAGACTGGAGCACTGGGCAATCATTAAAGGGATGGAATTTAACAAGTACAAATGCCATATTCTGCACCTAGGAAGAGTGATGCTGAACACAACTATAAATTGGGCGAAGAGTGGCTGTASAGCAGCCCTGCAGGAAAGGATGTGTGGGTGTTGGTGAGCAGCAGACTGTACACAGGTCAGCAGTGAGTGAGCCCTGTCAGCCTAGAGGGCAAAACACACGGAGTGCATCAAACACTGYATGACCAGCTGGGAAAAAGGGGGGATTGTCCTGCTGTACTCAGTGTGGGCTTCCCTGGAGCACCRTGTGCAATCCTGGGCCCCACAATTTGAGAAAGCTGAACGCATCCAGAGGAGGGCAAAGAAGCTGAGGAAAGGGCTAGAAGGCTGAGGACTTTGGGCTTGTTTAATTCAGAGAAGAGGAAATTGAGAGGCTGTCTCATTGTTTTCTACAGCCTCCCAAGGAGGGGAAGTGAAAGGGGAGGTGTTGGTCTCTTTTCCCAGGTATCCAGTGACAGGATGCATGGGAATGGTTTGAATCTGTGCCAGGAAGGTTTAGCCTGGACATTGAGAAGCATTTCTTTACTGAGAGGGCAGGCAAACACTGAAAGAGRCTTCCTAGAGAGGTGGTCGAGGCTCCAGGCTTGTCAGTGTTTAAGAGGCATTTGGACAATGGCCTTAACCACATGCCTTAACTTTTGGTCAGCCCTGGAATGGTCAGGCAGGTGGACTAAATGATCATTACAGGTCCCTTTACAGCTGAAAATATTCTATTCTGTTCTATTCTATTCTATTCTATTCTATTCTATTCTATTCTATTCTATTCTAATGTTGGAAGGTTAACAGGAACTGCAATATCACAAGAACAAAAAGCAGAGCTTCCGCAAAGGCATTTCAAATGTAGCTCTCAAGTATTTTTCATTCTAATTCAGACTGCTTCTATTCAAATTTTCTTACTGTTTTTTTTAATTGAAAGATTAAGATAAGCATTTTTATTTTCTTTTATGGATAAGAAAGATTTGTCCAATTTATTTAATTTTGTTTTGTAACAGCTGAATTTATATTTCAAGCAACATCAATTAGCATTCAAATTTCAGAAAAAAAAATTGGCTTCTTAACTCAAGAGTTCTTTGGTCATTGCAGTGCCAAGGCCCTGTAAAGCTGGAATTTCTTATTCCCTTTCTCTGTTTTGTTATCACACTAGAAAATTAGACAATTTAATGCATCACAGTTAGTACAAAATATTTATCATTTTGATACACAGTTGAATGTGTTCAAATTATTACAGAATATTTTCTCCATTCACAGTGTACAAGTTGTATGTCATYTTTTTGCATTCAATGGTGGGGCATTGAAGCTGTACTGCTCACAAGAGATTGTTTTAAAAGACTCTGAGTATAAGCTCAGTTATGCAGTTGAAATGCCTTACTTCAATATTAATTCTGCCATTATTTATATATATTTWAAAATTAGTCTTTTAGAAGTACTCGTGATCTGGCAATAAAACTGTTTAAATCCCATGTTTTGAATATCTGAATTTTTCATCTATTTCATCTGCTTTTGTGATAGGATAAACGGCTCTGGGTACTGCTCAATAATATGGCAGAGAATGGCTTAAATATTGAATTTCTGTCTAAAATATTTCTAAGGAAAACCACCTTATTGCACTTTTAAAAGTTTCACCATCTGACAAAAGAAATCACAGTTGTTAGAGGAGAGCTGTTCAGGAAAAGTATTTTATCTCAGGAGCATAAGGAAAGAYGTGTGGGTTTTTAATTTACTGCTGTGAATTGGAGAAATAAAAAAGAAAGTAGAAAATGTTCTCTTAATAGTAAAGAGTCTGGGCAAATTCTGTTAAAATGATTGTTTATGTATAAGGGTATTCCAAGAGGGCATGAGTTACACATGAATCTCTAGTGAAAAATAATAGTTGAGAGAAAATAACAGCTTCTTCTTCCCAGCCCCCCCCTTTTTTTTAATGCAGGCTAATATAGAAAAATAGTTTGCTCTAAAGTGCTCTCACAGCTAAGAGGTTGAAACAACCCTAACTTTATGGCAACATTTTGAATTTATCTTATTTGTCAAATTACAATTTAAATTAAAGTTCTCCAGACAACCAGTATCTAATAACTTCAAGTTGTCTAAATACTTTCAAATTTGTGGCATATCACCAGAAGGCCTCCCAAATAAAACTTCTTAATATCTCCCAAAACACACACTTCCTAAAACATGAATTTATTGTGAGCTGTGTTTTAATAGGTACTTCTGATGACATCTGGTGGTACATAAAGATCAGTTTGGTGTTTGCACTCAAAAAAGTTCATTGCACAAAAATCTAAATCACTAGTATTTTTACTGTAGATAATTAAATATATACTCAATTTAGTAAATGAGCCTGACAGAGAATGCCATTTATGGCAGTCCACAGACCTGGCAATATCTCTCTATTGCACACAAATGAAGAAGCAAGACTATTTTTACTACTCCTTATATCCTGGCAATGATGCCTGACAAGAGAGATCCATTCTTYGTATATTCTGTCAATATCTCATTTGATAAATGAGATATTGACAGAACAAGTTACACCTTTCTGCTCCTTCTCTCTGGGAGTAGATCATACAAGCAGCACATCAAGGTCTCTTCTTCTCCATGGTCTTATGTGCCAGAAGCAAGAGATCAGGCTGATCAGAGTTTCATTTTAGGTATTACATGCAGAGAGTTGCCAAATAAAAGCTGAGAAGAACCCTGCAGCCACTAGTTTAGYATTTTGTTAAAGAGAAGAAAAGGCTGAGGCTTTTACATCTTATGAATGTGTGTGAACATCCAAGGAGGACAGTACATAAGACAAAGTAGGAGACTCTTCTTAGTGGTGCCCAAGTAGTGACCTGAAGCAAAGGGCACAAAATGAAATATAAGCAATTTCATGTAAATATGAGAAATACTGACCACCTCAGTGAAGGTAGTCAAACACTGACTCAGATTGCCCAGATGCTGTGGCATCTCTATCTCTGGATCTTCAAGATCTGTCCTGGGCAACCTGTTCTAGCAGACCTTGCTCTGAGCATAGGGGTTTGGCTCCACAATCTCCAAACGGATCTCAGCCTCAGCCATTGTGTSATTCTGTAAGAACTTTACCTTGGCTGTATTTTTTTTTCCTTAGCAATACAGACTAGTTGCTAAGCACTACTTTAGCAAACCTGCGATTCCATTAAAATACAGTTCCACACCACTAATGAGAGCATAGTAATTCTCCCTTGCATTTACCTTCCTACTGATCATAAATGAACTTTTCAAAAAGCAATAAAATTCSCACAGGAATTACAGTTTAAATGGGAGGTGTGGCTTAGAATATACATCTGAAATGTAAACATTAAACAAATTATGCCACATAGATTTAAGAAATTGCAACATTAAGGATATGCTTTAAAGAAATCCAAACAGAGTAACTTTGGTTTCAGYTAAGGTTTTTTTACAAATGAGATATCTACATGATTTATGTTTTATTATGTATTGATATCATTACAAAAACACATGAATGCAACATCTTCTGAAATCCATGAAATCTAATCTGGGACYGCAAAGCCCCAGACTGATTATCATTCTGTTTCACTGCTGTTATTGCTATATCAGAACAGAGATTTGGGCATTTGATAAATGTTTAGGAGATAAGTATCCAGTATTTGAAAATGATATAGCTGTTTACAAAGATTACAATTAAATTAATTTCAGATCCCAGCCTTCCCCATCCAGGAGATTTTCATCCATGGTAAGCACTTTTTCTAAAGCCAGCTTTCTCCCAAATTTATGTTTTCTATTTAGACTCCTCATTCAGTCATCTTCTCTAATATTCCCAGACTGAGCTGTTCAATATTTTCTCTGTTCCTAGCTCACTATCAGCAGAAGCCTTCATCTACATGAGAAAAGTAAAATGCACAAGGCACTGTTGGGCAGATGTGTATACCTTCAATATGGAGCTTGGCATCTTTTTGACTTGGATGAACTAATGCTTTTCTACACAATACCTGCAGTCTGCAAGGGCTGAAGAGCACTCAAAACCAGCAGTCTGGATGAGGCCATCCTGTTTTTGACCGGGAAGGGACAAAGCTATATAGAAACAAGCTATGCTGTGTCAGTAGGCCTCAAGTCCCAATGCAGCTTCAGAGATTTATTGCTATCTGTTTGTCTTTCCTTTCATTGTTTGAACCAACTTTTCTCTCCTCCTGGTTCAAACTTGTTGGTAGCAGCACAACAGTAAGCTTCCTATTCTGAATTTAGTCCACACCCTCAACTCAGCCCAMAAAAGATCAGAGCTGCCCAAATCTCTTTGTAGCCCTTTCAACCCTGCCCTGGAATATGAGCTGGTACATGTGTCCATGTGGATAGCACTCATACTCAGAGTAAGTGGAATCTTCAGCCRAACTGTAAAACCTTTTCAGACCTCCTATAGTCATAACTAAACTGCACTTTTTTTAAAATGTTCATAAATGGAAGAAAGAACCATGGATGTACTTTTCATTCACAGCAGAAGAGGTGTGCCCTAAAATAAAAGTTGTACCTCAGTTCAACATCGATTCCTGCCCTTTAGAAGAAATGCAGGAGGCTGAAAAAAAAGGAGCACAAAAATTTTTAACAGGGACATAACACTTCCTCGTATTCTCAGCAACAGCTAAAATAAATTTGATTATACGTTTCCCAAAAGTTAAAATGGAAGAATAAATCTAACATGGAAAATTTTAGTCCATGCTCAGTTACAAACACCTGAAGACAGGATACTATAGTGACAATTACAGCTGATAATGGGCAATGCTTAAAATTACAAACTAGTGAACTACTAATAAAAACTGCATATATATGATATAATTGTTCCCCCATTAAATTACACCTGAATAAAAACATATTTTGAGAACACAACAGGATAACAGCTGGAATAAACAACCTTGATCTGCGCCAACACAACCTTGATCTGTCTCCATACCTAAACCTGCGATGGGAATCATCCCACCTCTTTAAACATCTAAAAAATCAGTTGTCCTTCAGGACTTGAAGAATGTRGTTCAGACACAAATGAAAACAAAAATGATCTTCAGCCCTGAAAGTGTAAGATAGGTTATTTGGGTTGCACTGAGCAGAAGTCTATGCCTCATCCACAGCATGGCTGGCTTTAGCCTCCAGAGTAAACGGTGGTTTTTAAGGCATTATGGAGTTCAAATTACTGGAACATTTTGGCAGACTAACACATGCATTATGGAAATATTAGCAAGATGTAGTATTTGCCTATCCACTACTTCAGATGCCCACAGAAAATTCTTGTAATCCAGGTAGGAACAATCARTACAGAGCCAGGAATTATGACGTTTTAAGTCAGAGGACTAGACAGGTTGTGATACTCAGCTATGACAAATTTGAGATCCCTGTACCGTGCAGTCTCTTCAAAACGGTGGCTTAAATTATTTACTAGKATCTTTTAAAATCCTTTTGAATCGATGGAAATCCTTGAGTAATTACAGAACCAACATGACGACACAAAACAGGGTGTATTAACCAAATTAAATGTGGTGGCTTGGGGAGAGAGGTTGTTGTGGTGCTGTGTTGTTAGTTTTTGGTGTTTTTCTTTTATTCCTTCCGTATATGAGTAATCTCCAGCCCCTACGTTTTGCTCTTGCATTTCAGAACGCCTTGCTCCCGAYTGCAGCGCAGAGGCTGTCGAGGCGGGGCTGCTCCCGGCCGGCGGCGCTGCGCGCCCGTGAACCCGCGGAGGCGGAGGCGGCGCRGGGAAGGGRACYGGGACGGCGACKGCTCCTGCTCCTCCTCCTTCTCCTTCTGCCGGCTCCTGCTCCTCCTGCCGGCTCCTGCTTCTCCTGCCAGCTCCTGCTCCTCCTGCCGGCTCCTCGCTCGCTGCCTCTGCCACACCGGCAGCCGCGGGGCTGCCCAGCAGCGGCGCCGCTCCGCTGCGCTCCGGAGCTGCTGCCAAACAGGGCAGCGGCGGCGTTTCGTCACTGTCAGTTGAACGCGTGTTTGTCACCACGAAACTGACAGGCCCTTTGCAGCAAAAAGGTTTTATTTGTGATTGTAGCTTTTTGTCAGATCCGAGTTTTCATTCCTGGCACTGAAACCCGTCTCTGTTCAGCAGAGCTTTTAGCACCAAGCCACTGCTGGCTGAAAGGAACAGATTAAACTCAGAATATCCTTTCAATTTCCCTAACACATGACACCTGGGCACTAAGGCATTACATTATTTGGGCAGGGAAGGGACAGTCATTTTRGGACAAATCCTAAATAGTTTAATAGTCTTAATGGTTAAGAAACAAAATAATTCAAGAAATCATGAATAACCTGCCATCAGCCATGTAAACCYTGAATTTCAATCTCCGCTCCGGTCCTGGCATTCTGAATGGTGATGAGTGAGTTGCCAAACAAACTTAAACTTTGATTTTTCTACAGACAAAACAGCARTCGTTTTCTTGAGGCTGCTGCATATGCCTGTGTGTTTAATCCATTCATAAACTGTTTAGAAAACTTTGGATGCACACTGCAAAAGAAATAAAAATATTTGTGTATCCAGGGGTCATCCCAGCTCTTGTTTCAGGTGGGGAGTATTTTTAACTGTTACTGAGAAGCAAGAACTGAAAAGCAAGAGAAAAGGCTGTTTGCAGCCCCAAAGAGGATTGAGGGTTGAGAGTGGGAGGAGAAAAATGTGAAGCCAGTAAAAATTCCTGGGAACTGAAAAGCATCAACTGCCTGAATCTCACTGCTGGTGGGAGTAGTACAAGCTTTCCATCTGCTCATCTCTAGTATGCAGAGCTAGTCAGAGAGCCCAACAGAGCATTTTCCTGCTTGAAAACACAGTTTGTCAAAATTAAAGCATGGTTCAGGTTCACAATGAAAAATTGTCACTGTATAGAAAAGAACAATGATGACAGAGGGAGAGATTCTGCTAAAAGCAAAATGGAACATGTTATGGTTTTGTTTCCAAGTAATTTTTCATTTTTATTACATGAATTTTAAGAAACTGAATTATCTATAAATGATAATACCACRTCCAAGTTACATCATACATCCCAAAATATTGCTAAAAATGACCATTATATTCTGCTCCCATGTTATCTGGATATGCCACATAGGGTACATTAGAGCTACTTTAGAAGTGTTTTGGATACTTTAAAAAAAGTCCACACATTGATTTTTTTTTAATGTCATCATCTCTATGGAATAGAGCTTGAGAGCATGAAACCGTCCTGAATCATTAAGTATAGTGATTATTTTATGCCCACAACCCGAAAAAAAGTGAGAGTTTTGTTTAGAAAGGTGCCAATAGCTGGTGAAATATGCCACTGAATTTGGCAGTTTGATGCAAAAAACACAGTTTTACCATTCTAGGGTTCAATTTTCTCCTTTTTAGGCTCAGTAAAATAAAGGTTAGAGATATCTTGCTCTTAAATATAGAAGAAAACCTACTTGTAAAAGATTATCTGAGGAGACAGAGGCAAATCAAAATATAAGAGTAACTTTCAGAAAAAAAAAAGGGGGTGTTTGGCCAGAAAATGTCTGAGATCACAGAAGATTCATGAGGGCTTCATGCACTTGCAGAGAAAAACAATAAACTGTTCTCCAGAGACTATGTTTTCATAATATTGCTTCTTTTATAGGTAACCAAGCTTGTGAAGATTTTTTTAAAGGCTAGCAAATTGTCCCGTTTGCTGTGCATTTGAGCCATAATGGAAGGTGCAACAAAATTATTCTACCATTCCTGTGGCTTAATGGGAAGGAAGACCCTCTAACTGCCTGGGAAACTAAACTGCCTGGTTATTTTTTATCTTCTCTTCCTGCCCTCCGCACCCAGCCCATAATAGCAGACAGCTCAGTAGTTAGCTAGATAAATTACAAAAATCCAAAACACATCAAGCTTAATTTTCAGGCTATAATAGTAAGAGTGTAATTTTTATCAGTGGAACTCTGTCACTTTATACAGATACACGTCATCCATATTATTTAAAATGCATGCAGATTTGTCTTGATCTTTCCACCAGCTTTTACTGCTGTCTTGCCTAATTATCAAAGTGATATCTTGCCCCTAGAGAGAAAGTAGTTTGATATGTTTTTCTAGTTGTTGCAGTAGCTGAGTCATAATACATGGTTTGTGAAATTACATCCTTTCTTTGGTGATGGCAATAAGATAGAGGGAACTGCATGAATTAGTATATACGTAGGAGAGTTTCAGAGAAGAGAAAGATTTTGGCAAGGTAAAGTCTACTTTTAATCCACAGAAGTGTCTCTACTGTAGAAAAGAGGACKAAAAACTCCACTGGCAAACTAATGGTTTTGGCAGAACATTTCTTCTGGAACCATGCTTTGGTGTGAATTGTTTCTAAAAAAAAACCCTTAGATAATATATTAAAGTAGCTTGAAAGTACTTCTTGTACATTTTTACATCCCTAAGCATGTTTTAAAAAACCTAGGACTTTTTAAGAGGAAGATGGCTAATTAGGACAGACATGTCCAGAAATTACGTGACTTCTGTAGTGTACTGGAAAACAAATCTTCATGGAGAATATTTTTCCTGGTTTTTTTAGCAATTACTCTTTTAAATAAATGCCTATACTGATTAAGATAGTTATCTTGGCCAAATAATTAATTAAGAAAACAATCAAACAGAAGGCATAAGTGAACAGAGTCCTGTGACTGGAGGGCTTTTTAATGCTGCACATGTTCCTACCAGTCAGCATTTCCTTTGAAAGGCTGGAACAGCCTTGTTTGCTCTTCAGTGACAGATTAAGCACAGATGGCAATTCAACAGTCTTGTCGGCACACGTTGGCCCAGAGAACGTGACCTGCATCTGTTTTAAGCAAGAGACTAATGTGTTTGCTCAAGATACCAGCAGGCATTGCTGAGTAATCCTTGGATTCACACGACAGCCTCTTTTCTTTCCTCTGAGACTTCTCCAATGTGGAAGAGCAGGTGTTCATGTGTGCTTGCTCTAGGCTGAATGATGGCTTTCTGGAACAAGGCTGAAATTTCTATTTTGAGAGACTTTTTGGGGAGAATGTGAGATGAGCATATTATATTTTAGAGAAAAGTTAGTGGATGCTATGCCACAAAAATTTTGTTCTTAATATGTAATCATATTAATCATGGCAGTAGGCTATGATTCAAATGTGCATTTTGAATAAAAATCAAAACATTTGTTGCAAGTCTAAGAATATTTACTCTGTACATGTACAGCATTATTTTCAAACCAGTATTTTTGTGAAGTAAACACAAAATCTACATATAGAGAATTTGCCTTCAAATAA
>QVAJ01000180.1:1159263-1176546 GCA_003546035.1 Mixornis gularis
TTTTTTTTTTTTCCTCCAGAGATGGTAGTTGAACCTTCCAATATTTTTTCTTCTGAAATCAATCTCTGGAGCCAAATGGCAAGACCCAATCAATATGACTAAAGAAAATCCCTGATCATTTTTTCTACTTTCCTTGGAAGGTATTTTTGGGGAAAAAATTATAAGAGTCTGTAATTTATTTTTTACATGTAACTTGCTCTTCAATAAAAAGTGTCATAAAATATAAACTTTGAATTTTTAGATCACGTCATTGATTAGCTTATTTTAAAAGAAACACAAGTAAGAATCACTGAAAGTGTCTGCAGTGTCCCTGTCTTAATGAATCAAGCAGTCTTCACCTAATAAAGGCTGTTACTTGGAACAGTTGGAACAGATAGTTAGGGGTTTTTTTAATTTTTTTTCATAAAGGCAAAAATAAAGAATAAGTCAGGTCACATGCAAATCTTTTTCCCTTTTAAGTGTTAGATTTTTTGAAACTTGAAAAACACAGGAGACCAAAGGAAGACTAGGAAATGTTGGCTAATTCTTCACTGAGTTGGGGACCTGGTTACACAGGACGCAGGACATGGAAAAGGTGGAAATACTAAATACCTTCTTTGTCTCACTCTTTACTAGCAAGACTGGCCTTCAGGAATTCCAGGAGGAAAGGTTCTAGCTGGACCCTTAGTGGAAGAGGATCRGGCCAAGGAATAGTTAAGAAACTTGGCATTGATCATGGTGGCTGAGAGAAGTGCCTGAAGACTAGAGGAAAACAAATGTCCCCACTTATAGTACACCCAAGGTCTTCCAGAAGGGTAAGAGATAGGAACTGAGGAACTACAGGCTGGTCAGCCTTCATCCCTGGGAAGGTAATTCCAGAAACTATTTCCAGGCATATTAAGGATGAGRAGATCATCAAAGGTAGTCAGTGTGGCTTCACCGAAGTAAAGTTATGAATGAATGAGCACACAGTGAGGCATATTGAAAACTGGATGAACGGCTGGCCCCAGAGGTGATGGACAGTGGCATAAAGTCTAACTGGAGGCCAGTGACTAGTGGTCTACCCCAAGGATCAATACTGGAGCCATTCCTGTTTAATATTCTCCATTCATAATCTGGATGATGGGGCAGAGTGCAACTTTTCAAATGCTAAATTGATAGGAAAGGCTGTTACACCATTGGGTTGTGCTTCCATCTGGAGGAACCATGACAGACTGATGAAATGGGCTGCCAAGAGCTTCATGCAGTTCAGCAGAGGGAGCTGTGAAGGCCTGCACATAGGGAGGAACCAGCCTAGATACCCAAATATGCYGTGAGCCACACAGCAGGAGGGTAGCTTGGCAGAAAATGACCTGGGGGTCCTGGTGGAATGTGAACCAACCATCCTCCCCCTTTATTCAGAGCTGTGAGGCCATTTCAAAAGTATTGGGACCAGAGATCCCTTCCAGCTTCATCCATTCTGTTACCCTGATTTTGTGACAGACATTCTTTCTGCTTAGTATTCAGCCCTTGCTCAAATTCCTGCGGAAGTGCAAATATACACTCAAAATACACAAGAGAGAAAAAGAAAATCCAGGTAGAGAATGTTGACAGATATCTACTAAACACACAAACTGAAAGTACAGCAAGTTTTAATTGCTTTACTTCAGGAGAACAGAAATAGACATTTCTAAGTAAGTTATCTTTCCAACTAAGCACAACTTGAAAAATAAAGTATTAAAAAACTTTTAAAACGACAATCCAAACCAATCAAATGAGGATGCATATGAAGATGAAAAAAGTAATCAATGTGAAAAAATTTACAGATTAAATTCCTGAAAATACTAGATATTTTAAAAGGAAGATYAGGTTCAAAGTTGTGCACATATTAGGCATCTTCTGTTTCTCATCAGTTTAGGGCTGTGGAGAGAAGGGGATCAGAGCAGTGCTATCCTGACTTTGCTGAAGTAACTGAAAATATGATATTTTCTAAGATCTTTCCTTCAAAACTCTGTTCTCTCTGTAGTTTTGATCCTCAMCTGCAGTATTATTCTATAATATTTAATCTTGCATATCTAGATAGGGTCGCAATATCGCTCATTTTCTCTAAAGAGATATCTGAAATGTCTATTGGTGTGCTTGTCTTATTTGCTTATCCAAATTAGTCTTCAGCCACAGCATAGGAACACTCAGGACACATACATTTCTATAAATACATTTCTATAAACACACATTTCTATAAATAAGTTGCTGGAGAAACATAGAAGCTGTATCTCTAGTAATAAACYGAAGAGTACAAAGATATATTTCCAGGCCGTGGAGCAATCAGCATAGAACACTAAATTGTTAGATTAGGTGCCATGGTGATCTGATCCAAGCCAATCCCTGCTCCAAACACCTCCTGAGCGCTGTTCAAGGGTTAACATGGATTGAGTATTACTCTCATTAGGCAGCTACAAGRCTGTTGTGGTCAGAAGAAAAGAGTTTAATACCATAGATGATGGTCCCCAATACACAGAGCTCATTAGTCTAGATGTTTCCTAATGTCTATAGTCTTTTGATAGCCGTAGTCTGAAAGCCTCATACATAGCCTGGAAGCCAGTCAATCCTCAAGCCCTGTGTCAATTATTTTTCTCTTCTCTTGGTCTCACAAAAAAMTGAATTAGGCAAATTGCATGACAGCCCAAAATTACCAAATTCAGGCTCAGAGAGATCATAACAAGAATCTCATGCAACCTTTTATTTACTCCTCCTTAAAGGAACCAGAGATTTTTTGCATGACTGTCTCAAACMATCATCATTCAGCTTCAAGATGAATAACTACGTAAAACAATGTAGCTAAAATATAAAGACACCTAAATTTTATGCTCACACTCTTATCTAAGATCACAATAGAATGTGGATTTCACCAGTGCAATGACAGTCTACAAACCTGAGTCAATGTAGGTCTGAAATTCTACTTAGAGATCCCTGCATTAGGTGCCATAATCTACAAACTGAATCTGATTTCTTCCTCTATCGCTACAAATCCAAACTAAATTCTGAAACTAATTTAGGGTTGATCTGTTGTTTGGTTTTTTTCCTTTTGATACAATGGAGATATAACCATTTTTATTTATTGACTAAAATAGCTAAATGACATCTGAGCAACCCCTAAAAAGTGTATCTATGAATTAAAGCTCAAACTAAAGGAAGCTAAAAATAAAGGTCTTGATGTTAATATGGCAATCAGTGATGACTATCATCTTCCCATTTCAAGTTCTAGGTACTTTAATGTTTTATTTTGGTTTTGGTTTCTGTTCAAAGATACTCTGTCAACATTTTGGAGCATCTCAATATAGATCTTGCTGATATAGATCAAGTCTGACAGAAAACAATTGATTTTTGGTCTCGTCATTGAAATACTTTCCTCCTTTTTCTTGTTACTCTAAAGTATTGATCTGTTACATGGATAGGGCTTTAAACACATGCCTTAGAAACAGTGGATATTAGGAATTCATTAGTTCCACTATATCTTCAGAGAGATTTAAAATGTCTTGACAGATAACTCACGTGACATTGTGCCATAGATTTTTCTTACAGCACCTCCTTACGTTAAAGAATTCAAAGATTTTTTAACTGCAACTAGAACTTAACCCAATGCAGCTTGGCAAACAGCAGCGAGGACAGTGAACTGGACTATACAGATGTAATTATAGAAAAATAACTACTTTTTCTTTGACACGATGCTTTCAAATTCTTGCAAAATACCGAATAAAACATGTGTGTGCTAAGAAAGGAAAATGAGCAAAGAAATGGCTGTAAAAGCATCCATCTCAATAGCTCTTCTTCTGTAATAAGATTCATAGGGTTTTTTGAAGAGAAGTYCTATAAGACTGTCATAAAAAATATAAATGCTACAGAAGAGGTGTGTCACATATATAGATTTGRTGGTTTGATAGTCCTGAGATTGAAGAATTAATGTTAACACAGKAAAAAGCAGCATACTGCTTTTATTACAAAACCAAAAAAAATAGTATTGACAAGGTTTAATTTGATAAATATTATGTATGCTATAAAACCTAGAAGTACAAYTGACTATTTTAATGTCATTAATTTTTCTTTAGAATCAATTTCATTCAGCTTTAATATGAAGAGTTTTCTTAAAACAAATTTATTTTCCAGGCGTGTCAATGAAATGGTTTTAAGACTGACATGAGACAGATGAAGAGAAGACAGACATCTACAGTACTTCACTGTAATTAAATGCAATGTAATTAAATCTATGATTGTAAATAGTAAAAGCATTTACATGAGTCTCTGACATTTCTTTTTTAGAGTTCACAGCAATTGATTGAGCTTTTAAGCCTGTCAAGAAAGAGAGGTATTTATCTAAGGTGGCCCAGGAATTGTAGCCTATGCACTTAGTCAACAGCACTGAAAATTTCCATGTACCATTTTCAAAATTGTGTCACCAGTGTAATCTCTTCCAGCCCTCAGTTACAGAGCTGCCTCCTTCACTGTCTCTGCACACAAGCTGGAATTCACTGCTCTAGCATATCTRCCACATAGTCCTAGTAGTTAGAAGATTAGGCTTTTCAGAAAACTGCTAAAAATGAAATAATTTTTTAATATTGCACTGTTGGAGTGAAGTAAGACTGTAGTAACTGCAGCCCCAAGCCTACAGATACAAAATCTAAATTCTGATTTATTTCATTACAGATTTCTCCAGAAGGTCTGTGAAAAGTGGAAAACAAGATCGTCCTTAGTCCGTGCAAAAGAGAAACACCCTTAGGTGGTTGTGTTCTGTGCTATTAAAGATTAAAAAGAAAGAAAAACAGAAGAGTTCATCAGTTTTCACAAGCACAAAATGTGACTGTCAGCAATTTAAGACACATTTTGTGACCTATAGAACATCCCTACCCCATCCTTTACAGACTGTGATATCCTGTGTTGCTTGACTGAGAGCTGTCATGCCTCACCATATTCCCTGAATACATTTAAGAATGGGGTTTAAATGTCATAAATGTCAAGCAGTTTTCTTCAGAAGATTATGAATTTGATCCTTGCTCTTTTGAGGAATGCTTGTTGTCACCTTGCTATGTATCATGATTAGAGAAAGGAATTAAGTTAAAGAAGAACTGATAGTTTGCTTAATACATGTACTTCCCATAAACCAAACACTTTCAGCTTAGATATAGAGAGAGAAACTGAAKAGCATAGGAACTTTGAAAAACATGTCCTTTATGATCCCCTTGTTTTCTATTTTTAAACAAGGATGTACTTCCAGTAAACAGGCMGCAATTCTCCAGCAGCACTGAGAATCGTCTTTGACAGACTCAAATTCCAACTCAGACTCCCAATTCAGGGGCATTATCCTGACTTTCTGACCCATACTTTTTTTTTTTTTTCCCCTGCATAAAAGGCTTTAAGGATAGTTGATACTTCTAGTTGGTGAAAATGTTTTTTTAAATGCTTTAAATGTTGGTGAAAATGTTCTTTTATGTAGTCAAACAAAAAATATTTCTCTTAGTATCAAAAGTGTTTAACACTTTCAAAAACTTTTTTCACCCTTTCACTCACATTTTCGATTGTAAATGAAAAAGCTTTTCAAAGACTGGAGACTCTTTCAAAAAACAACAACAACAACAAAAAGGTTATAACATTTCTAAATTTTTCCATCATCCAATTCTTTTTTTAGCTGGTCCTGAAATAGAGGGATGTTCACCATTTGAGAAGGCAACATTATGCCTGACATAGACCTTATAGTTTTCACCCTGTCTGATRGAGATGATATAATTATCTCCTTTTCCAAACCATTCCCCAAACTGAATGGAGATATGTAAAGAATTAAACTTTAGTGCCTGACAAATTTACTGTGGAATTAGAAAATGTGTTTTGTAGAAATATCACATAAAAATGAGAACAATTGAGAACTTAGCCTTTTAATTTTTTTCAAGTAATAGATGAAATAACACAGGGACATTTCAGTACACATAGGTGGTACATGGTTGYTGAAAAGTACTCTAACTTGTCTGATTTTCTACTTTTAGCAGTAGGGTTTTTTGTTGAGAACTATGAAGTATGGTAGCACATCTCCTGTCCAAATTCTGGTCTACTCTCTTGGAGATCCTGGTCTTCAGACGCTATAAAATTCAACTATAAAAGAGATTTTGTAGATCTGGGAGTTAATCTCATCTTTCCCATAATTTGTGTACGTTAAAAACTCCTCTAAAGCTTTTCATTTCTGCATGATTTTCTTGTTGTATCCTAAAGGAGGGTATCATGCTAGCTGTGGCTTCTAGCTAATAAGATGATTATTTTTATCATCTGTAGTAATTAATTGGAATGGGTCAGGTACCTGAAACCAATGAAAAGATAAATCAAAAGAACTGAGTTAATCAGGTTAAAATTTAAATTGTTTGCAGAAAACTTTTTTCCAATATAGAAACTAGCTTTGAAGAAAGTGCCATAAAGTGACATAGGTGAACTAAATACAACTTTTCAGAGAATTWAAAAAAAAAAAAAATCTGTCTAAATCCTGGAATGCAAAAGGAAAATCTTGTAGCAGTAATATGTAAGACTTTTATTCATAAAGCTACATTTCCAGTTCAATTCCTTCCTCACTGAAAAGTGTTTTTCCTGATCAGTATATGCGCCTGAAATAAATGAGATCAATAGGARACTTGCCAAGGCTTGGATTTCACTCTACATGCTTTGCATGTAAGAAGATGACCTTTTCAAAATAGCAGTCTTGGCTACTAGGTCTGAGGATCTCTAGACTTAGATTT
Source organism: Mixornis gularis (assembly GCA_003546035.1). NCBI lineage: Eukaryota > Metazoa > Chordata > Aves > Passeriformes > Timaliidae > Mixornis > Mixornis gularis. Next base: position 1,165,992 of record QVAJ01000180.1, read on the forward strand.
AAATTTCTTTTTGCATACTAACAGAAAGAAAGGCAGATTCATAGGAAGAAAACTATGTAATTAGACTTTCAGTTTCTGTATTCCCACTGCATTTGAGAAATTACAAGGGGCTGACTCAGTATTGTTATGAAGTGGGAGATGTCTTACCTTTTCAAAAACTATTTTTTGGTACAGGAGCAGTTCTGTGTGTTATTTTGCAGTAATTTATTTATTAGAAATCACTCTTCATAGCTGCTCAAAGCAGAACTGGACAACAGCTTGATAAACACTTCTTTTGGTCTGTTTTCTCCTCTCTCCTCCTGATGGTAAGGACTCAAGGTGCTCTATTTCTGTTCCAGCTTGGAGAACCCTATGTARTTCCATTATTGCTCCTGCATTAGAGGAGTTTCTTGTGGATCTTCACTTCCCACAGTCCTAATTTCCTGTCAACCAACATACAAATTCTTCAGGTTATCAGTTTTTTAAACTATTCTAGAAATAATGGAGATGGAGGGAAAAAGGCATGCTGCTGTGCTGAAAGAGAGTAGCTCCATCGCAGGAGAATTTGTTATGACACAAGAGGCTTGACCACCAGACACAGCTAATATCCACACAAGACACTTCTGACAGAGCAGGCATCCTGCCCACCAAAATCTCTGCTAATATATTGTAACTCAAGAATTTATAGTATCAATATACATGATAAGCAGTTACAGAGTTCTGAGATTCTTCTCTGCATGGAGACCACATCTTTTATAAAAGTCTGTATTTTCCTCTACTGCACTTTCTGATACTGATCTTATTGTGGAAACCCTGTGTTAAATATGAAATTTTGCTTTACTTGGTTTGTTTTCTACTTTCCATGACTGACGGTGTCTGTTTCCAAAGCTTTCCTTAAATGTGTACCACAGAAATCTCTTCTGAGGAACCAGTGGTTGCTTTTTTTACCTGGAATAGAGTTTCTGAACAGCTATTTCTAATAATCTGTTTGCTCATAACAGAGGTTAATTAAACCCTTCATTTATGCTTTCTGGGTGCCTGCATAACTCAGGGATGTTTATACTCTATCACAAGTTCCATGTGTGCCTTGTGAGTGTCTGTGGTTTCCTAATTTCCAGTTAATAGACATTCCCACAGATGCCTTGTTCATTCCTTAAGACGTGTTGTTCAAAAATCACTGTACTTCAGCATTCAGAAATGCTAACWTTTGGTGAACAGGACCTTACTCTCTTCTTGGATATAGATGATCGGATACACCCAGGTTGAAAGGATAAAGAAAAGCCAGGCTAAAGTACGAGGCACGTGGAATTTTGTACTCGTACACCAGTGCTGGTTTGTCACATAGTCACACTTAGTCAGTGATGTTCTGTTGTTCGTGTACTGTGGTCAGACRTGGTTTAGAGCTACTGTTGCAAACCAATTGTGGGGCATTCTTAGGAGTGGTGATCTAAGGAATGAACCATTTGTGGCCTTGCTGTCATACTGYGCTGTCTGCATGTGGGCTTTCTGAGAGACTCAAAATAGAACTCCACTAATTCAAAGCTCTGGTTAATTTGGAAAGAAGGACTGACATAAATTAGTCTTCTGATATTTTTTTTCCCATCGGAGAAAGGGCTCAGATTGTCTTTCTATAGTCACACAAGTGAAATAGTTTCTAATTGATCCTCTGAGGCACTGACAGCACTTTCATCCAGTCAGAGAATGGAAAGAAGAGTGTTGATTTTCTAYAGAAAGACAAGATTCAGCTTTCAAATGCATCACAGAATAGTATCAAAAGATGTTTGCAGACAGGCAGGGAGAGCACAAAGTTTGTACCAGCTGCAATTAAAAGTTCAGAGAAGGTTTGCTGGAACTAATACCTGAATACTGAGCAGACTTGAATCAGAGCTGCAAGGTGCTTGACATTTTGATAGCATGTTTCATAGACCTTTAATGRATATATAAAGCTACAGAACAAATGGTGGACTAATGAATACATAAAGCAACAAAGCAAATAACAGATTGTCATTGAAGAATAAAGCTACGTAGCCAACAGGAGACAGCCATTGTATATGCACATTTCCTACTAGATTATCCTTTGGGAATACACACAAAAGGGAACCACTCCACATTCSTAGCTGGTGAAGGAAGTCAGAGAAGAAATGGAAAGGAAGAATAAAGGACAAGATTGCAGTGAGCTGTCATTAACAACTGTCAACACAGCTTCTAGGTAGTATAATGGTCTAAACAGATCAATAAGGACAGATTTCCCACAACTGTTGGAAGCTGCAGATTGAATAACACTGTCTGTCCATGGCTGAAAGCTAAAGTGGACACCACATGGGCACTCACAGCTCATGCGCCATGCCATTATCAGCAGTTTCCAGAGCTTCAAATGAGACTGAAGGCAAGATGGGCTAGCAAAGGGTAAGGTTCCTGCAAGTTCTGAGTTGTAAGATTTTAAGATCTTTCTCTCTGCTAAACATTTGTTAATCTCTTAAAAAAGAAAAATAAGGAAAAAAAAAAGGCTGAACATAGTCGTAAGGCTTTCTTTCAAATGCACCCTTCTCTATCACCCACTTTTTGCCACCACCTCCCTGCAAAGATCACAAATTTTACAGAATCACAGTGGAAGTGGAACTTTGATATCCCAAAATATACAAAGCTACAGAATGCTAAAGGACATGTGACTTTCTTTGCTGGCTTTTTCAATACTGAGGAGAGTGAGAGAATTATAGTTGACCTTGCACTGATGTAATTCTTTTAGTGGCACCCACCTGTGGCAGCGTATATTCCAGGAGGAGATTGGAGAGCTGGGGGTGYCATTCACCTAGAAGTAACATTTACATTCAGGATGAAATTCACCTCTTTGCCAAGAAATGCCTGGAGTTATTTATAGAGAAATCTCCTATACTGGGCCCCAATCAACTCCCTGAAAGGGCCAGTGTGAGTTCTAGGCTTGCATGAAAAATATCTGCCATCCCTACCTGCATGTTGGAATAAATAAAACTTGGAGTAATGTGCTCTGGTACATGTCATACTGTGTAGCCAGAAAAGCCCTAAAAGTAGTTTATTTTTTCCWTTATTGTGCTCTGAAAGGTTTCCATGTTAACAGAACAATCAGCTTTCTTTTTAATCATAAATTGGCATTTCTAAGCTGTTCAGTGTGGGTGAGCWCTGTCACTACTGTATTTTTTTGCCGCAGGAGACTGTGGAATGAATAAATAAATGCTTATTTCTAACATTCCCCCTACTCCTTGAATGTAACATCTGTCACAGAATGAATCAGGCGAGTCAAGAACCGTTGCCTTCCTTTGACACATCTATAGCTCACACACTCTCAGTCAYCAGCTGAATTTATTAGATATTCTTGTAGAGACTTTTTGATCACAGAATTCCTGTAGCAGAAGCTTGTTTTAATAGTAATAATAACAGTAATGGCAAAAGTGTGACCAATGTCTACTGCACAAGCAAAAAGTACTGAGAAATAAAAATACTAGCTGGTGATCCATCATGAGTGTTTTAAGTGTGAAGAGTTAAAGAGTTAAAACATCTAAATATTAACAGGCATATTCCATCAGTGGTTTACAAATGGAACAAAATCTTCACCAGAATCACCAAAATGTAATTCAGTGAATGTGTTTTCAGTGTTCAAGTTTGCTATAAAATCAAACCAATAATTCTGAGAGATCAGTGTTATGAATTAGTGCAAATCTTTCTTGGACAACATGAGAAGAAAAATAGATTTGATATGGTATTACAGGAYATGGAAGTATCAGGTAAAAGCACTGACTGCTAATAAGTTGGAAGGAATGCACAGGACATAAGAACACAAGGATTATTAAGGAGTAGGGTTGGTGTGCCTTGAATGAGCAGAGATGGTGTTGCTTGGAGAGACAAGAGATCTGGCTGTGAGGACCCAATGGGGCAGGAACTGTGGGTCTTGGGATGTTGAAAGTCCGTTAGAAAACAGAAAAGGCATATTCACTYACTAATAAAGCATTTCTACCAAATGTGTAACCATGGAGGAGAAGGTCCTTGAGGAGTGGATGGAAAGAGAACAGAACTGCAGCTCCTGGCTCAGTGCAGGAAGGTGAAGGAGATTTTCACAGTGGTATTATCCTTCATGCAGACCCTGATCCGGAATCTTTGGCCCCTGTCCCTCCTGCCCTTACTGTTTCGCTGCCCTGAGTCAAGGCAACTACTTATAAAGCCACTTTCTGCCCTGCCTCCTTCCCTTCCCCTTGACTCCTGTCATTTCCTAGCAAAGCAGGAAACAAGAAATCTGGTGTAACTGAAACTGACAAGGATACAATGTCAGGGAAGATGGAATTTGAGCAGCAATRGGCCAGGGATTGCATGTCACTAGGGAGCCAGTGGGTGAAGCCAGAAAACATTAGAATATTCAGGAAGGTATGAGGACACACAGATCCTTTGGGAGAAGGGAGTTAAACAGATGATACCAAGATTTATTAGTAATATTACCACTGGACTTTCTACAGTTCAAAAAGAGTTTCCATGTTRTCACACCCCCATTCCACCGTGTGCATCCCTGGATGCTCAGCTTGTTCACAGCCTTCACCAGGGAAGGAGGAGGCAATGTCTGACACACAAGTGCTGCTCTGGATGCCTCATCCCCTAGCAAAGAGTGCAGAGAGCTGTGCATATATAYACCAAAGATGCTGGTTCTCATGGTCTGGATAGAAAGGTGGACCTGGATGGAAAGGTCATCTGAACACAAGGTTGCACAATGCACAGCAAGGAGCTATGTTTTGGATAATTGGGGAGTGCTGTTATCATGTCTGTCACACCAGGCTTCCTGCCTTGCTGTCTAAGGTCAGAGCTTCAGACTTGACATATATTCTGTGTTTGTACAAATGGGATTAGTTTTCAGCTACCTGTGGGATCCAGGTTAAACCATTTGGGGACAATATGTCCAAATGGGATATTTAGCAAGGAATTTCTCACCAGAAGTTAAGTATGGGGGGAAGAATAATGAAACATCCCAACCTCATTCCTGTAAGTTTAGGATTTGATCGCTGTTCATAGGACAAGGAAGCATTTCCTTCCTTCTTAAACTGCAGCATTGCTTGTTCTCTTTGTTCTCCATATTAAGAAAAATGTTTTAAAGCAGTTTCTGTTACTCTTYTCTCCTAGGTTAACAAAGAAAATTTCCTGCTCCATCCCTTCCTTTTTTTAGCACTGGTTAGCTTTCCCACTGGAAATCACTAAAATTCACTATTTCTTGTAGTAGAAAATATTTTGTCTTACAAGGGATAAGTATGGACTTTGGCCCAGTGTCTCAAATGTTCTAGTCYACAAAAGATGGGTTTCATAATTTGATTGAAACATATTTCCAGTGAGTCCCACAGGATATTCTAAACAGTCTGTGGTATTTTTTGTTAGTTGATTGTTCTGGAGTTGTTTCACAGAATGCAGTGTTGCACATGTCCTTGTCATGGCAGAGGATCTACTCATAACCACTCATCAAGTAGTTATTTCTGGGCTTTCTAAAATAAAATCAACCTTCTTTACCAAAGTGATTTTAACTTTTTTCCTCCCAAAAACAAGTGCCCTGTTTACAGCTAGTGTAGAGTTAATTTATTCTCAGTAGCTGTTACAGTGCTGTGTTTTGTATTCAGAATGAGAATGGTGTTGATAAAGCACTGATTTTTGTTTGGATTTTTTTTTTGTTAAGACTTGTTTATCTTAAGTCAAGGACTTTTTTCCTTTTCTCATGCTCTGCTAATGAGGAGGTAAACAAAAGAAACTGAGAGGGAACATAGCTGGGCAAAGGGATATTCCACACCACAGAACATCATAAATGGGGAGGAATTAGCTCAAAGTGTGGTCAGTCTGGGTTCAGGAATGGGGGCCTGGCATTGCATTTCTTTTTTCTTTGTTTCCTTTTTATTGTAATTACTGTTTTTTACCATTATTTTTGTATTTTGTTTTATTTTCAATTATTAAACTGTTCTTATCTCAACACACAAAWTTTACTTTGATCTGTCTCCCCACTCCACTTGAGGTGGGGGGATGAGAGGGGATTGAGTGAGCATCTGCATGATGCTTAATTTCCATCTGTGTTTAAAACACAGCAAAACACAATCAGAAACCTCTATAAGTTATTTTTTTAAATTCAGCTTTGTCTTCTAAAATAATTTTTCCTCATGAAATATATGTTTATCAGACAGTGTCAGTCAAAATTTATAATAGCAAAAAAAATCTTCCTTATCTCCTCTGCCTTATTTTCATCACATTTAGGCTCTCTGCATACATTTTTACTTTTCCTTCTGTTATCTCAGAATCTACTSTTTTTTATACTTGCCATTACAATTCCATTCCACTCTCCTGGGCTCTTTTTCATCTTTTTCCTTCATTCCATATGCAGTTCAAGTAACTCATTCTGAGCTCATAAGTGAATTCATGGTGCTATCCTTATCTAAATCTCTGCTTCCAGTTAACACAGTCTATTTTTGTAGTTATTTTTTGCAACTTTGTGCCTTCATCCATTGTTAAGCACTTTCCTCCATTCTCCTCTTGGTATCTGAAACATCTTTCTCTTCCTCAGTGACATTSTCTTCTGTCTGCATCTAGTGCAAACTCTGAGATTCCCCAGCATGAATAAACTTTTATTTTGAAATTTCAGTAATGTAGATGAAGCTTTTTTTTTAACCAGTGCATGTATGCATTRTAGTATCATATTGACACAATACAGCATTGATGTGTCGCCTCATTTTTWCAGGTATTGAACAAACTGCACTTGCAATTTTTCTTCCATACTTGTTAGTTGTAAAAAATGTAGCCATTTCACTCAGTTGCAAATTAGAAGTTAATTGTAATTTCCTTTCATAGTGGAAAAAAAAATCAGGATATAATTTTCTGGGACCTCTAGATCATTTGACAGTCAAATTTTTAGATTTTAACAAAAATTTCAAGCTTTTAACATCTCTCTTATCAAAGTCCATAACAAAGGAACTCGTATCAATGAAAATGCAGTGCTTCGATGGGAAAAGGCCCTTTAAACAAATTATTTTCAGATGGCTTTCACTTTCTCCAAAAGAAGATAATATATTTGGACTGTTTTTCTGATGTTTTGACTTGCGTAGTTATTTAAACCTTAACAAACTGAGTGGAAGTGGGGGGTGCCTTCATCTCTCATSGCTGAAAGAAGATGGAGGAGGCATTGCACTCTGCAAGAGCTGAGGGATACAGATGGGGTGAGAACAGTGCTGTAGTRAAAGGCAAATATACTCCACAGCAGTCAGGAAGGGGTAGAGTAACTGACTGACAAAAAATTGGTTTGCTTTCTGGAAACATGACCACTGAGATGAAGTTCTATTCAAGAAACATGTATTAGTATAAATACATTCCCTTTCTGGTTAAACAAATCGAGGGGTTTTTTTGCTCTCCCTTTTCTCAAGCTAAAAATTGTGACCACTGTCAACTTCCTCAGCTTCACTGAAATGTTCTAAAAACATCTGCAGGAGAAAAACACAGCTTTAGATCAAATTGCTTTAAATACTACTTGCTAGTTAGTGGCACTTCAGGGGCCAAGCCAAGTAATAAAAAAATAACTTCATGTGAATTGCCTGTTTCCTAAGATTGTGGCTTCTGAGCTTAGACCTAGAACAACTCCATGTGTGCTATTTTCAGTAATGTTTGCTGCTACTGGATTAACTCTTCTTTTGTTCTTTCAAAAGAATTATTTCATAGCTGATACATAGATCCATTGACCAACAAAAAAATATACAGGTCTCTGGCAAGATCTCATTAGGGTAACTCCTGGCCATAATTTTAACCCTCAGTGCTTCTGGTTACATTTCTGAAGTGGAATGGGGTTTTTTTCAGACCAAACCCCAGATTTCAAACCTTCACATTGACCAGTCTACTGTCTTAGAGTTGGTTAGGCATCTTCTTTTTATGCAAGGTTGACCTGAACCCCACAGCAATTCTTTCACTTATTCTTCCATTGGGAATGACCCTTAATTTTTTTCCATAAGCTAATCAGATAAGTTAAGGGAAAAAAGGAAACCACATGCATAAGAATTTTGAGCCAATTCGTGATGTGCTTATGGTAATATCTCAGTTATACACAAGTTGCTGAAGACACATCCAAGGACAATACCAACAACTTGCTTATGCACTGTTCTATATCTTACTATAATATGGGGGTTTTTGTAAACAAGAAAAAAAAAATATATATTATAATACATTAGTTACAGAAGTTTACACCAGTTGAAAGTGTGTTTTAGRATGTTTCACAGTATTCTACTGGGCTCTCATTTAGTAAACATTCTTCCTGTATCCTCTCACCTTTGGGGAACTGTAACATAGTTCTGAAGTACTTCAGAAACATAACTCTGATACTTTTACACTTAAGCTACAATGTCTGATTTAAAAAAGAAAAATTAATTCCTTGTCYGACTAGAGGATTAGAATAGGCTTATGGAGTTGACATCTGCTTGACAGAGAAGAGACCAATGCAGCAGCTGTAAAACTCATTCTTTTCTGAAGCTGATGCATTGAAAATGTGTTAACCTAGCTTAAGATGTGTAAAAATAAGAGACTAAGTACAAATGACCCCATGAATGTTTGAGTTGTATTTTGAAGCTGAGATAAATAATAGGTCCGGTATTCCCAGAGGTCTTTAATATGTGCTTTAGAGAATACGTATCTTTACCCTGACAATTAACCAATGTCAATTATTTTGGAAATTAACATTCTATTTTGATTTAAACTCACACAAGAGTACCAATGAGACTGAAACAAGAATGTATTGCTGTATTTAAAAGTCATTGCATTTGTTGGATGTTGGATCATAGAATTATAGAATCACAGTATAGTTTGGGTGGGAAAAGATTTTTTAAGGTCATTAGCCCAATCCCCCTGGCAATGAGCTGGGACATCTTCAGCTAGGCCAAGTAGCTCAGAATGTTTCCAAGGATGGGACATCTACCACCTCTCAGATTATCTTACTCCAGTGTTTCATGGTCCTTCCTCATTGTAAAAACTTTCTTCCTGATGTCTAATTTGAATTGACCCTCTTTTAGTTCAAAGCCATTACCCCTTGTCCTATTGCTAAAAAAGTCTGTCCCCATTTTTCTTTCAAGCCTCTTAAGCATTGAAAAACTGCAAAGCATATCCCCCAGAGCCTCCTCTTCTGCAGGATGTGCAACCCAAACACTCTCAGCCTTTCTTCATAAGAGAAGTGTTCCATCCTTCTGACCATTTTGTGGCTCTCCTCTGGCCCTGCTCCAACAGGCCTGTACCTTTCTTGTGCTCAGGGCCCCACAGATGGATGCAGCACTCCAAGTGGGGCCTCACAAGAGCAGAGCAGAGAAGGCTGGTGAAGTAGAGTGAAAAATCAATTGCTTTTTATTTTGATATTCTTTCATTTGTGCTTTTAGTATGGAGCTTGTTAGCTATCATATGTCAGCTATCATGCATAWTTTTTGTTGTTTTCAATAGTGCTCTGACTGGAAAGTCTGTATGCTTTTTGTTTCAGTTTTCAAGCTTGCATATTTCTTAACTTGTCAGCTACTTCTGAGTTCTCATCTTGACTAAATTATATGCAAGTTATGTTAAATACCACAAAAACAATTTTTTGCAAGATGGAATATGGATAGATCTGGATAATAGTTGCGTGTCTCAATGTTGTTTTGTGGTGATAAATTAACCTAAATAATGTATCCTTAAAATGTATGTTTCATATATGCAGCATATAAGTACTTGATATGCATTTCTCATGTATTGGCATGTATTTGCTCATATATATATATATTTCATATATATATATATAATATATATATATTTGCTCAAGTGCTAATCCACACTTGAACTAGRAAACAGATTTGAAACTGATGCCTGCATTCACAAGCTAATATGTGGAAATTAATTAAAGAAGTAGGAAGTACACAAAAAAAAGACATTACACACATAACAAATGCACAGAATCTTAAAAATCTCAACATGACAAACAGAACATTTTGATGAGCATTCTCCCTACTTATAAGCAAGAAAAAAATGGTGGTATTTTCCTCCACAATTAAAAAAAATTATTTTTTGGTGAATCTATACACCTTAATAAGAAGAGAAGTAGTAGATCTTGTTACACAGGGAATTCTCACTAACATGTGAGGTAGGTGATACTACATGTTGCAAAATCCTTTGTGTATTTCTGATCTCCTGCTTTCTCAGATCTGTCCTGACAAATTATTTACATAGTAATTTTGTGATATTAAGACAGGTCTGCTAAAAGTAATGGGATTTATATTTTGTTTTTACTCTATTTTGATACAAAAGTGTAAGGCCAGATTTKCAGAAAAGAGTTTTTAAGACACTAAACCATACCACAGTCTCGTATATTTCCTTTTTAGAAGAAAAATATTGCTCTCAGGTTTGATTGATAGAGAAGATTCCAATACGTTTACTTAACCACATGGAATAAATTTCRTGAAACTTGAGTATTGCTTTTTCTTAGAGTGATAATTCTACTGTGAGTCTTCAGATTTAACTTATCCATCATGTTATAAATGAGGTGGCCCAAATTTGCATCAAAATCAGATTTTATTAAAAAATTGATTTCGGTAAAAAA
>QVAJ01000180.1:1178264-1198671 GCA_003546035.1 Mixornis gularis
CAGTATTTTTCTGTTACCTGCGAATCTTTTAATTTCTCATTAATATAAGATTAATATACAGAGCATATTTACAACAATGTCATTCCGTGTTACACCTTCACATAAACCCTGTCAAACCCCTGGCAAGAGTAAAAGAGCCTAGGAGAGACAGAGATCCCACATCTCGGTACACAGCAAAAATACTTTGAGAAAGGATTGATGCTGACCACTGGTACTGTCCTTAAACAAAACCTCYCAGGTTTTGCAAGACAAGATCCGTGGTAATACATACAAGCAGGCATTTTTCCAAGTAATTTGGAGGGGTTTCATAGTGAAGGGCAGCACTTGCTAAATTAGTGTTAAGCTTGACTGATTTTGAGTTTCTGCTTCATTTTAACAAGCTGTAACTAGTGCATTTTCAAAACTGCAGCAAAATCAGCTACAAGGATCTAGGGGGGGAAGAAAAAATTTCAGAAGAAAATAGTGCTCCAGCAAAAATGGAAATGACATGGTAATGTGTGTTTCATGAAATGTGGACTAAATCATTATCTGATACTAATGCAGAAGACAAAAGCTAAATTCCAGCTCTTGTCAAATACAATGCTTCCTACCTTTACATGGCATTTGAGATAGATTTGGAAGACTTGAGAGGTGCCAGTCCTCTGAGAGCGATCAGCACTTGTAAATATTGAACAAAGGCACACTGCAAGACTCTGAAGCAATGAATAGCTTCTTGTGTGCTTACTCAACTCACATGGACAGTCAAAGTACTCCCACAGATCAGTGGGTAAGCACACACACAGATCTCTGCAGGTCTGGGTTTAGCTACATGCAGCTAAATGTTGCTGCCTTTCCCCCCTCTCTTTTCCCTCCAATAGAATGCCATTCTTATTTGAACTTCACAATTCATTGTTAGCTAATTAACACCTTTTAAATTTCTTATACAATTGTGTGAGTAACTGCTGTAAGAGGAAACAGAAAGATCTTGAAAATAACACATTGGTTGAAGTGGAAAAGCAAACAAAAATAAAGGCATTATGATAGCTTTCTTCCATTAATTTACTCAAAGTTGTAGTGTTGTTTCCATGCCTTCAAAACGTTCAGAGATTCAGAGATAAATAGCATCTCATTTCACACAGATGAACTGTAAATTTGGKTTTTTTGTGAGCACTAAGCTGTACCTCATCATCCTTATTGCTTATTTACTAAGACATTCTTCTTAATTAGRTGAGTTTCTTGTTTTCAGTAGCCTATCAAAGCAAAAATGACCAAAGTAATGCTAAATTTGATGTCTGTGTGTTTTGCCTAGGCTTAAAATTTRGTAATCTATTTTTAGACAGTCGTCTAGTTCTCTTCAACAGTAATTGCAGAGGAACAAATAGAAGATGTCATCCCATCTGAGACACTTACGTTTGGGTGGACTGAAGTTTTCCATCCCTTTCCATTCATAGAGGGATAATTTAGGTTTAGTAGATCACCAACAATACATATCAAAGAAAATTTTTTTCTTCTGTTCTTTTACCAGAAGAGAGTAAAGTAAAAGTATCTTTTACCGACTTCAAAAGTAGCAAGAATGTTGTACTGAATGTGTGCAAGCTAAAAGCATTTCTATTTCCACACAAATATAGACAAAATTATAGTAATGATATACAGGCACGGTTCTCTTTCAGCCATGGTTAAAAGATGCACTGAGCATTTTGCCTTCACAGAATTCGCAAACTTCCAAGGAATATGCTGTGATATTTCTTCTTATAACTGGTGACAAGCTTAAAAACCTATTAATATGGCAATTACTGGTCAGCTGATRTACCTTGATTACTTAGAATAAAATCTCTCTTAATTATGATGCTTTAATAAGAATGCTTGTAGTCAATGGAATGGCTATGACCTGCAGTTTCCACACTATGGATTCAGGACTGTTGGGGAACAGTACTCATGAATATGCCAGTTAAAAGACTCAGTCAATCTCTTCCAAATTTATTTGCAAAATGAACATAGAGACCTGTATTAAACATGGAAAAGTGCTGTTAATTCCCCCTTTCTGAGAAAGAGCTGAGTTACAGTTGCTATGGCACCCTTCACTTCATTCTCAGTACTGCAGAAGACTCAACAAAATATCCTTATGCACATAAGGAGGTGCTTTGACTTTGGATTTGCTCATATGCTTTAAATTGGACATCTGCTGAAAGGTCTTGTTGAACAAGACCTGTTGTTTCATTTCACTTATTGTTTTAGTTTGTGAAAAGAACTATATAATAAATGTTTTTTGAACAAATGGCTTGTAAGCTATAGTTTCTGGTTTATGGGCTGGGTATAGGCTGGATTTTGTTGTTACTAACTGTGCTGGTTTTAGTATGAATAGCTCTATGTGAACCTTGTTCTAGATGTGCTCTATGTGAACATGATGGCTCAGAATGCATTATAGAAATTCAGAATGTCTATACTCTTATGAAATTATTATAGAAAATCACAGAAAAATAAGGCCAGGATTTTGAAAGACAAMATATACAGTAACTGTTGCAGTCAAAAGTGCACTTGCTTTAAAAAAAAAAAAAACCAAAAACAATTATTTCAAGGTTTTTTGTGTTTGTTCACAGTATGACCACATAAACACTTGTGCAGACTGAGTGGAGTCTAAGAAATGGGAACAAGAAAGGAAGGGCAAAAGCAARGAAACAGAACAGAAAGGCATCAAGGTAATATTGCTGCTGGTAACTGTGGAATCACAAACCAAGGCTACAGTGAATGTAGAATGTTACTGAGTCTATTCCTTTCTTCARCATCATGTGATCTTCTGGATCATATTGACAGATGTTTGTCTAGCATCTTTTTAAAGAAATTAAATGGTAGAAATTCAAGACTGGACAATCTGTTCCTGTGATTGTCTTTCTCTTCATGTAAATATAAAGAAAAWCTAATATCCATCACATGCTAATACTGCTATTATTACACCTGTTAATAAAAATCATCATTCCCTTTACTTTGACAGCAAGAGTCCTTATTTTTAAGATAAGCATGAGCATTGGAACAGGGAACATTGCTAACTTTTGATCACAATAAGTTATGTATAAAATATAGTGATCCATTTCAACTGTAGGATTAATGCAATTTGTATCCTACAAAATACATATATAGTAATTAGTGAGTATTCATTAATAACCTGCATATATTCTAGATATTTTTCTTTTATTTGTTATAAAATTCAGAAAATATATAATTAATCTAAAGCCCTATTAAAAGTATTGTGGAGTGTGAAATAATGTCATGTAACTCAAGACTAGCCATTTGTATCTCACCTATCAACCATATATATATTCTTATTGCATTGGAGACTGGTTCCTTCCAACTCYGGCCTGTCTTCCCAATTACTATTCTGCAGTAGTAAGTGCTATTTCTTCCTCTTCTCACTGGCATTGGCTACAGCCACTGGGGCATCAATATAAGCTTTCATCCTTCTTTTTCTGTTCCTTTGTGTGAAGAAAAGMTGTGTCTCTGGAGGAAATACCCAACCAATAAATTGTTGCATCATATGATAAGTTGCAAAATCAGGGGAGAAACTATGCCATGACTCATTGCTAAGGATGGTATTAGGCTTATGTCAAGAAAATGTCTACCTCACGATATTCCTGTTGCATTTTGTCTACAAATTTCTGTTTTAAAGAATCACTAAAATCTCAGAAGTTCCCAGAAACAGGGTATAATTCAATATATCAGTGTGTTTTGCTAGTTGCCAATTGCTTTTGACAACCTGTTAGCTTGTTTTGTTGTTCAAACAATCATCCATGGGACTATCTTGGAGCTCAGACACTTGGGATCTTCATGGATAGGTGACATGCGACAGAATGAATGTAAAAAACAAGGATAGTTTTCTTAAGAAACACTTTAAAACTACTACTGCTTGGTGCCAGCCAATTTGTACAACTGGCCATGACAGAAGTCACTTTTGTGTAAATAAGAATATATGAAATACAGAAAGCATTTAGTTTCCTGAACTCAGGTCCAAATAGCTTGCAAGAGAAAATCTGAAATATGTGGYTTAAAAAGATTTAGCTCAATTTTAAAGATGTTTTTGACGTTATCATCATGATCAGACTGGGATATATAGGATAAAAAAAGACTGTTTTGAGGACTGTGATTTATATGACTTTGCCAACTATTACTTTTGGGACATAATCAATACATAGAAATATATAAAAATAATTGCTCTTGTTGCACATAGATTTCATTCACAATTTTCAGTGAACTGTCATCTATTTTCTGTACTCAAATTGTAAGCCTGTAAGTTCTTTTCTTTCTAATATACTTCAGCTTGCACTGTGCTTGATGTAGGCTAAAAGGCAAAGTCTCTTTTGCTATAGGTGGCAGCACTGGCTTATTATAAGGGTTGATGGGCTTCTCTCTCTTGAAGAAAACAGTTATAAGGATACCTGGGCAGCATATAAATTCTACGCAAAATATTTTTTTAAGATTTAGAGGTTCAAAATACAACCATGTTTTGGGATTTTTTGGGGAAGAAGAAAATTTTCTTATTACCCTCATGAACATTTTCTATTGCCTTATGAGGGATTAATAGATTGAAACCATAATTTCATTTTWAAAAATCATTAAAAATCCACTGAAAATTAGAATACATTTGTAAACCTGTGGAACTATTTGCTCTTCTAACAAAAAACTCCCCTAAACTCAACTTCCAGAGCATCAGTATCTGGAGTATTGAAAATCTGCCACACTTACCAATGTTCTTTAAGGATTTGCTGTGTTTTCATCTGGTATTCAGTTGTATGCTATCTGCAGTTCTTCAGGACTATATCCTAAACAAATTTTATTGAAGAAATATGATCTCTGTTCCCTTTTATTATTTCACTTCATGTTTTTCTACAACACAGCGCTTCCTCTCAGTGTCCTCACCCAGTCACTTGTGAATGRCTCCTCTATATTTTACCCAGATTCTTACATTCCTCCTTAGGCATTTCAGGTAAAAAGTATTATGGCATCTTTAACTTTTAATAAATACAGGACAACCTGGAATAGATGCTGTACAACACTAACGGTTACTGTTTTATGAACATCAATGGAAAATATTTCCTCCTATATTTTTTGGTCATGTTTTACAAGACTGGAGAGCTAAAAGTATGASCATCAAAGGAAACCAGAAGACTTGTGAGTAGAAATCCTTACCTGAGTCCCTGCTTGATAAGGAAGGTAAAAAAAAAAAAGCTGAATTGACAGACATTGGCTTCTGTCATAAAATATTATTTAGAGGCCTGTTAATTCCATYACTTTTCTGCATCAAACTATGGTGCTCTGAAAAACAAAGACATCAACAAATTAGTGCTCTCTGCTATTCTATAATATGTAGCTGTGCCTAAAATCAAAGCCATGCAATACACCATCAAACCTATGCCAACATCATAATAAGATGTCAAAAAATTTCCTATCAAAAAGCATGAGATGATTCTACTGCCAAAAGCAAAGGTTTTCAAAGTTAAAAGACAGTTTTTAAATTTCTCTGTTCTTTAGTATTTCAAAATACTGAGTGCCAACTCTAATTAACCTCAACTAAAGTCACACTTAAACTCTATTTTTCCTTAAAGGAAGAAGACCTTTTCCAGGTGGGTCGTTGTCATTTTCCTTATTTCTTACATTGTTTTTATGACTGACATAGCTTAGTTAGTCCTATGTGATGGCTAAATATGACAATAAAAAGCGAACCAAAGCAGCAGGTGAAAGTTAACTCTTCCCTTCTTTTCTCTGAGATTTTTCAATATATTGTTTCAGACACTAACGATTCAGGAAAAAAAAAAAACCAAACCAGACTCTTTAGAAGTTCATTTGGAAATTCACCCAAASGTCTATAATTTTTATGCAAAGTAGAGGGCAATCTTGATTTCAAAGAGCACTTTTTTTTCTGTGTATTGATGTGATGCATAAAACATTTTGCTATTAAAATCTGAGATGAACATATCAAATATTTAATATTTTTCACTAAACTACTATTCAGACTTAGAGTACTGTAAAGATCAGAATCCTATGGAGAGTCCCTCAAAGCGATTTTTAGAAGAAGCACTSCTTTATTTTGACAAGCTATACCAAAACCACACATAAGCAGCTGCCTTTTCTTCCCCACCTTTCCTCTTTCTCTTGGTGTAGCTCATCCTAGACTGGAGTTCACCTGTACTGTGATCACAGCATAGATGCATAGCCCCCTGTGCATATCCCTAGGTGGCTCAGAGGAAGGAATGCGTCTTCCCTTAGGGAACTATGTATCCCAGTTCTCCTTCATAGCAACTAAGAAACCTGGAAAATTACTCTGTGTAACTACCCTTTCTTACATGTCAAAGAAGGAGGAATATATTTTACCTCTCTTGCAAGCTGAGAACTATCTGAGACYCACTGCGTGCCCTGTATAATGTCACTTTCTCAATTTTCTAAAATATTATTTCTTATCTCACWAAATTTCTGAAATTTTGATGAGAAGCCTGCTGTGCAGTGGAGATACTAGTAAAATTCTTATTTTCTTCTGTGGAGCCAGGATATTTTAAAAAACCCCATAACCCCAAAACATAACTAAAAAATCAATGGTTTGTTGACTAAGGAGAAATGAACTTTTCTCAACTGATGATCAGTGAGTAATTTATTCATTAAAAAAATTGGGCTTCAATGTAACTGCACTGGAGGATTTCAGTCAAGATCAGTAGTAAATTCAAGTGTGATAGCAGCCTGAATTACAATGCTTCTCTCTTGATTCTTTCCAAACTATTTCTTCTCATGTTTGTTAACTTTCCTTATGKTATATTAAATATTTGTCATTGTAATAAGCTTCAGAACGTTTCATTAATCATCACCAACAAGCAGCAATCTTGACCACTGCAGAAGGAGTTTTTTTGCTCACTCTTGCAATGCATAGAGAGAAAAGAAAGCTTTGYATTTTTCTAATGCAAAGTGTGATAGTTTATATTTGAATTAACCTTTCAGCATAACATTGACATTTATCTTTCTGACCTTGATCTGTTTTCTATCTGTCCTCAAAGGTTTAACTACTTCCCCAGGATGCTCCACCTGGGAGTGTGGTACAGGATAGCATGTTTATTTCATGTGGCTGAATCAGAATCAGATGGGTGAACTGCTGAGATTCATTCATGCATTTTTCAATAGCTCTGCAAAGGCTATACAGTCRGTGTGGTAAAGGAGTTAGTGAAGATTAAGCAATTAAACATTTTGATCAGCTGTTGGGGTTGATCAAACTCATCTGAAAAACTGACATGGAAGGAAAGAGGTTTCACAAGCCGTTTCAGGGAGACAAGAAGGTCATTGATAACAAGAAGGGCAAATAAGGRAAGAGCAAGATAAAGCTAGGAAGAGTGATCCCATACATCTCAGAACATCTCCTGACAAAGCCTGATACAATTCTAGTGGTAAAGAAGGGGAAGGTGTGTTGTTTTTCTCCCCTGTATTTTTGTTCTGGCTATAATCATAAAAACAGTAGGAGAATTGTTGAGACCCTTGGCTTTTGTGGGCTTCATTTACTCTGTATCCTTCTTTATTGTAAATCATAGTAATTACATGCCTGGACTACTGGAAAATGAGTGTCCTCAGGGTATATGTCTGGAAGAGGGGCATTAGTCCTTGGACCTTGGCATCCAGATTAGACATTCCCAGTCCTCAAGACTGATGTTAAACAGAGGTCCTTCAAGACATCATATTTAAAAGTCCAAAGACAGACTCACTAAACTGGAGTTTATTGAGACTTAAAAAGCTTAAAATTCACATGTCCAGTGGGAGAGGGGGCCAAACAACAGACTCCTGAATGATCAATAAAGGCTGATCAATGAGGAATGGACAAAAAAAATGCAGCAAAATATCTTAAAAAAAATTTAAAAACAAACAAAAAACCCCAAAAAACACAAACAAACAAAAAAACAAACAAAAAAAACAAACAAAAAACCCCACCCACACCACAAAATAAACAGTATTTCAGAATTAAAAGCAGAAGCAAAGCTTAAGAGAAAATAACAAAACCCTTAGGCTTTGTCAGACACCAAAGACCCTTGTTTCATTTTTTGGGTTTTCTTCATTTTCTTTACAGGAAAACCAGCCTGTTGTTAATCCATTTCAGCCACAGCTATTTTAGAAATAATTACATCACATAAATCTCTTCCTGGTATCTGTTTTTGCTGCCCTCTTTCCCTGTCTGCAGAACCMTAAAAAATACTTTGATCAATTAAAATGTAAAATAAGAAAACAAACTTTTTTTTCTGGTCATCAGTTAGTAAAAACTTTTTTTTCATTATAGTAATATCTTTTATCACACTACACTTTTTCCTTCTATCTAGCTGAGAGAGTCAGCTATTTATCTATTTACGAGGTCAGTTTTGGTGATAATGTAAAGTGATGGAAAGCAGTCAAGATGAAAGATCATCAGTAAGTGTAAAGGATAAAAAAAAATGTTTACAATAGGGGGCTGGTTTCATGACCTTTGCAACTGGYTACATTTCTCCTTTGTGCCAGTCTGACTGTCTCTCAGTTGATGGTAATGTGCAGGGACTGCAAGGCCTGGGTAGGAACAATCAGGSCTAGTCATGGCCTCAGGGCCCCGAAGGTAAGCCACATCAGAATACAGATGAAGCTAAAATTAAAATTGACCACAGAAAGGAAAAAAAATAGTCAATGAAAGCAGTACTTTTAATGTACTGATTATGTTCTCATAATCTTTGTCTTTTTGTTTATACAACTTCAGAATTTGTCTTCTGAATGTCTTCTGCTGCTGCCACAGAATGTACTTTTATATTCAGCAAACAAACACAGAGTTGAAACAGATTTCTAAAGCACTTAGAGCCTGCGAGGAACATGCACTTTTACGTTCTGAATAAAATGAATAGAGTAAGCAAAGTTATCATAAGGACATGCTAAACTTCACAAGCTCAAGAGTCTATGAAGTACCTAATTATCTGATTTTTATGCTTAGAAAAAGTAAACAAAAAATAACTTTGTCAAGCAGATTTTCCTACATGTCTTACAAGAAGACTTTTTTCTGTGTTTGTACTTTTCCTGAATTAATAAGCTCATCAAATTCAGTGACAGAATCATTTCCTTTATATGTCTGCTTGCAACTCTTTCCTAAAAGCAGAAAGCTCTGCAAGGTATATTAATGACAGATAAAAACTCCCTCAAAACATGAACAAGTCTCTCTAACTTCTGGAAAGGTTTGGGATTACTTTTATGTTAACTTTGTTACTTTTTCTAGCCCAGGTGATAATTTCTTCCAAAACTTTCAATGTGAAATAAAGAATCAGCAGRCCAATTTCATTTAGCATGAGGAATTTTCAAGGCAAATAACAGAGTTATTTGTACAAGCTAAGCAAATATTAGAATGCATAAGAAGAAACAAACCCAAGGGATGCAAAGTTAATGTCACGAACCATTACAAATCTGGAGGGACTAATGAGGGAGAATCTACRAAGGCTATTTAAAGCTAAAAATCCTTTGAATGTAATTTTATTGGACCTAATCTTTCAGAAACACTCAGGAAAGTGTTGTCAAACTATTGCAAAGAACAAAAAGTTTAAAATGTCATTAGAAATATTAAAAGAAAGTGCCAGTTCAAACTCTAAGTTAYTAATAGAACACCTGTGACCCAGACTTCACCAAAATCTCCCTTTTTAGTAAGCCACTAAAAGCTGCACTTCAGAGTTGTGTTCATCTTGAAAGGGTGGGTGACCACAGCAGAATAAGAAAGGCACTGTGAGTATTTACAGCTTTTATGCCATCATTGTTATTGTCCTTCTAGAATAATTATATGTTACATTTCCCTTGACTTTTGCAGTCCGGATTTTGGATAAGCTGTGGAAGGGCTCTTAACCACAGAACCCTTTTGTGACCTGACCATGCCTATTTTAAGACTTCAGAGGTGGTCATCAGTGTCCTCTTCAAAAGGATGATTTGAGGGGCCAAGGACTGCACTTTAGAGACCATGATATTTTATGCTGGAGGTATATTCAGGATTTTGCAAATGCTGCATAGGTGCCTGTATTTTCATCCACACGTGACAAAAACAGACAGAACAGTGCACAGCAAGCATACTCAGTGCAGGCTCTGCATTGAGAGTAGAGCTCATGGACACAATAGGCATCCTATTGCTTGCTCTCAGGAATGAATTTGTTTTATTTGAAGTGAAAAACTGGATTTGATTCCTTCCTCTAGCAGCTTGAGGCTAGAGAACTTAGGATTTAGGCTGTAGTCAAAGGTATTGGGCTGAGACCTAAAAAAATAGTGTTGCAGTCCTCACAGAAGTTATTCTCAGACAGGGGTCTCAGAGCAAGCCTAGACTTCCCAGAGGGAAGGTGTCAACGCAACCCATCCTGGAGAAGTCTTGCTTTGTCTCATTTCACAGAGTTTGGATTGAAGTGCATTATGACAGAGTAGGATGAGCATGTACTTCTTTCCTGGATTTAACTTCATTTGTAGTACAACTCAGTTTCTGGTCCTGTAGGCAGCCTTTCCCTCTGTGCTTTGGTGAGCGGATTTACACGCTTTCTTTATCTTGACCCAGCATCAATAAAGGGGAAGAGATCTTAAGCTGATTTTTGGGGTAGACTTGGKTTTCATGTGGCCAGCTCTCAGCAAAGGTGGAGGTTATGACTGTACAAATTAYGCACGACAAAGAGTAGATATTTGGCATCCTGGAAAGCCAAGCTATTACTACAAATGAGGGGCCAGTTGGCATATGTACCCTGGCAGCAGCTCTGGGAGAAGTGAGAGAAGCCCCTTCCAAGAGCAAAGTGATTACCTTCACTCCTCCACCCCCAAACCTGAAGACTGATTGCTAAGATGTTTCCTTCCTCCACTCTCTTCTGCCTCCTTTTGAGAAGCCTGAGACTACCTCTGAATCCTCTGAATTCTTTTTTTTTCTTTTTCTTTTTTCTGTATAAATGATTGACACAGGACATTAACTTGACTCACTTCGAGTAGAACTGAAATAAGCTATTCCAGAGCTTCTACACAGATCCCCACCTTGAGCGATAGATATGGGCTGTTCTTTCCCAGGGTCAGAGAATCAAATGGTAATTTAGGTTGAAAAGGACCTGCAGAAGTCATCTAGTTGGATCTCCAACTCACAAAACAGCACTGACATTCAATTTAGGTCTAGTTGCTGTAGGCCTCCTCCAGCAGAATGTTGATTACCTCCAAGATGGTGCCTAAGCCAGGTGGAAGGAGCATGTTATTCTTCTGCCTTGGGTTTAGAGCCTCAGAATTGCTTGCAAATTGCTGCAAGTAAACCAGAAAGAATCCACTTCAATCGTTTGCTTTCTACCCCTGTTTCTGGCTGAGGCAACCCTGAAGAGTAAAGAATGAAAATACGATGTGGGAAAGCRAAGCTTAGGATCCCCATCAGGAATTAGCATTTTGCTTTAGTTCGGCTCCGTGGTGAAAGGCAAGATTTCAGCTACAGTTGGCATTTCCCAGAGCTTTRCTTTCCAAGGCTTCCCTCTCCGTGCATGAGATTTGTGGACCACCATTTTCCAGAATCCAGCTCTTCTGATTCTCTTCATGTAAAGCGTCCCGGACACTTAATTCAGGGATCAGGATTGTGCTCAGAGGCATTTACATGCCAATATGCAGAGATGCTGATATCTTATTATATCTAACCTTTGACTATGAAAGATTATAATCTTTAATTCTTAGCTATCTATTTGAAATTATACCTGTTTCATCAGGACCTCAAATGGTTTTACATTATTACCTTTATATTGTTTCAGAGATTCGTTATATTGTTTCAGAGATGTCAAGAAGAAATTTTAATGCTATGATGATATATTTTACTCGCTATTAATGGAAAGTTTGCATGTCTACCAAAGGTCAAGCAAACTATTAGGCATTAAAATGATTATTTTATGCTAATCTATTTCTTTAAAGTAATTAGCTGAGTTGAGCAGCAAAACAACTCTTTCTTACAAGAGTCAGTAAATGGACTCTCTGTAAATGCAAAAGCTGATTACTTTGATATAAAGAGGGACATTATTTTTTGCACCTCGGGAAAACTGCCTAACTTGAAAGCCTCATAATCTGATTTTCATAAATCCCATTTAACACATTATTATTTTCTTTTTAACAGGCAGCACCTAAAGTGATATCATTCTTCTCTGATGTTACTCCTTTTTCATGATGGAATCCCACATCCATAGTTATGCATAATTTGTGTCATAGTCACCAAAATGTTATATTAAATCTAATATTTTTACATTAATTTTCCAGTAAGAACTATCAGAATAAAATTGCATACAGCTTACATTTCTACAATTATGCTGACTCATATCTGTGTCAGACTTTAAGGTCCTGGCTGCATGGAAAAACTAATCCTTCTCTTCCATCAACTCATGCCTCAACAAGATTTCAGTAAGTTTAACCTTTGACCTGAAGGAATGCATGCCAAAAAAAAAAAAAAAAGAGAGAGAGAAAGAAACTGCTTAACAGTTCATTTTGGCAAGGTCTAGAGAACTGTGTTGTAATCAAGACACAAAGGACAGACAAAGCAGAAAAAAACACATATTAAAAATAGAGGTTTATGTGGAATTCAAAGGAGCAACTTTTTCAAACTCAAGAAATTTTATTTGATCAGAAATCCATCTTAAACACTGGATTACTCCAATGTATCAAATACATTTATATGCTCTCATGTATCCAGTGGATAACTCCCAGAACTTCTTTATCCAGCTGTATTTTTAATGTAATAAGTAAATGCRTTTCCCCAGCCTAAATTTGGTACTATTATACAGTCTAATGAAAATTAATTCTATCAAGTCCCCCATTATATTACCATTATATTATCAAAGTCCTTTGCCAGAAGGATTTTCTATAGGACTCACAGTGTCTACAAGACAGCATCTTGTCTGGTTTGCCATCATCAGAGGCTTCATGTRATCCCACCCGTAAATATGGCAACCTTGAAAAGAGTGGATACTCTGGAGCAGGGATACTCCTCTGAAGGTTATTGGAAAGCTTGCCTCATCTTTGGCTTCTTTCCAAATTAGCTTATAGGTATTTGTTGTGCCAATATTGTTGTTGRGGCACATTAATTTTCTCTCCTGTGTGTTTAACTTGCTGCAATATTTTTGTCAAAGTGAGAAAGCACTGCCTTTCCAGGCAGGTAGTTGTGAATCTCTTATTTTTGCCTGGCTAATTAAGGAGCCACTCACATGGCACTTTGTCTACACTAATGTCAGGGACTTACCGACAGCAGGCTGTCCTAGCTTGGGCACTCTGTTAGACACCATCCACTACAGGAGAGACAGACAGACAGACAGAGGCATAGAGAGCTAGATGCTACCTGCCAAGCTTGAAAAGTGAACAGAAGACCTCTGGTTTTTACCTCTTCTCACATGACCAAAGGTACCTCTTCTACACCTTCCTGCACATCACCCTCCCAATTTTTATCCTTATTGCAGAATACATTTTCAAATTGATCTCTGATTTAYTTTTACACCCACTTGTGAACAGATTTGGGTCTGKGTCCACAAAAGAGAAAGTCATTTCTCCTTGAAGAAAAGAACCAAACAGATAYGCAGTGATGATCTGAAACAAGTTCTGCACACAAAAATTGAGTTTTAAAAGTAAGAATTTAGAGTTGATAATGTTGATAGAGTTTTTTACTGTTCCCAGCTTCCATGATTTTAAATGATTTTAAARTAATTTCATGACCCTGTAGAACTTTTTGTTGCACAGACAGAAAACTCAGTGAGATTATTATATGTATCAGAGAAGACTTCTCATTAGCTGAAAATCAGAGTTATCTGGGAACATATTCATTAAAGAGTGAAATTCTAGAAAGGTTCCTGAGAAAATAATTGTCAGTGTCGTGAGCTGCTTCACCAGCTAGCTAGCTCTCTGACCAGCATATAAGGAAGGTTTGGTGGGCCTGAACCTCAGGCTGGAGTGTGGTCAACAGCATGGAAGAAAGAGTGGACTCTTGCTTGGGTTTCACCTGGCTTTATTCCACCCAGGAATAAAGCTGCCACCCACGCTGCCCACGTGCAAGAGCGAGCTCTGGGCCTCCGTTCTCACCTTAAGTACCCGGGGGGCATCCCYGAGGAGGGGAGAACTTAGAACCAGTCAAAGGGGAGGGGGAGTGTGACCCAGAACCGGGAAACTTAACAGAACAATAAAGAAAGGTAGTACCAGAGTACCTTGCCGAATGCTAAGGCTTTTTCCCCCGAATCTTCCAGATCTTACAAGGTGATTGACAAGGTCTATCACCAGGGAAAGACCATCRAGGGGTTTGGGGATGGGGGTGTAGGAACAAACCATTATAAACATATAACAAATCATACAGAACTTTAGAAAACCCAAAATGCACAGCGCAACAAATAGTAATTAAAATATACTAGCATAGAGGTCCTCCTCTAGGTATTATGACTTCTGAGATATGCTGAGCAACAGTGTGACTGGCACAGAGGACTTAAGTTTTCTTTCAGTCACAATGCCTTTTCTTCCAGTCCATAGCCAAGCAGTTGCTGTTCTATGAGTACTTACTTGAGTATCTGTCATTGCCCTTTATTGTGGCCTAAATATTGACTAAAAAAGGAATACAAACATTATTAAGTCATAGTGCTGTTTTTAACTCCACATTTCAAACTTCAAGTTTATTTGATTGYTTGTTTGGTTTTTTAAATTATTTTTAATCTTCTTCCCTGGTCATGCTAGGGATAAAGGTAGACTTTTAGTTAATATCAGTACAAAGTGGGCTGGGAAATAACTGATTTAATAATACCAAATATTTCACAATTTGCCTTCCTTATATCAAATGGAAGAGGAGAGRATTAAGCTTCTGTGTTGTGAAAGTAAGAAAATGTCCAAAGGGTGAAGASTCTGAGAAAACATACACTTACGGATGCGAACAGGTGGAATTGCCATGTTTGTATTCTGTAGAATCATGTCCTTTAATCAGCAGAGTAAAAGGATGGTTACTGCCTTTCGCAGCCTACTTCCCATAGCAGCTCTTTTCTTAGGGAGCCTCAGCATTCCTTGTTCACATCAATCACCTGTTAGAAAGAACTCAATTCTCCACAACTGAAAAAAATATATGAAGATAATTTCATGAGTGAATTGAGAAAAACAAGTGGAAACTAATGAAAGTGATACTTAGAATTTTAAAAACTCTACATCTCCAACTCTAAAACTTTAATCTTTCAGAAAGAGAGGTGGGTAATCTTTCTTGATCTTGAAGAGGTATGTAGGTTTGATAGCAGCCAGGCCTGTAGCCAGGTTCTTCAGAGAGCTCATTTCAGAACAAAAAGCAAGCACTTCTCTCCCTCCCACTACTTTTTTGCTACCTACAGGTATTTCGTGCCGCCTCCATTTGCTGTCTATTGAGTGACATTAATCTAGGCACTTCAGTTCTTTAATATTAATATMTTTTTAATTGAATCAGCCCATATGCCAATTATTTATCAA
The DNA here is from genome assembly GCA_003546035.1 of Mixornis gularis. Taxonomy (NCBI): domain Eukaryota; kingdom Metazoa; phylum Chordata; class Aves; order Passeriformes; family Timaliidae; genus Mixornis; species Mixornis gularis. The sequence continues at coordinate 1,193,691 of QVAJ01000180.1, forward strand.
TTCTTTATATTTTCTTCTGATTTCTTTTAAGTCTTTTTTTTTTTTTTTCAGTTACAGGGATTTTTGTGGGAGGCCTAAAGTAATTACACTTCTATTCACCAGCTATATACCTAATTAACAACAATTCCTTTTCTAAGGTCTGTGAATGACATGCTGCTGAGTACAACAGCTTTCAAACTTAATAAGAAAAAGGAGGCACTAAAGTTTAACTTTTTTTAAGTGGGATTTTTTTTATATTATGTTATCACAGCAGGATTTGTTTTCATTTTCCATCCAGCTCTTGTAACTGTRACTTCTGAACTTGAATATCACAAGGTAATAATTTTATTTCTGTGATTTAAATTACTATGTGCATATACYTGTACCATAGAAAACTTTATATCTATCTATCTATATGTATGTATATAAATATAGACTACCAAATTTTATGATCAAGACTTGAAAAAACATGGAATGCAATTTTAWATATAGTGTTCTGAAGATTGTGTGGTTTTTTAGTTCTCAGGGTTTTGTTTTGCTTTGATGCCTAAATTTGGATTATAAAAGACAAAGTCAAATTAAAGACCGATTAAAGAGGAAGGATTGTGAAACTCACCTGAAATATTTACCTTTCTACCAATCTCAACTTGTCTCGCTTCAGCTCCCTGCTACTAAAAGCTTTGTTTCCTAGATTTTCTTTTTACTCTGTACACATCTTTAAACTTTGAGATCAGTCTTCTCTAAGCAATTCCAGATGTCTCTACCTTCAGGTAATGCATTTCAATGCAATTGCCATTCTTGTCATGAAGATTTAAACACCCAGTGGTTTTTCCAACATTTTCTTGACTTTGGAATGCAGTGTAGAGCTGAACACAGGTTTCTGGACTACTGCAAAAGCAAAATAGCTTCTCCATGTTTCCACAGTAACTACCTAAAACTCAAGATTCAGCTGAATCCTTTTGCTCCTGCCTTGCATTAAGAGCTTTTATTCAGGTGTTTGGACTGTCCCAAGATGTTTTCCTGGACAGAGTCTGGGAAGGTCCTTGTGCAGCTTATGCTTGGAAAAATTATGTTGGCATAGGGGATATCAGYGTTAACAAGGGAATATCAGTGTGTGTGAACGAAATATACAAAACTGTCTGATGGGGCATTTGCCCTAAACAAGTTACACTGTAGGGCAAGATGACCACAAAACAGAATAAAAATTAACTAGGGAATTACCAACAGGCTCTGGAAACAAAAAAGTCCCTGAAAAGGAGCTATAAAGGAAGTCTGGCACTTTTTTAGTGGTGGAGAGAGACCTTGCAGTGGCCACAGCAGTGGTCAAACCTTGGTGCTGCCAGAAGTGGCCCCACCACCATTTCAACCTGGATAGGCCAGGCAGGGCTTCCTCCTTTCTAGACACCAAGAGCATCATTCCAGCCAGCTGACCAACAGTGCAGGTGAGAAAATGAGGGGCCCACACCCAGGGGGTGCCCATGGGAACTACTRGGGTGCTTTCTGGTATTAGTGCATAATAGGAAGCATCTCCACACAGAAAAAGAAAGAGCATCCACATGTCCAAGAAGAAGTGTTGGTTTTAATTTTTAAAAAGGTCTGGTTGCCTGCCCCTTTTATTAATATTTTTTCCTGCAGTATGTCAACAGTCAAACATTTGAAGATAAAAGTTTGTTTACATTCCAGGGAAACAAAGCCAAACAAAATCTGCTGTAGGAAATATGACAATTTAAATCTTTTTTCTTCTGAGATTCTGAAATAGACTACCACTTGTYAAGAAGTCTGTGATGAATTAGCTCATCTAAAGTTACTAAGTGTCACTGTAAGTGCATGCTGAATCACACTACATGAGCTTCTACTCTCCACTATGTGAACTCTGTTTCCTCTGCCTTTAATGATTTCTTTTGTTCYTCCTTGGGTGCCTGGACAGCATTCTCCCAGTGACTTCTCGTCTCTTTCYCACACAACAGCTGTAAATGCAGATGTTCTGCAAAGCCTGCCATCTGAACCGATCTTGGGGAGGATTCTTAACTCCTGTAAATTGTCTGGGTACCACTTAAGTGTATAAGACTTGGCTGATTCACACCATCTGGCCCTTTGAGCCACTCTGTGTTTATTTGCATAATTGAACATATTGTTTCAGGCTCATGCTGTTTAACTGTAAGAYTTCCTGGCCAGAGGCTGTCATAACAGCATACTGTACAGTCCCAAGTAAATTTCAAGAGCTATATAAATAGTGATAAAAYAGATCCATTTTCTTTTACCACTTCCCAAGCTTACCCCCAAAGAGCAGAGCTTTCTGTGCACGAGTTAGGTAAGACTCCTGGAGACTGAGTTGGACAAGTTCCTGTCAAAACTAATAGCACRGGCTATCTCAGAATTGACACCTAACTCAGATTCTATAGTTGAGARTTGAAACTGTAGGACCAACACTAAGGTTATTGACTTATTTTGTTACACTACATACTTTGCTGTTATTTTTTCTATTCAGCTTGGTTAGATCATTCTTTTACTGGATTATGTTACCCTTCACCTTATGYCTTTACTTTTTCTAAAGGGCTTCACAAAGATTCCACTACCCAGTATGAAACTAAAGAAGGTAGCCCATTACCACTAGGTGACAGAGTGAAGAGCCCCTGCCCAAGATCTAGACAAGAATAACATCCTATTCCTTATGCAGTTTTATACCAGATGAGCAAAAGGAAAAGTACTAAGAGTTGAATTCTAGGTGCTTACTTGGTTTATAGTTTCTTAGCCTTCTTAAACAGGGATGAAACAGCACTATTAGCCTATGCGATGTGGGATATCTCTTTTCCCTTTGCTGCAGAAAATATTTGTGTTGTTTATCTCTTATTTGTTCTAGGAGAAATGAAAGAACTAAATGACTATGTCACTGTCTAATTCTCKCTTACATGGTCACAAAAAATAACCCACTTTCTTCATCATAGCAGTCTGGGTATGAGAGTCTGGTTGGAGGAGCAAATGTGGCTGGAGGAAACCTCATGCTCCTTATACTGCCTTCATATTGTATGCCCCTGTGCATTCCTAGGAGGTTGTCTATGTGCAGCATGAAAATCTACAGATCCCTTAGTCCTTTATTCATTGGACCAAAGAAGAAGTATTTTGTTTGTCTTCTAAATGTGTGCATAGACCTACCAGATGTTGCTATGTGTATTCAAGTCTGAACAGTGCTTCACTGTTTCATTGTCATCATAGATTTCTCATTTGCTCCTTCCTAACAGAAATATTTCCTTTTTCTGTATATAACTTGTGTTAACACTTTGGGGTTCTTTTTTATTTAATTTAATTTCATTTAATTTTTTAATGTTTGCCATTTTGTTTTGGTGGATCTTTTTTAATTTTTCTTATATATATATATATATATATATGCGTGTGTGTGTATATATATATGTGTATATATATATATAGTGGCTTGCTGTGAGGCATCCTGAATCCTGAATTCCTGCATTATTTTTGCTGTGATGTCTGGGACAACAGAGCTTAACATAATAAAAGTCATTTCACATTGACCAATGTGACTCAGACTGATCAGATGGAATCAGGAGAATCAGCAAATATTTGCCCAATATATATTTCTAGAATTTTTAAAGTACCTTTCATATCTAAAGCATGGTAGAAATATAGAACATCCAGACATGAATGTGGTGTGATATTAACAGAAATAAGAAGATCTATATAAATCAAGAATGCTACTGCTTGCCACCTAAATTTTTCAGAAATCAGTTCTATTCTGTTAATATTTTCTAAGATATTGTAGTAGTATTCATAGTAATGCAGTATTCTATATCTGTCATGTCATGTTATTTGAAACRAAAGTTGTGATTTCCCAGTAATATGCATTCATATGTCCATATCTATTTCRAGTATTTATTTTCAGGTATGGCAAGATAAGAAAAAAATCAAAGCAATTAAAATGATTTTAAAGTGCATTTAAATTAAAACAGAAATAAGCTTCAGAATGAAGTTGTCCTGATTTTTTTTTAAATTATGACAATAATTTCTTAATTTTTTACAAGCACTACAAATCACCAGATATTAAAATGGTGCTTTGGGGCAGAGGGTATGTTTGGGTTTTTGTTTGATTCATTTTGGTGTTTTTTTGGTTTGGTTTGGTTTGGTTGGGTTTTTTGTATTTTTGGTGGTGTTGCATTTTTTGGGGGTGAGGTTGTTACGRTAGCGAATTCTTTTAATCCAACACATTTACCAAATATAGTAGATGTTAATTAAATATTTGGGTTGATTTTTTTGCATTTTTTTGTAACAGTATTTGATAACTGCCTATATAACTCATTCTGGATACAGTCTGAAGGCCAAGTGGCTGCTTCTTTCGCTGTGGAAAGTAGACATTAAAATGGAGGTTCTGTAGAGCTCAAAAATACCATTGCAGAGTTGCACAATTTGGTGCTCAAAATCCAGAAGCTGTCTTTCTTGTAGCTAATGGAGAGGAGACGGAATTCCTAAAGTCCCTTGGCATTCCAAGGTCAGGCTGCTATAAAGCACAGTAGATACAGTGCCTAACTGGCACAAGTGAAAAGGATATGTCCTCTTCAGCATCTTTGCTAGAATCTGGAGCACACCAAAGCAAATATCYTGGCTGTTCCCATTAGCTGGGCTTTGGTTCTTATTGCACAGATGACTCATATCAGACAAACTGAATTTCATTTGGGTAAGACAAGCCAGAAGGTGCATTCCCAAATTACATCTAAAGCACACCAGCTGCTGAGAACACTCAGTGCATAGGACCAGGCTGGATACTGTTCAAAGCAAAGCATCCTGAAACAAATACAGCATGGATATAAGGTCTCCAAAAAGATGAGGTGATTTCTGCAGATATGTTCCTAATTCTTCTAAATGAAGACATAAACAATGAGAGATCATCTGTATATCCCCTGCAGTTTCGTAGGAAGACTTTTATCCTCTGATTTACTTTCTTATTCAGCAAACTGAAATACAGCTGAGGAAATATTACCAGGCATTCATATAT
>QVAJ01000180.1:1207884-1278854 GCA_003546035.1 Mixornis gularis
GATTTTGACTAGTATGTGTAATAGCTTGCAGCAAAGCAAAGTAATTTAAAGATAAACATTTTGTGAAGTCAGATGTATTTATCAATATATTGACTGTCTATAATGATTTAAGGTCTTACTGTGTCTTAATACCTTTTCTGGGATCATGCAAGTGTCTCTTCTTGATGTAAAGATGTGGCACAGCAAATTTAGCCAAGTGAATTATTTTTGACATTTTTATGTTTGGAAGTCTGACATTACCTATTGCTGCACTTCTATAGGATTGCTATGTTTATGCTAAGAATCTCTGCAAAAAACACTCTTCTCTTTCTTTCTTTTCATTACAGTAGTTCTGACCAGATAGAAATAGAAATTCAGACATTATTTCATTCACACCAAATTTTTTGATTTTTTTTTTTAAATTTCTTCCACATAGTCCCTTATTATAGGGACATATATAGGCTCACAATCTTGTGTAGGTAATTTCGCTGCAGTCAGTAGGGCTACTTATATATTTGGATTAAAAGAAAGTGTATATAAGATCATGTATTAGAGATGACTTTCATTGATGTCATTCACAGGCACAGGTTTTGGAAGACTAATCAATGATAAATGAATACTAAGGAAATAATGGTCCATCTAGATATCTACAAAAACAGCTGAAGTAAAGAGCTACTCTTAGTTCCACCGAGAAAATCTTGATGGTTTCAGTAAAGATTTTGCTGGATGCACGTGATGTGAGCGGTGTAGACAAAGTTCTTAGTGATTCAAAGCCAGAGGTAACAATTCAGTTCTTGCTTTTGCTGAGAAGCTTTTCTGGAAATTTCCCYTTAGAATTATGATTTAAATATTTTCTCATAACCAAGTAAGGCCTATAAGTAAATGGATTTGGTTTCTTTTCCTGTATCTCCAGATCAATTTTCATTTTCTAAAAATGCTTTAGCAATCTTAGCATTACCTGTTAGCATGCAGTCTCTATCAACATATTCATAGATGGCAAGGGGCAATTTTTATTATCTTAATTTAGTTTTTAGAATCTCTTGCCATTGCACAGGATGCTTGGCTTAAGTAGTCACGGTGCACTCCAGTATAAAGTCAGGCACAAGTATTCAAACTCTGCAGCCATGCATTCTCCTACACAGCATTAAATGACAAGGGCAAGTATTAAAATTTCTAGAAAGCAGCAAATAATMTAATGTAATCTTAGAAGCACAGGAATTTCTGATTCCCCGTGAGGATATGTAGTATGTTTTCCTTCTTTTTATTGTTGATGTGTTTTATTTTTGTTTCATTTTTCCTTTCTCTTCTGGTTCTGATTTTTCTCGCCATGTTTGGTATGCACATCTGTGCTTCTAGACTTGGACACCAGTCAGTGATCAGCGGGTGACAGCCTGTCCCAAACAGTGCTGTGCTCTACAGCCATGATCTGTTTGTACTTASTTTTCCCATTTTGGGCCTCACTTGAGCAAATCTGAGTGTGAGGTCCTGAGATYTAGTAAATAGTGGCATTTATGGGGTTGAATTAGGATGAAAATGTAATTAAAAAGAATAAAAAGCCAAAACAAAAACAAAACCAAAAAAGGAGYACAAAACCCCACCACTGCTGACAATGAGGCCATGAGAAGCATCCCCCAAAAATATTTTTGAATCTCTGCCAAACAAAATATTTCAAAGTTCCCATTAATAGAAGGAAGAAACAATTGGTGCTTTTCTTTCCTTTTCTCTCCCTCCTTTTTTATTTTCTTGACAAGCAGTTCATAGATGTCTCTGAGCATTTATTCCTATTTTCTCCCTTACACCACTGTGATATGCAATATTCTCCTGAGCCTTGATGCATTAGAATTAGGACTGGCAGGGGATGGTTTCATCACATAATTTCATGCATCTTACTTTGCTGTTTGTTCTGTCTCTCTGAACAGCYTGTCTAACCAGTGAGGTGAAAAGAGTTCCTTGAGAGAATGCTTCAGTCTAGAAACCCAGCAGAACGCCCTGAATTTCTCTTTGGAGAAGTCTGTCTATCCATTGGCCATTTTTGGTGCACAAGAAAACTAGATTACTTCTCATGGTGCCTTATCTTAAATATATTATATKAATAATATAGTCTACATACAGAATAGATATTAAAATATTTATTATTATATATTTTAATTATTATGTAATAAAATCATTCCCCAGACCATGAGATCCCTCATCTGAAGACTTAGAGCTTCATTCTTACCTGGGATAAGTAAGCCAAACTCCATAACAGTTGAAGACCTAAAGTCCAGTACAGCGACAAAGACTGCTTCTTCCTAGCCACAAACTAAACTGTTCATTCAACAAATAGCAGTGGAAATTTTTCACCATAACTACTTTTTCCAATAAATTTTCACCATTTTCACAAGTTTTTCACAAAAACTGCTTTTTCAGGGTTCTGAAGTGACTGACAAGCTTTAGACCATTCTGTGCTCACATTTGGTACGTACCATGTAGGGTTAGTAACATCTGYCTTCTCTTTGGATGGCTACTAAGAGATCTAGTACTTGATGCCACTTGACAATGGGTAAAAAGAGCTATATACAGCAGGAGATAAAAAACAATCACAAAATATACACATTTTGAAAACCGTTCTACCAGATGACATTAAAAGATTTGACATGAAACTAATATAATTTTTGTAAGAAAGCTCCCCGTATTGTTCAACTGACTGTCATGTTTGGCAATGGATTTCTATATAAAGARCACAGACATATTTCAAAAAATATTTTGGAAAATGTTAAGGTCTATGATGTTTGAAGCATAGGTGGTCTAGAAGCCAGCATCTCCTAATGTTGACAGGTCAAACGTGGCCTTTATTTCATAAGATTAACACCCACAAATGCATGACAAACTTCAGTTTTTGCAGGGAGTAATTGCATTGAACCTCTTTTTTGTTTTTGGCTTCTTAGGCTATTTTATAAATTCTTCCATAACGTAAAAACTGGCGGAGCCAGTGGGAGCTGGAGTCCTACAGATTACTGAATCTTTTCACCTTTCTGGGTTTGCATTTTTTCTCTCATCAGAGAAGTGTAGTGGGAGTCTGCAACAGTAAAAAATTACAAAGAATTTCCTGAGGTCACACAAAACTGGTTTGGTAGCTGAGGACCGTAAATAAGAAGCCAGGAAAATTACAGATGATGAGGAAAGTAAAAGACAGTTCTTGGAAAGCAGCTTGTGGTTGTTCAGCATGGARTGTGCACATCTTTGTAATTGTGTTTAATTACTGTATTCTTATGAGCATTCATTTTATCCCGGAGAGCAGAACTGAATTTGAAAGGCATTTGGATATGGAAACAAATGCAACTGAAAGCCAGAGCACAGGCTRCAAACCTACAGGATTGGGGCCTATTATATACATAGTTTAAGAGAAGGCATTTGTTCCTTCACCCAGCAAAACAGTGATGTGTATGTTTAATCATCAATGTTTTACCATTTGTACCTTAGTGTCTCACTCAGAAAAGGGCAAGCAAAAGCTAAAGATCATACATACGTTTAAATGCTGTTACAGGTCAGTCTCAAAGTGATGAGTGTTCTAGACCAAATCAGGGATGCTTCAACTCTAATAGTTGATTTAGCAATGTGCAGTGCCACTGAAGGCAGTCCCAAACAAAGACTGAATTATTCCTTTGGCTGCTACCAGAATGTGGCACTCCTTCCATGGAAGAGGTAAGAGTGCAAGAAAGAAAAAAAAAGAAAGAAAAGAAGAAAAAAATTAAGAAGTGCATGGTTTTTGTGGTAGCTGGCAATATCTTATTTTGAGCACTTTAATTATAAGTTCTAAAAAGAAAAGGAGTCTGGATCCCAAATGTAACAATTTGACAAGCCCTTTATATGCAACACTCACATGACACCATGATAGATTGATTCTTTGTGAGAATGAGGACCAGCAAAGTTGGACAAAATGCTTCCAGATTGTATTTTAAGCTCAGAGGAGGAAGTTTGGATCCTCTCAATACTTTTGGCACAGACTTCAGGGTGACTGGAAACTGTTTCAATCTCCAGAGAAAATTATGCACAGCTTTTCTCTGCCATTCTTACCAGTTCACCCTACCCATTTATTCCTGATTCTGCCTAGTGAAAATCCTTCCCATTATCCTTCACAGAGGTAGAAATTTTGGAGTGAGACACAAGGAAAACAGGCAAATTGGCACATAAAGGAATGTGAGTGTACTGAATAGCATCTCTGAGCCATCCAGGCTCTTTAATATTGGGAYATCTCATGGAAATATGGTGGCTGTTCTTCCCATTGGCCTACTTACACCTGACAGCTGCATGACAAGCACAAGCCACTTCTCAGAAAGCTTTTTCTGTGACTAGTTGCACCATTCTCTTAAGAAGTCCTTGGGTTGAGTGAGATTTCCTGTGGCAAGGCCCAAGATGGACAGCAAAAATATTTTGATAAGTGACCTTGTGCTTCCTCWCCATTGCACCTCACTGTTATTAATCCCCTCTATTTTGTTCTTCTTTCTGAGTACAATTGAAAACAAACAAACAAACAAACAAAAAAAAAAAACCCAACAAAAACCGTATTTCAAGCATTGCAGGGAAGGCAAAACCTTTTTGTGAAGATATTTTGGATATCTAATAGCCTCTGTTGGTGTCATCTAGACCACAATAGGCTAGGGACACTATGGAGTACATCTCTATGAGAAGGGAAGGGAAGGGAAGGGAAGGGAAGGGAAGGGAAGGGAAGGGAAGGGAAGGGAAGGGAAGGGAAGGGAAGCATTAAATGAAGCATTCTTCAAAAGAACTATGAAGAAGGTTTCTTACTTACAATAGAATAAAATTAAATCAAAAACTGGTAATAGAAGCAGGTATGTTCCTGCAATCAACTTTGCCAGTAAACATATGGCATCATCAGAAATAGGTGGTCCTGACTACTCTGGAGTTCCATCAACAAAAGTCTTAATCATGTGCTTTATTTTCATGCACCTCTTGACAAAAAATCAATTACCCAAACTGTAAATATGTGCTTCAGTACTTTACTGGATGAGAGCCAGACTACTCAGTATCAGATTTGAGCCCTGGGTGCCTCCAGCTTTGAGTTTCTCCTGTGCTATGAATTACCATGTTACTGAATGAGCCATAGGTAGTAAATGAGAAATACATGCTGTGTGCATGGTAAGCTGGTAAACTAAGAAACAAGAGAAAGTGTTTATAACTCAACACCAAAAATTAATATTAAAATTATATGMAAAAAATCACAGATTGAAGCATAAGATTAATCCTAATTATAAAATATGTCATACTGGGATTGACCAGTAGGTAGATGAAGCTTTGTTATATGGTATACAAAGTTACAGCTGAGAACATTATAGACATTAAGGGAAGAACTAGGGATTAAGCTAGGAGATCAATAGACAGAAGTCTTTGCTTAAAATCTTGGGGATAGAGTCAATGCTACATTTTTCTCTCTGATATATTTTTCCCATATGTCAGGGTCCGCAAACATATGCGGGGGACCTGATGGTCCGTTTTAAGGATCTCAGAGTGCAAAAGACACAGCGGAGGACAACTCAGTTTACTTAATCAAAAATGCACCTTTATTTAATGCCCACAAATGCGATAGTAGGGAGAGAAATAAAGAAGAGTAAGAAAGATAGAAAAGAGGGGAAGAGGATTATAGCTACCAACGTGGAGGGACGAGTCCTCGAGGCGTAGAGTTGCCTATAGACGCGATCTTCTCCAGTGGGGTGATCACAAAAGTGAGCAGGGGGGTCTCCAGAGTTTTTATAGGTTTGTCACGGTGGGAACCAAGGTGAGGGGCACAAAGCCAAAGCAGGAACTACCTGTGTCTCAGGAACAAGCTGCAAACYGTACCATACCTTTAGTACGGACAGGATAGTTTGGAACATGCAGGCTTGGCTCAGTCCAGTGTGACCAGTTCCATTGTTCTTGCACTCCATTCCCATGGGAATGCATACTAGTCCTCCGAGACTTGGCAAATGTTCCACCTCAGCCAGGCCAGGGTCTCCCTTCAGAGTCTGGGGTCTCAGTTCTCAATCTTGGAGACAGTCGTGAGGCATATCATATCCTTGGACAGCCTCTGACACCATATCACCTTGACTGTCATAATTTTTAAAAACTACACTGCCAGGTGTTTGTATAAGTTTATTTTCYGTTTCCCTTAAGATGCAGGTTGTTTGGAATGACTAATTTGCTTCTGTTCCCTTTTTTTAAGTAATCCCTTGGCTGCTCTTTGTCAATAYGTACTTTGGCAAAGCCTTCTTGATGCTTGTAAGGTTCAGACCTCATACAGCAAYATTTCAGCAGGTTTTTAACTCTACAGATATAATATGTACTATTTATTCAGTAGTATTTACCATTTCTTTAAAACATCCAGTGTCTCCAAATGGAAATAATTCACACAAGAATGACATTATTTCCCACTGCTCTCACTGGATTATTGTTTTTATTTTTCTAACCACAGCACATTCTTTCTTAGTATGAATTTTATGCAAATCACAAGTACATTTATTCTTTTTTTGGTTGCTCTTCTGTGTGTCACTGAACATTGASAAGTAATTTGCTACTTGAAGTTACATCTGAAGTTATATTTAAAAACTTGCAGGGCTTTAATGATGGAAATCTCATTATTATTTCAAATCAGCATACTGCTCATACACATGCGTGACTTTAAGCTCCTGTTGATTCTAATTTAAAGACAGCAGAGAAGAGTTTTGTCATCGAATAACAGATGCTCTCATCCTAGTAGAGTGACCTTATCTATCTGTCTGGCTTATGAATTCCCTTGAAAGTAAAAGTAAGGGAAACAGCCCAGTTAAGACAGTGTCTCAAACACTTACTAAGTTTTAGGACCGTTCATTCAGGGTCTGTTTTTAAACTGTTACTAACTTAATTATGGTTCTCTCTGACTAGTACCAGTCCCACTCAACTACAAATTAAATGTGGTTTTGTTTCATCAATTAAAACTGTTAGAAGTAGATATTGAAAAGTCTGTAGTGCTCATCCTCACCAGTGGGTTACATTCACCTACCAAACTTAAGTTTAAAYTCCTGACTCTCTGACACTGTGTGGGATAACTCAAGACCTAAAAATGCATTAAATGCAGTAACATGGATTACTGCTCTAGTGCTCTAGGCCCAAGTCTGAGCTTATCATTTGTGTTTCATTATCCAGCTGCTGCTCTCAAAACACCATGCTCATGTTTAGCTCTCAACATGCAGGACCACATGGCTCCTGGAGATTCTTCATCAGAGGGATGAAGCTTTCTTTCCTTCTAGAGTTCAAACACCCACAGGCACCACTGATGCTGGGTCAGGTGTCACTGCCTTGGAGGAGCAGGTTGGGGAAGCAAAGACCCTTTGCAACCCTTTTCCCTACTACTGAAATGTGCCTATGTACAAGTATGCCTCGGATTAATGAACCATTTCAGGTTTATCACCATTCTGAAAACACATACATGAATTTCAGAGACCTAAATAATTAAGGAAAAAAATTTACTACACTATTGTCATCACTGTGATTTATATACATGCTGGGACATGTACTTTATGTATGAAACTTCCATTATTTGTCTGATATTCTTCCTATGTCACTGATGACAATAATAAAGTTCTCACTTTCTTTTAAATCTGTGTGAATCAGCTTACACAGAGTTAAAAGAATAATCTCAGAAGATAACCCATGGCCGAAAATCTAGTTTTCTACTTCGCCAAAAGTTACAGACTTCCAGGTTTTGTGGTTTGTTTTTTTTTCTTAAATGTTTATAAACTGAACTTTGCACAGTGCATACTATGGTGGCACCAGTTTATGGAAAATTCCACACTGTTTGACTCTTGCAAATTTGCCAAATTTGTGACAAGCTTCTACCGGAAACATGACTCAGACATAGGGGATTTTTCCAACCTCAGAAAGTCAAGCATTTATCCTCACATCAAGCATTTCTCCCTGATATTTATTTATCAGAAAAAGAAGCCTTTTAGGCCTTTCACTTAAAATGGAATATATAAAAAATTTGTTTAATCAGTTATTTGTATCTGAAGAGAGAATTCAGGCAACCTATTAGAAGCAATAGAGAGTAGAAATCTGATTATCCAGTCTCTCATTTTTGCCACTATTAAAAAGTCCTGATCATTTAGGTACTTTCACAAGGTGGTTTATGTACTGTGTTGCTTAGCATTACAGTGCCTARTTTAGAAGCATGCCCACTGAGACTGGAATCTACAGTCAGTGGTAAATCTCAACYCTTCTCCTAAGCTGGGGAAGCACATGGGACTTGTCAAAGGATCACAGCCGTCGGTCTGTCAGATTGAGAGCTACCAAACTTGACCAAGAGGGGATGCTGACCGTAAGGGTGACTTTTGAATCCTACTATTACTGGGTTCCCAAAAATTTTAGACTGCAATAAGACAAATATGTCATCAAATTTCACAGATCAAACACCTTTTAGCTCATCAAGACCAGTAATTATTTCTTTCCAGTACAGTTTARTGTGAAATGCATTTCAAATCCTTCACAGGTAGATGCCCTTCCTACAGACAAATGCTTGAGTCACAGGGTTACAGAGTTATGACTCTTTGCTTGCTCAATATCCCAGCAAGCTTCTGAACTGTCTTCATCAGGATTAGCAGTGAATTATATACTTCAGTCCCCCCAATACATTTTTATGAAGGTAATTACAATGATAGTACAGAAATTGGGAGCTGTGATTTAAATCTTTTCAGGCTAATTAATGCTTCTGCCTTTCTGAGAGAGCATTTGTACAGTTGCTGAACCCACCTTCAGGGCACCATACCAAAAAATTGCTATCCCATCTTCCTCCTGATCTCTTTTTTCTGCATCTTACTGTCCTCCTTACTGTGCTAGTTCAGTTGTTCTTCTGAAAGTTCTCCTTAATGGTTCATTTTAATTATAAGAATCCTATTGTGAGGATTAGCTTTAGTCTAAAATGGACAACTTCTCTGGTCCATTTTACTGTATGATCATGCAAAAAATCGCATTGGCACAGCTGAGGATCCTGAGATCAGGATCCCACATCAAATGAGAGCATGGCCACCAGGTTCTGGGGGGTGATTCCTCCCCTTGACTCCACTTCAGTGAGACCCACTGAAATTTTGTCTCCAGCTCTGGGGACCCAGCAAAAGAAAGACATGAACTTRTTGGAGTGGATCCAGAGGAGGGTCACAAAAATGATCACAAGGATGGAGCACCTGTCTGACGAGGAAAGGCTGAAAGAGTTGGAGCTGTCCAGCCTGAAGGAAAGAAGGCTCAAGGGAGRCCTTATTGTGGCTTTTCAATACTTAAAGGAAACTTAAAAGAAAGATGGGGACAGGCTTTTTAGCAGGGTCTGATAGAACAAGGAGTGTTAAGAGCATGAGCTCAGACTAGATGTAGGGAAGAAATTTTTTACAGTGGGGATGATGAAACATTGGGATACACTGCCCTGAGAAGTGGTTGATGCCCCATCCCTGGAAACATTTGAGATCAGGTKGGATTGGGCTCTGAGCAACCTGATRTACTTGAAGATGTTCCTCTTCCTTGCAGGGTCATCATAGATGACCTTTAAAGTTCCCTTACAACCCAAATCATCCTATGATTCTACAATTCTGTGACTAATGAATGAGAGAATGTAATTAATAAATGGTTCTGGGCAGGAAAAAGTAGAAGTTTCTTTAAAAAATCTTTTCAGGTAAAGTACTTGCAAGTAGAAATACATCTGAGAAAGTAATGCAGATTCTTCAACAAAAGTATATACACAATGATATCTRTGTTAACTTGCTGATGGCAGTTTTGACTATGTGAAAGTTCTACCTACTTCAGCCAAATTAGGTGTTGGAGAGAGGGCACACTGTTGAAAATAAGCCCAAAATATAGTCTGCTGAATCTGCATTAGTCAATATAACAAATGTCTAAATAGAAACACAATTTCTGAAACTGAAATATGTGTATTTCACTTTTTCTTCTTTGATTTTTCTATGGACTAAGATGAGACATTGCCTTATGCTCCTGCTTTATACTGTAGAAGTCATACAGCAATTCTTCAGTGCAACTTAGTTCAGCAGGAAATCTAGTGGCAGTTTACAGATCTTGCTGCTAACTTATTGTCTGACTTATTCTCTGTCGTCAGTTCTCTGTCATTATTTCACTTCAGCTTGAAGATTTTCTCTTTTCAGCTTTTTGCCAGATTTTCTTATTACTTTATATCAATTACCTTTCGCCAGTGAATTACAGAACTGAGTCCATTAGTTTAGATAATAATTTCTCTTTCTTCTTCAGGGTAGGTTCTAAAGCTCTCATTTACAGCTTGTATCTTGACACTTTAAATTATTTTAAATTTCCAGCTGTTAATTATAAAGAAAAAGCTATTACTAATGCTTTTATGCTCTTATTTCTATCAAATTAAAAAAAAAATCCCATTCTATGTCTAGTTTTCATGCTAATTTTATACCTTAGCACAGTGTATATGAAGAAGACTTAGTTATTTTAGACTATGCAGCACATAAATAATGGATAAAGAATGGTTAACTTTTCTAATTTACTCTACACTCAGAGACCTGCCAGACAAGATTTCATATGTAAATGAGAACTGAAGTGGAATGAGTACCTGCWTATAGCAATCTTTTGACAGAACTGCTCTGAATTTTAAAAGCCTTCTTCTTCTTATGTTTAGTACACAGAGACAAATTAGAGGCTGCCTTTACATCTCTGTCTATTTGATATCAATACAAGTGRTAAAAAACAAACAAAAAAAAAGAGTAATCAGCTTCCTTCCTGTGCATATAAAATTWTTTTTTATCTAGATGCCACAAAACCTTGAATGTTACAGTGCCCTCAAACATCAATTATGCATTAAAACAAGGATGTGATTCTTAAAATTGAAAACTGAAAATTAGAGTATAGACTATGGAGGTAAGGATACAACTAGGAGTGAACATTTAAAAATTATCACACACTTCACAACAGGCATAGGGGAATTTTGCACCTGTAGAACAATTCAGATAGTATTTAATAGGAGCTGCAAAGGAATAAATAGGCCAAAAAATGACTGTAAGCTAGGGGCCCAGAAGAAGGATTGTCTGGAAAATATGTGCCATGAGATTTTAGGAGATTCAGATGAATTTGGATTGTATTGCAACTATATTCTATAACCAACAAGGATTTAATGAAGAATCTTTTTTTCTAATTGCTAATTGCTTAGTGATGAAGACCAATGACCTGCGGTATGAGATCAGTGTTCAAAGCAATCCTGTTCTTCCTTCGCCACACAGTGCTCTTTCTCCAGTAGGGCAGAAATGGCCAGGGACTCTGATCTCCCAGCTCAACCCAGATCGCTGCATCTTACAGCCACACACAGCAAATGGCACAAACACTCTGAGAGCAGCAGAAAAGTAAAAGCAGTGGCCAAGTAAAACCACCCCTGACCAGGGTCCCGGTTTGCAAGCTCAGCCAATTTTAAAACATTTCTGGGATGTACATTGCAATGAGTTCAGTCTGCAAACGTCTATGTATAAGAGTTTAGAACTGGCTTGTYTCACCTACTTAAAGGAAAATGATATGTAGGTCCTGAATTCAAAGTTCAGTTTATATTCAGGCCTACTTATTGGAGATTTGTAAAATAATATATCTACAATGGCATTCAGGTTCTTTAGTCAATTGATTGCTATTTGTCTAATGATAGGAGCTTATCCTGCTCTTACAAAGTACTTGTGAAAATGATGATTAAGAAAGAAAAAAATTTCATATCTGTAAGAAAATTAGTGGCATGTAATATAATGTAATTTTATGTAAGATTCATTTCTAATGTCAAGAATGCAATATCAAGTCTGGCAAGTAGAYAGCCTTTTTTGTCAATTAAATAATTGAGACATTTAAAACAAAGTCCACAATATTTTTTTTCTTCAAAATTCTTTCTACTCTTCATTTGGAACTTTTCATTTTGCAAACCTTGTAATTAAATACTSTAGCCATATTCAGAACAGATTATGCTGCATGTATAAAACTCTTACTTCCTAGCAACATGACTAATTCTTAATTTTGCTACCCATCCTACTGCTTCCTCAGGAGGAAAAAGTCAAAGCATTAATGACGTTGTCCATGTGGGAGCTTAATGTGCACTACTGAATGCATTTATTAAGGCATTTTAAAATTATCTAATTACCAAAATTGGCCCCAAATTATCATTGCTAGCAGGAAACAGCCCCATGTTTTAGGAAGTGCTACAAAAGTGAAGTCAGCACACAACTTTTATAATCTGTGTGATGTTACATRCATTGCCCCTTGCCTCACTAAAGGGGCAGCAATAGCGAGCACAGGGTGCTGGACTTGTACATTTTTTCTGTGTTCCCATTCCTTTGTGACTTCATAAACAAACTGATAAGACTTTGCAGGTAGATAATCAGCCATGGAAACCGCTCTGCACACSTCCCAGTATGATGCCTTTTGAAGAGGGTACATTTTCAAGAGTGACAGAAGAGAACAGGATGAACTTCAAATTGCCAGCTGCTTTCTACTGGTATCAGCTATGGTGGGTATGCCTTTTGGATCAATAAGTACACAAGGCTTCACTATAATGTTTTTTGCCAACATGAGATTCAAAAGGCAAGGCAATTCCTGGAAATGTTTTTTTTTTCCTCACTTCATAAACTAGGCTGTCCACAGGAGAAAAACTCTTCTGAAATATAAGACTTTCTCTTGCCGAGCAAAATAATTAGAATTTCTTTTTTATGCCTATTAAAGGTATATATTTTACAACTTTTATGTACCAGCAGCCTAATATTATGCAATCCATTTCATGAAACTTAAAATTACTTAAGAGCCTTCWTGCTCATTTTTTTCATCTATGAAATACAATACAGAAAAGAAGTTAATGAATTATRGAGGGGTTCCCTCTTCAGGAGAAAAATCTCCACTCCAAAATCTTCCACYGAGAGCCAATTTTGGGATACTGATATTATGATCTAAATACAGGTTAAATACACTTTTGCAGCAGCCCATTTCTGATGGAAGCCTGAGGGTCTGAAATATTGGCAGCACTATTTCTCCTGTGCTTAATGGTATTGAATCCCCATATAAAATAGGTTAAATATAGGTAGTAAAAGACTGGGGGATTTTTAATTTCCCTTGAGACATAGCTGTCTGTTCCTCAGGGCTGTTTGTAGATTCATCTGTGATTTGGAAGGAGTTCCACTGTGTAATGGCAGTAACTCTAGTCAAGACACRGCTTTGAAAAAATATATATTCAGCAGTGTACTACAAAGGAGATGAATAAAGAGCTGAAGAAAATTGGCTGTAGATCAAAAATGCATGGTAAATTCATAACTGAAAATGCTTATCAGCCAGATGGAAAGGTTGCCATGAACAAGTTTCCAAGGCAGTCTCCTTATCTCCACATTTTCTAAGGTATCATTTACCACTATAAGTCTTCTTTGACCCATCAGTATGGGATTTACAGAGTCCAGGCAACTTATGTACAATGGCAGTGGTTCCTAATAGGCCCATCAGGAGCTAGTGATTCTGGGGAATCACRGACTGTACCAACTCCACTGCTTGGAGGATGAAGTGATGGATGGGCTTGTTTTGCAAACTGGGGTGGATGTACTTGGGTACCWTGTCTAATTTAGTCAGAGATCAGATTAGTTCAATGTCATGAGCTCAAGAGCAGAGATTCAGATGTGACAGACCTCRTATACATTGGACTCACTAGTCCAAAGTGGTTGAATATTTGTTGGTTTCATGCATTGCACACAAACGTCTTGTGCGCCTGTCAAAAATATGGAAGCTCTGTCTTTTTACATGTCAAATGCTAGCATTCAACCTCTGAGGTGCACAGACTAAGCCCAGGCTTATAGCAAGGAAGACTGAAGGAGCTTTGGATTTCACAGGCTGAAATCTTCACCTTGCTGGCATTTTAAACACAAAAAGGGGCTGACAGGATGAAAAAGCTGCAACAGGGAGAAGAAAAATAATAGAAACAAACATAAGGCCATTTTAAAAATKATTCATCTCATTTACACACAGAATAATGGGGGTGTAGCTGTGACCCGACATGGTGCTCCAGGTAACCTGAATTTAATTTAGTCAGGAAAGACATGTATGTATCTGGAAAACTGAAAAAAAACCAAACCAGYCCAAAAGCTATTAATTTTTAATAACTTAATTTTCATTCAACACAGGATGCCAGAGGAGAAAAAAGTGTTGCTTCRTTCTTTCTTTGAAGAGCCCAGTGGGTTTTTTATCTGATTAATTTTTTAATCTCCTGTTGAAGACTAGATAAACTAGAAAAATTTCTGCTGCTATGAGAACTTGCTCTATAGCAGGACCTCCAAAATTAGAGGGGCAATACTTTTTTTTCTCTTCTCAACCTTAAAGTATTTCCTACAATTTAAATGCTGCTATTAGACAATTTTACTTTCCCTGCTATCTGCACAGGACCTAATGCTTCCCTGAAACTTCTGAAGTAAGATGAGCAGTGGTATCATCCCTACTGTATTTTCTTCCATAGTTTTAAAGCAGAGTTCTGTTTTTCAGTCAGCCAGACTGAACTTGTACACATGTGAATGGGAGAGATTCCACTAATCGTGCTTCTACCAGCACATACTATTTTACRAAAGCACTAATCTACCAAACCTTTTGGAAAATGAAAATGGAACAAAACCCAACACTGCAWTTTTTCCAGACATATTTAAAAACTTGAAGTCCACAAGAAAGACACAGATAAATAGGCAGAGAATATTAAATGGTCAAATCTTCTTGTGGCTGAAGTGAACTGCAATTAAAAATAAACCATTGAATTTAGGTGTCTTTATGCTACTATTGCATAAAATCTGTAACTGGAAAGATGGATAATTTGATCTTAAGTCTTTTGAGTGCTGGTGGTCAGGATAACAGCTCTATCCCCACAACATGTTCTGCTTGGCATACTGGAAACAATCTATATCTACATTATTGTATTCTTTTATATGTTTCATTGCAAAAAGGTGTTACTTCCCATCCCACAATTATAGTGGTGTACAAGCATTATTCAAAAAAATCCCCCAAAACCCCAAAAGTAAACAACAAAACAACCAAAATACAACCACAACCAAAAACAAAACATGAGGGAACAGGAAAAAAAATGCTTTCCATTTTGGGAAAAAAATATAGAGCATTTTTAATCTTCCTTACCTAACATTACAGAAAAAAGTAAACTGAGTATAAGAAAAGAAAATATTGTTTGTTCTTACAGTGATGTCTGGTTTAAAACCACCTTTAAATATCATCTTTGACAGCTGTTCTGTTTCTAGACCTGAAAGGCAATAATTTGCCTTACTGTGCAGCCRTTAAAGGTACTGTTAGCTAGGAAGCACAGATTAGTAATGTGGAATATTCAAAAATTTCTCTGTAAGACATCTATGATGAGAGATGCCCTATGGTCCAGGTWGTGTATCTTCATTCAGGTTGAACTCTCATTTTTATGTTTTGTCTTCACAGTGCAGTTTCAAAGTTTTAAGCTTCCAGATGACTATATTGTGTAAGTGGGTAATACAAACTACGGAATGATACAGTCTTCTGGGCCCAGAGAGAAAGAAAAAAAAAATTATGTATTTATTTACATAATAAATGAAAATGTGAAGGGTTTCCTGAGGGGCTCAAGTTTTCTGAAATTACATACCTGGAAAAAGTCACAGGGAATAATTTTAAATGCTTTCAAATGCTAATATGCTAAGAATAAGTTTATTTATTTAATACTCTTTCCCGTGTGTCTCATTAAATTCTCTGCTAATTTTAAATAAATCGTAATGACCATCTGCAACATTTATTTATTTTTAATAACCTTGAAGAAAATGTTTCCTTTTTGACCTTACTTTCAAAATGCTCCAGATTGTTGAGCTGCATTTTTAAGTTTCTTTTTTCTTGGTCATCTTAAAATAAGACTTTGAGGCAGATCTCTCTAATTATGTAGCCTCGAGTCAGATAATGGAGGCTTTTCTTATGACTTTGTACAATAATTTGTTTATCAACTTTGTCATAAACTGGTAATTGCCATAATTGTCAGTGACAGTCTGTAAATACCTGATCAGATTTCACAGGAAAAATATTGCATTGAAATCCTTTTCTCAGGTGATGTACTAAATACTGTTAGATTAAGATTCCATACTGCAGTAAAAGCATAAATCAAAACAAAGAAAATGTCACGATACTTCTGCCCTAGAAAGTGGTTTGTCTATTACTTAATGATGGGACAGTGAAATAACATGAGCTTGTGTCAAAATTGTTAAGACATGTCAGTATCTTAATGAGAAAGACTATTTAGATTTTCATAGAAGAGTTTACTTCTGCAYCCTTTCCTTGAAGTGAAAAAATGCTAACAAGAACATTGCTAACTCCCTTCTACTTTTGTTATGTTGTCTTCTCTTTGGAAGGAGAGATTCTAAATAGCTATAGATTTAGGCAAATACTGAAATTAAATATGAATTTTTAATATAGTGTTTAACACATAAATATGAAATGCATAAAGATATACTTCATTTTAAAAGGAAGTTTATMGAGAGTAAGGTTTGAAGTTTTTCTGAACGCTACTGAAACAATGATGGAGAAAGTGATTTGTTCTCAGACACCAGGATGCAAGAAGTGCTACAGGACTTTCAGGTCAGGTTAGGTTACGGTGAAGGACATCACAAGAAAGCCTCTTTTAGCAGGTTACATTATCAGCCTTCCCACTGAAATAGTCTGTGTATAAATAATAAAATAGTCTCAGTTAACTGATGACTCCTTCCTCAAATCAGAATTGAGGAACCCGTTCCTTATTCGGACTTCAAAGTTTATTTCAGTGTCTCTCGCAGGGCTCTGAAACCTGATGAGAAACTAGAAGTTCATTCAGTGAAGCCCTGTAAGTGTGTTTCCATAATGGGCTGAGGAGCCTAGATGATAAATTCTAGAAGCTGGTCATGGCTATCCCTGGCTTTTAGTGTAAGCTGCTTTAAAACATATTTTGAAGCCTTTCTAAGCAGAAAGGAATCACTGAACTTTGAACTGGAAAACCAGGAGAAGTCATATCTAGTAATATTTAAGCTGTATGTCGCTACAGTAGAAGTTCTTTTTCCTTTAGGGATATAATTTCCCCATTTGGGTCATAAAGAGGTCTGAGGAGATTTCCCATTTCAGCAGACAGACTATCAAACAGAAAGCTATAACTCTTTTGTTTCCAGCATGCTACTTACTACATTCTTAAGATGGAGCAAAAAGAGAACCTTGCAATTTGTTTTGAGGAAAGAACAAGATTTCTTCAAGGTGAACTTTATACTGARAGCAAAGTTCATTCAACAATTACACTGGTTGGTGTTCATCCAGAAAGTATTGATGGAATGACTGAGTCAGTCATCCTATCAGTATTGTGACAAATATTTGGACTACAAGAYGTTAGTCACTTACTTAAATGTTCTTTTCTGGCTCATAGCACTACATCAGAAAACAAACTCTCTTGTCAGTTCCTGATTTTGGCTGGAACAGACCAGCAAGATCCTGACTGAAAGAGGGATCATTTCCATTTGTGTTTCTGGCATTATCTATTAGCTAGAGCAGGAACACTGCTTTCAAAAGCTTCTTTTGATAACACATTGATGTTTTAGTTAYTGCTAAGCAGTGCTTGTCCCAAGTCCAAGCATTTTTCAGTTTCCCATGCTCTGCCAGTGAGTAGGTGGACAAGAAGCTGTGAGGGAGCATGGTTAGGGCAGCTGGCCTGAACTAGGCCATAGCATATTCCATAGCATACAGTGTTGTGTTCAGTGTGGAAACTGGGGGGAGSTGACAACCACTGCTTGGCTTCTGGCTGCAGTCAGTGGGTGGTGAACAAGTGTATGGTTGTATTTCAATCTGTAAGTTTTACCTTTTCCTAGTTCTTCTCTCCATCCCATCAGGGGTGAGGGGGCAGTGAGTGAACTCTTTTGTGGTACTTAGTTGCCAGCTGGGGGTAAAATCACAACAAAAACTTATGTTATACAATATTTAAGAGATATCTATAGCTTGAAACAGTATTTGAAGTCAATTTCTTGCTTTTGTTCTGCTTTTTTTTTTAGTGCTAACTTTATTAAATGACTTAGGTTAAAATTTCTTTGATGTTTYTCTGTGCTTTCAACATCTCCCATACACTTCAGGGTGTTTCCTTACTAGGTTTGTTTTACCTTGGGCTATTTTAATCTACTTTAATTTGTTTTTTAACATGGGTCACTGTATGTTGAAAAATCATTAATGATCTTTACAGATATTAATTAAAGATAGTTTAATGGTTCTAAGGAAAATAAGATCTTGGCCAGCTTCTTTGAGTCCAGATGAAATTACAAATGAAGAAGACTGGTGTGTATTGGTGAGGAGGACTGGGATAAGCATATGAGCAATGTCAGTCACAGATGAGGTTGACTGAAATATGATAGAAAACACACAGAACCATTTCAGAAAATTCTATCATTATTTTATTTCACTCATGATTCTCAAAGGAAACATTTAAATTATTAACTAGAAGGACCTCTCCTAGTTCTACTRAAATATTTATTCCAGGTTTGAGTAGGTAAACATGAAAACATGATTCTGAGCATGAGGTGAGGAGGGGAATAARGCATTGCTGGCTCCAGAGGAAGGACAGAAGGACAGCTGTACCATCAGACACTTAGAACAAAAGGAATCTGGCTAAAGAGGACTGAGAGGTTTTACAGAAGATGAAATGAAACATATCCCAGTCATGAAAATCCAGAAAGCTCTCTCAGAGAGAGTTTTAAATGTCAGCAGAAGGACCACATCACAGTTGAGACAGTTAGGAAAGAAGATTTGYGTGGGAAAGATGAAGAGAGATTTTAGCCAAGTGGAGCTTTAGCTGACAGCAAATTTATGCAAAATACTTCCAGAAAGCAGMCAAGGTGGTTTTGGACACAGTTCAGCTACTAGTTGATCTCATAGATAGTTGTCATTTGGAAATATTCACATGAAATTATGTCAGACAAGAATTTTTTCAAGGACAGTGGCCCATGAAACAGCTGCAGAAAATACAATGGAAGTTAAAAAGATCTTTTAAAAAATCTACTAAAATAAAAAGGAGAAAAACTAAAAGAAAAGACATGACCAGAGTTCAGAAAATTCTCTGTGTTGGTAGCAAACAAGAGATATGACACAAAAATGTTGAGTGGCAGAGATCTCCAGATAGCTCATGCTAAAAGGAAAGGAGAAAAAAGGATGGTACCATGAGACACAAACGTGGTAARCATAACTAAGATTCCAAAATATTTTAAATTAAATCCCTACCTATGTAACATAATTGTAAATTCACAAAATGTTATAAAGCTTGAATTCAATGAACTAAGTGCATACACAGTATCAGGCTGTAAAATCTCCAGTAGATATTTCAGATTTTCATCTCTTATTTGAAGTAACATTCTAATCTAGAAACATCTGAAAATTATATCAATAAATAGCAATCTCTCTTTCACTGTAGGCCAGTCATGCTGAAATAAGTGGTCTAAGGAAATATATACAAACCCACTTAATCACATTTGCTTCCTAATTTTGATAATTTTATCTTTCTGAACTAGGGGAGTTTTGTGTGTAGTATAAAGCTACCACAGACTTAATGTGTCCATTCACCACATTGTCAAAGCAGTTTGGAAATAAAGTAAACTTTTGACAATAGTGTGAGTTTATAAAAATATGTTTAATGCAAGTTATGTGATGTCATAATAAAGTCATAAAAAGCAAAAGCTACTGCTGCTGACAATAATGGAGGAGGAAAAGAGGAATGCTGTATGTACTAAATGTGTATAGGAATAAGATTTTATATTATAACTCAGTTTGGATTTGCTTCTTTAGCCAAACACTTGGAGTCAAGCTACATGATGATAAATGGGAAATAAATGAATGTTGTTAGACTGCYAAAATGGTACCTTTGTTTCTCCTTTTAGATTGCTATTTTGTTCTGTCAGTTGTGCTTTCTGTTGCATATATAATGGATTTGCAGAAACACTTGACAAATAACTGCAGGATTTGATGGGAGCAGCAGGTGCCTATTTTTCTGGTCTGCATAAACCTTATTCTCAGGAAAACTCTACACTTCAAGAAATAATTAGCACTGCATGTCACAGTAGACCATAAAAACTGAGAAGAAATTATCACAGAATTAACAATGGCCTTTACCTGAGCATGTCGGAAATCTCAATCAATTTACAATTCTTCTTGGTTATAGCAAGAAGCGGCAACTGGACCACTGTCGTCCTTTGTGGCCAGGTTACCTCTGCAGAAGCAGTTTTCCATTTTCTGTTTCTYTTACCAAGCTTGTATGAAATAAAAATTTAAATGTTTCCTTTGATTTTATATGAAGTCTGCTCAAATCTCTAGCAAAAATTTTTGTTTCWAAACCTCTCCTCCCATGGCTGTTGCTGAGTGCCAATGTGTCTTACTCCTTTCATTATTCAGAATAGCTGAGTACAATACAGACATGGCCACAGGAAATCATGAAACATTACCATTATGTCTGAATGAAGAGTTGTTTAGGATTTTGTAGATGATACATTTTGAAACACTCCACGGTAGTAAACAAAATAGTTGAGATGAGAATTGAAGCTATATTTTCAAATTCACTCTTTAGACTTCCAAAATAAATAAAAATAATGTTTTAAAGACATGTGTGCTCTCAACTCAGAAATGTATGTATATGTGCACATGTACAGKGGAATGTGTCATTGTACACATGGTGTAGATATATATGTACATGGAGGTAAGAAATGAAAGCAATCCCTTGCTACATACTTTTTCAATTGACTTAATGTAGAAGAAAATATATACATTACAGTTAACAGGGAGCAAGATTCACCTCATATAAAGACAAAAGATTTGATTAACTGAATTTCCCGCAGAAAATAAAGATTTATGATTAGCACATAGCTCATATTAATCTTTGGAGGCCAACATGGTACTCTTCTTTGGGACATTTACTCTTACAAGGCTTCCTCTAACATGTGAATGCATCAGTTTAATTGTACATTACATGTCTGTTTCTGTTTACTGCAATTGATGTCTTTTACTGCAATTGATGTTAGTATAAACATCTAAAACTACAGTTATACTCAAATACATACAATTTTCATGAGCTCTGATATTTTTTACAACACCCTATACTTCTCTCATTACTAAATAGAGCGAAGTTTATTGATGACCCCCTTCTGTGCCAGAATGCAAGGGTTAAGTAAACAAAATTTACTTTCTAAGAAGCTGTTARCCAAATGAACATAACAACCAAATGTGGCACAGATCAGGATAAACTGAAAGTGCTAAAGTATTCCCCTTATGAGACTGTACAATTTTCTAATATTGACTTACCTGTGATTCTCTAAGTTCTTAGGGGACTTCCTCAATCACTTTCCCTGCTGTATTATTCATCCCATTGTCTCATCATGGAACATTTGTATGTGCGTGAACAGCAAACAATCACAAGGCAAAATTCCCATACCCAAATTCCATCTTCTCCTTTTGAAAAAAATAAAGTCGAGAACAAAGGAGTAAAGTTGGCAGTGTGATATGTTCTGCCTCACACTATGAATCATCCATCACCTATCGTCCATGTTGGGGAATTTAATACTATGCCCTTTACTTTTATATATATCCATAGGTCACAAAATAGAAATACACCTTGTACTGGGAGATKTGGGTATTGTGCCTTTAAATTTGGGAAAATAATATGCAGCAAAAAGTTTTTTAAAACTTGCAGAATTGCAAAGCACAGAGTAACTACATTATTCTGATATATTTACCAGGAGCCACATGCAAGGTAGGATGGCCTTGTGATAGGTTTTATTGAGGTTAGTCTTCCAAGAGGGACCAGGTAGAAATGGTTAATGAAGTAATGGTCATAGAAAGGGTTAGCAGATCAGAGGCAAGACACTATCCTGGGAATGAGAACTAATCAATGCAAAGCTCTTATGAATCACATTATATTTACAAGCAGAGTCATGGTCTAAGGACAGCTGAAGGAAGTGACTGAAAAAAATGTCAAATTTACTCTTTCCAGTCATTAAGGACCTGCATCAGCACCGTGAATAAGAAGCTGGTACGTAAGGATGGCTACTGACCACATGGCTGACTGAACAGAGATTTCTTTGTTTTGAGTAAATGATATATTTGGATACATTTTAATACAATTAACTAAGTGTATCTGTAATTCTAAGGGTGCCTCATAGCTATATTTCAAAGTATGTAGGTACCTTTGTGTATAATGACATTTTTAGTTAGAGGGGTGCATATATTCTGATAATAGTTTCCTGATTCCTGTTTCCTGTTTCCTGTTTCCTTTCTAATGTTTCCTGTCCCAGAGGAAAATTTCTAACAATACTGAACTTGTTTCCAATTGCTGTCTTGGAAAATTTCAGCCTGGAAACTCAAACTTTAGAATTTGTTGGAAATTAATTTTATTTCATATAAAATATATAAATTATTAATAATTAAGATATATAAATGTATCTTAATTTTTTAATGAAGTAGAATAGAATTTTATGCTGTGAGGCATCACATTTTAACTGTGAGTGAGAGCCTAGTTTTACATGCACTGTCAGTGCATATGCAGTTACACATACATGTATATATAAGATCATACTTTATTAAGATTACAGTGACAAACAATGATAACATACAAAGATTACGATAGCAAACAAACATTGGGAAGTTAAAGAAAGGGACACTAATTTATACTGCTTCACAGTAGATACTTTAGACCACTGTTTCTGTCAACAGTTAACCCAAATTTGCTCTTTATGACAATTTGTTTTTATGTGTTCTCTGGTTTGTATGGCAGTGGTTAGGGTTTCAAGCCATGCTCAAAGAATAAGAAAAAAAGATTAGCTTACATCTTGGGATTGTTTGTYGTACCAGCTTCATGTTGTTGTAGGCTTAAGTGTTTTAATTCAGAAATTACAATAATTTTGAGATTAATTCCACTGATTTCTAACAAAAAAAACCACTTTTTTTTTAATATTTAGTCAGAATATATTACCCACATTATTAAATTTCTGCATTTTTTCTGTCATTGTTTCAAATTAATTGGTCCTCCTCCCTCTGCCTTTGCATTTAAACCTTGTAGTGAAAGCTTAGTTCCACACTAATTTGGAGAAGTTTTTTAAAATAAAAATAATTAATTTAGAAATTGGTTAAATAAAAAAACTGCCTAATATACCAATTTCCTACATTTCTTCAGTAGCATATTAAGATATTGTAGWTACCTAATGACATGAAAATCAATAAAAGAGAACTATAGAAAATTAATTAATACAGAAAACGGTAAGTGTGAAAAAAATCGTAAAAGCTAACTTGCAGAAAGCATTTCAGCTGGCAACATAAAAGTTATTTTTAAATGATTTAATAAATATACCATTTTTTAAAGAAAAAATATTTATTTGAGTAAGCCTGAAAATATAGTCAGTGGCACAAAGAATTTAATCAATGTTTTCTTCTGCTTTAACACTTCAGATAGCMATGTTCAGTTTTGACCCGACACTGTTATTATTGCTAATACCAGTACATCAGGTACATCTGGTGCTTAGTACATCTGTACATCTCTGATGTAGAGATAAGATACATGCCCAGGTTAGATAAAACTTACTGTGATGGAGAAAACAAGAATGATGGATTTATAGAACAGTTCACTTAACTTTAATACCTGAAACTATGCTGAAACATTGGTTTTTCACCTAGGTGGTAATTACAACCCACCAATAAGAATTTATCAGGAGCAGCTAATGTCAGAGCAGTGTAATCCTTTGATGAGATTACTACTCTGTGAATTCCAGAGACATGATTGCAGAATCTTTATCCCAACAGCCCTCTGGACATGTTTCCATCCAGTGTTGCAGTGGGCAAGTCAGGAAAAACAGAAAAGARCAGACTGCTAATAATTCTATGCACAAATAGGTGGAAACCAACATCCTCAATGTAGTTATCAATGGTTGGTTTTTGTGAAATCAAAGGACAAATCTGGTGGGATGTTTGGATGATAAAATAGAGTCCATACTTGTAAAATCTCTTCATAATATTTAGCTGCACAAGGCTTGAAAATCTCGGAAGGATCAGATCTGAATTCAAATGGTATGGGTAAACTGGAGAAATGCTGATACCAGTAAGGTAATTTTTCTTAGTGTCAAATGGAGATATCACATCCAAGAAAGAAAACCAAATGCATAGCTTCAAATGAAGAATTAACTAGCTGAACAGAATGTTACAGAATCCTAAACTGGAGAACCACATAGTCTGGAAATATTTCTCCAACTTGTTTGCTTTTTCCATTAAAGTGAGATGTCATTGGGTCACTGTTAAGACAGTAATTATTCTATTCCAAGTTCTTTGTCGTATATAAGAACAATTTCAAACATTTTTCAACGACTTAATGCAAACTCAGAGAAAGTCAGTAAGAAAGGAAATTTGTAAATTATCTGAATYAAGGAATGAGATTGTTAAGGTTGTAGAAGGAAAGATAGGATAAAAGCATTAGGAAGGAAATCAGAACAAGGACCATAAAAATTTCAAATAARTGAAATATTAACCAAGAAAACAATAATTAGTATCATTACACAGTTGTAGAACACAGGACTAGGGAAAAAAAAAACAAACCAAACAACAAAATCAAAAGCAAAACCAGTTTAAATTTGCYTAAATAGTTAATAAGATAAAATATTAGAGAACATTTCTAATTGTAAGAATTGTCAAATGGGATCAAGCTAGTTTGGGAAGATGTTGAATCTCTGTGCTGAATGTTTTTATGATTAACACAGGAGAAAAACATCTGTCAAGGGCTGCTCAGTTATACTTGACCTTGACTCAAAGCAGGGAAGTGGACTAGTTTAATCTATAATCCTGAAATATTAACATCCTTGGGACAGGAGGCATGCAGGTTTCCAAAAGCTGGGGGGAAAAAAGCCTATTTTAATTTTATCTGTGCAGTTCACAGAGGAACCATTTACTAGTCATAATGAAAAAGAACCTCTTTAAAAATACATGAAGGGCAAATGTGTTTTCTTTATTAGCTTCAAAAATTTGGTGCACATTATAATTTCTTTCTGCTRTAACTTCCAGGGTCCCATGGATCTTGTGACGTGGGAGGACTCCTAAGTGGGAGTACCCTGAGCAACATGACAGTATTAAATCAGTTGTGCTCTGGGAAATTAAAAGTAGGCTACATGCATTTTTGCATCTCTGCCAATAAACTCATTAGTGCTGCAAGTGCAGGAATTTTACCACATTAATCTCTTCGTTTCCCTATTAGTGGTTTTTTTTTGTGCTGCCTGTCTTCTATCTGCTTGATAAGAAGAGCAAGGGATYGGTTTGTCATAGGCCTTATACTGAACTCTGCTCAGTTGGTCTGCTTTATTGCATATATCCATTTTAAAGTTCATAAAGGAGAAATCCAATAACGTTCAACTAGAGAAACCAGCTGGTTTTCATTCCATTTTAGCTGAATAATTATTTTTGTATTGCTAAAACACAGAAAGCTTTCTTATTTTTAAGAATAATTTTAGCATTTACGRAGAACAGCTTGATTCATACCGAGTGCTAAAATATTTTTTCCCTCACTCTCTGAGTTAGCATATCCAGCATGAGGTCTAGGAGAAATTTCTGGATATGCCTCAGTGCAGTCAAATTGGGATTCATCTTTCCCAAGTTTGCTATGTAAGAGTGAGGCTTCTAGATTGAACTAATTTGYCTAGGTCCCTGCTGTGGTCAATGCACAGAGGAGCACCTTGAGCTGGTGAGTTGTCTCACCTGCAGAACTTTAAAGTAAACTGAAACCCAGGAGTATGTGGTTCTTGGGTAGTATTACACATCCTCATCTTGGATGAGTGAAGAGCTAAGTCTTTGGAGGGGTGATAACACAAACCAACTCAACCTGGGTGCTGTTGAAGTCTTTTTAGGGGCAGCTATAAGATACTTTTCTAGATGTAATTTGGAAAAAACTACCCTGTTAGAAAATTTCTTCCTCCTTGAAGACAAATTTTAGGGTTGGGACTCTTTTTCCCTTGCTTTCAGCAGTGAGGGGTTTTATGTGCCAAAGTGATCCCACATGAAATCAGCCAGGTTTGAAGTTGCACCTTGGATTACAACTTCTAAATGAAGTACATTTTCTTCCCACACAAAGGCTAGAAGATATTGCATTGCAACTCAGCAGCTGGAGAGGGTGTTGCTTCTGGCTGGCTCACAGGAAATATCAGAAGGCATCTAAAYAGAAAGCTTTAGCTCAGAAATCACAGTGGGCATTTCCATCCACTTGTTCAGAGCTCTAAACCCTTTCCTGAGGGCAGGCACTGACACACCAGAGCAGGAGGCAAATTTTTCTGTACTATTTCCACATGGTGAGACTTGCCTAGAAATGAAGATTTCACATTTGAATCCAATATGAGCCTCAGGAATCTTGAGTCCACTGTACCCATTCTTCAAGAAGAGGGRCTAATCTCCAACTCTGTTTAAATGGGATGAATTTCTAGTACCATTTATGCCCTTTTAACAGTGATATTTTAGTGGGGACTCACTAAGAATTTACTGTGTTATTTCACAGTATTTGATAAATTGCTTCTCAATTTCTTTAACTAATGATCTAATTTGGAAAGTATACAAAGTATGAATTTTAGATAAAATAGATCAAAATAAGCAACTTGAAGCTCTTCTGACTTTCTCCAAAGAGCTGACAGCAGGAACCAAGAGAATTGCTCAAGTGTGAATGATGTACAGTGGGGAGTAACGTTATATTGAGTCAGGAAATGTCAGACATCATTATCTTAATTTGTAAATTATAAATCTCATTTTCCATATCTTCAGTCCTGTGAGCCTGTAAAGCTTAAAACAATAAATGAGAAGAATCAATATCCCTGTAAACGTTGGCTGTTTCCTACTAAGATAATTAAAAGCGCAATTTTATGCTTAGTTTCATATCTGATGTTGATAATTTTTCAAACTAATAGAAGTTATTTCATGCTGATGAAACTTCTCTTTCATAGAGATATGTAGTCCTATTCCTGGGCTACTATGTTAATGCAGAGTTTGGCAAGTAAACAGACCCCTCCACGAGCMCTAGGACCTGTGGACCCAAGTCAGCTCTGCACTGGAGGTGATTTAGCAGTGGTTAGGGTAATGTTCAGCTAACCAGCCTTGATGGGAGGTGAGATGTATTAGGTTGTACTCACAACCTGATAATGTCTGTGCACAAGTTTGGAGTGCAGATGGTTAAGAACACTTCTGTCTGAATAAGTAATGGTGACATACCATTCAGTCTGCCCAAATGAATTTTGACTGCTTATGAGAAGTTCAAAATATATGTGGYATTTATTGTCCTCTTTCCCTACTCTCTCTCTTGCATAAAATGAAAGAAGCAGGGGAAGGAGGAGGGGAAGCAGGCATGTTAATAAAAAATGAGGTTTTATTCCAAATTTTTCCTTGGGGCTTCTGAATGGAAAACAATTTTTTCTTGATTCATCCAAAGTACTATTGTCTTTTCTATCAACAGTCAAACATGCTTTTCCTATTTCTTTTCATTTCAATAAATCCAGAATTATTTTTTTCTGAAGTTTTGTTGCTCTTTAAGCATCCTACTCTCTTCAAATTCATTTTGGACTGTCCATTTATTTCAGATGGAAGACTCAAGTATGAGAAGACTTAATGAGAATAGATAACCCCTGCAAAGAGTTCATAGAAGTGGCTCTAGTGTTGGTTCCTAGACAGAAACTGATTACAACAGACAYTGCTACATGGAAATATTATACATTTTAATAATGCCAGACACTCTCGGAAGTAGAATTGGTAATGGATTCCATCTGGTTTGGTTGTGCCTATTCTGTCTCAGAATGACTTGATAATTAGCTTTGGATACACTAAGCTCTGTAATGTCAATCCTGAAATAAGCTAGGTGGCATCATAAAACTTTAGACAATATACAGGCTTAGATTTTCTTTTTGGGAGATTCTTATAGGAGGCCAGAGATTGACTTTAGTTAATCATGCATTCTGATACTTGATTTAAAGATCAAGTATATGAGCTGGATATAGCTGAGAAGAGTGGATTAAATTAAAATATGCAAAATGGTCATTTAGATAAAGTAAACTTTAATGGGCTTTTTATCACTGAAAAAATCCTGAATTTTACTTACTTTAAATTGCTAATACAGAAAATGTACTAGCAATTCAAAAAAGAGATGTGAGAAGCAGAATTTCTTTATGTCTCTAAAAAGTAAAATAAAGATTTAGAAACTCACTATATCTTTACTGATGGTGTTATTATTAAATTTGACTCATTATGCAGTACCTCTGCATCTTTACGCAGASACTTCTGGAATTATTTATTCTACAAATTAAACCTTTCCAGAAATCAAATCCCTATGGATACTGAAAAGACACTAAATTTTATCATCTTCATTGGTAAAATCATCTAAATTAATTGGAATTTTTATATTGTTCCTCAGTTATACAGTTTATATACATTTTCCCCCTTGTTACCATTCAAATGAAACAGGATGATTACTTTTAAGCAAAGTCTTTTTTAATTATGAAGTAAAATATCAGTCAACTGAGTATTKACTAAATGCTAATTCTAAAGCAATGGAAAGTGGAAAAGCTGAATKGTAATCATTAAAGAAATTTGGAGGTGAAAAATAATACTTTCCATCCATCTTGTATRGTCAGTAAAACTGGGCAGTATTTAATTAATAATTAGCTAAAATTTATAAACAGAATACTTCTGACAGTAATAATTAGTTATACAGAACATCATGGAGAGCACTTCTAGCTGTTTCAATTGGATGCCTGAGAAAAATCCTTCATCTTATCTGGTGTATATCTCAGAAAAATAAGACACATACATATATTTTACTTAAAACTGTGCTGAAATTAAGTTTCCRTAAATTCTATGGTTACCTTTTCAAAGGTCAGTGATGGTCAAACAATGRCACTGATCCAAACTGTTGGCAATGCTAAGTGATGTAGACAGGCACCAGAAAGAACAAACTTCCATGGGTTTAAAATAAACTTGACATAAGGCTACAAAAAGATTATCACCGCAATGAACTATTGTTGCAATTCCACACTTCTGATGAAAATTAAATGGCTTCTAAATCAGATTTCTCAGCAAATAAGTTCACATAGGCACAGATCTATAGCAGCCCTTATTGGTGTTTGAAAATTTCTAGCTCTCAACAAAAGAGGAAACATAGATGATGACACTTCTTTGGTTCTAGTGTGAAAGACCAGTGGTACTTGCAGTAGTAGTTCTTATGCTACACGAAAGCTATTACTCTAAGACTCATTTAATAATATGCTGTAATTTTTTTTTTAAAGAAAGCAAGTAAGCAAA
This sequence comes from Mixornis gularis, assembly GCA_003546035.1. Lineage (NCBI taxonomy): Eukaryota > Metazoa > Chordata > Aves > Passeriformes > Timaliidae > Mixornis > Mixornis gularis. The sequence continues at coordinate 1,237,180 of QVAJ01000180.1, forward strand.
CCSTACTTTTAGCTTTTACATTTTAAACAATTTTGACAAAAAGCTTCATAATGAAAAGTCTTTGTAACACACTTCCAGTGYAGTTGTGCCTTTTGATTTATTGATATTTGTTGATGGAACATGATGAAAGGTCAAATTGAAACAGCAGATGTGCAGGATTTTCTCAAATCACAAAATATATGCATTTAAGCCAATGCCTCCAATGTTATATAGCTGGCCTTCATTCATCTACACCATCTTGATCTTTTTCTAACTTTTGGAGTGTTCATATTTCTGACAGTCTCATAATTAGAATTATTATTATCCACATAAGACAGAACCATTCAGTTTATTTTTCTCTTGTTCAAATTATGCTAAACTTTGATTGAGATTGATTTTAAGACAGTGCCAAAATGAATGGGAGAAATATACTGAAAAGGTATGGSGAAAAAATGTATTATATTCTCTTTGCAATCTGAAGATGTTCTATGACATCCTCAAAGACAGCTCTGATTTGATTTAAATTAAGTTATGGATAGCATCTTAAAACATTGGATCTAAAAATAAATACAAAATTAATCTGGAAGATCACCAATGAATTGCAGGCAGRGGAGAAAATATTCCTGTATTTCAGCGTATGATCACAAAATGTATTGGTTCAGCAAGGTAATACAACTCATAGCTAATGAATAAAATTAAGAGCAAAGAAATAAAGTGAAAATAAATAAAATTCTTACTGAAAGCAAATTTCAGATTTTTTCAGTCCTTTTCTCAGATTTTTTCAGTCCTTTTCTGGCCATATCCAACTGTTATAATTTTTTATCTGCATGATAATAATTTTCACTTATGCTAATTAAAAAAACAAAACTAAAAAACTCAGCATCCAAAAGCTTGATCACCAAGAATATGCATCTGAATCTCTTGTAAATCTTCTCCTATATCTTTGACATTGCAAATGTCAAAATTCTAATTTTGATCTTTCTAATGGCTGTGGTAAAATAAACTTACTCTGCTGTGTGACCCCAATCATACCGACAGCAATAGATAATTGAAATATTAACCTGTTTCTATTATAATATAACTACTCTGCATTCTTTTTTTTTTTACATTCCAAATACTATCATCAATAGTTTTCTTGGTGAAAAGCACAATGAATATGAGTCAGGAATCCTCCTTTAAAGCAATTTATGCAAAACACATACTATATTACATTAGTAAGAGGACAAACAGCTGACCAGAAAAAGTGATGGYTCCCCACACTTTTTATCTCTCCTGAGGCTGCACATGCAGTGTCATGTACTGCTGTGGACTCCTGGTACAAGAGCTCTGCATTTACAAACTCAAATGATTTTGCTATTTGTGGAAGGCCACAAAGAGGTTTAGGAGATGAAACTTCATGATGTAAAACCAAGAAAACCCATTCATGCTTAGGTAAGCCTCAGCAAGAACAGGCATTCAAAAACAAATGATGGCAAAGTCTCAACCTCACTTGGTGCTGAAATGGACCAATATGTTAAATCCTAGTTTAAAAATGTAGTGAGTAATGAAATGGTTGTTAATCTAAACCCCTGGAACATTTTTGAAATGACTGCAATGACTTTCTTATAATAAATCTTAATATAGTTTTAGTAGGCTAAGGTTTTAAAGTTTTTATCCTGCAGAGAACATTGAAAATAATGGTCCCTTGTCATCAGGGAATGGAGCCYATCAAGCTTTCATGATGGTCATTAAGACAAGCGCAATATTAATGTCTTCTTCTACTATTCTCCTTTAACTATTACAAGTTGTGTCTCTGATTTATTCCTGAAGAATTCTATAGGGGTGTAAAGAACACCACTTCCCTAGTACCCTGAATATATMATTCTTGAGGTTCAATTCATGTCTCCTAATATTTTCAGTAAGTTTAGATCCTTTCCCTCCTTCTCAGTCCTCCACAGTGCTGTGCCCCACAGCTGWGCTAGGCCAAATCTTGTAGCCTGGCATGGATTTTGTTGTTCTTTAGATGGGCCCTTCACACACTACAAAAAATGGAATTGACAGAAGAAAATGAAAGTTATGAAGCTAAAACAAAGAAACAAACAAACAAACAAAACCACCAAAGAAACAAAACCACACACACACCAAAAAAAAAAAAGTGAGGGACACATAGTCCTAGATAATCACATTTCTTCATGTCTTACTTTTGTTGCAATCAAAGGAAAGGCTGCATCTTTTAGGAGTAGCTTTCACTCTTTAAATTGGTTTTGCTGTATCGATAGTGTTTATGCATCATGTGTACAATATCAGCATAGGTAAGCCAAGAAGTTAGAGAAGGGCCATTTTACTATCTTCAACAGCAGTGCCTAGAAACAAATCCAGCCTCCAGTTCCASCCACATACTCTACAGTATTCCTGCATCAATTAACTGTCATCAACCCTGTCAACTGGATAAAAGGTAGTGAACAAAATTACTAGCTGCGGGTTAGGGCTGAGCTATTTAACCWGTCAAAGGACACATTTTGAAGGCTAGGCATGTTTTACCAGATAGAATAAGTAAAAAATAAAATACAAGGAAATAAAATACAAGGAAAAATTATATTAATTAATTAACTAATTAATTAATTAAAATTAATAAATCCTACAGTATGCAAGCATATAAATCACTAGAAAAATATTTTTTTAATTTGGTATACAATAATGATATCAAGATGTTAGAAAATTCTAAGGAATTAATGATAGTAACAAATAAAAATGCTACTGAAGATACCTACATGATTCATGTTTTATGAATATTATATCACTAACCAGAGAATATCATCTGTGAATGGTAATGATAGCCCTCAAGTATACAGAACATACAGTAGCTTACTGTTAATAATACAAAGGGCATACMTTTCTCACACATTCATAAATTACCTGTTTAGAATGCATGGTTTACTGCCTTTGACCACTGCACTTCACTTATTAATACTTGAGGTTTTGGTTCTACTAAGTGTATTCAACATGTCTCTATTGTATTGCTGGTGAGTACAGTAACAGAGAAATCATACCCTGGAAAATTAAGAAGGTCAATTTAAATAATTTAGTTCCAGCATTACTAAAGTCTTAAGCTTATGCTTAATCACAATTACTTAAAACACACACCAATCACTTCCACAATTTCAATATGTTACAAAATATTTCCTACTTCAATTATCTCTACTTCATATGGTATGATGATGGTTTACCTACATTCTCATTAGTATTTCTGGCTGTATTAATCCAGATTAATTACTTTAGTCTGATGACTTTTAAAAAATATTTTTAAAAGGTAGAAATAATTTTTTAAAATCTTCTTTTTATGGAGTATTTAATTTTTTCTKTACAAACCAAAATATAACCAATTTTTTTGGCTAATATAAAAAGATATTTGTATTAAAACTCTTGGATGTAAATCTGCTTTGTCATTGGTCTGATTTAACAGGCAGAAGAAAATATTTCCTGTGAAGCTTCGTAGCAGCACACTCAACCTCAGTTCAGCTCTTTGAAGGTGGGAAACTTCAAGTTCAACATAACATAGAGAAGGCATAGATCCAAAGAATCTGCTGTAAATACAAAAAATATTTTATGCAATAGAAGAATCCAGTGTGATCCTGAAAAGCCCTTTAGAAGACTGCTAGATACTTGAGACCTTTGGGCACTGCTGGCATCAACATCATTTTTGGATCATGATATTTTCTAGATACAGAAATATAGAAGTCTAAATCTAAACAAACAATCCATTTTGAGAGGTTGTTGACCCATTTCCCACCTAAATTCTATWGCAGATCAATTATATGCAGATTTGCATATAATTGCAAAATTATTATTACACAAAACATTTCTTATATTAGCGGCAACCCCTGATTTAGCAGATGGTTTAAAATACGTCTCACCCACCTCATTTCCACACAGAAATGKACAATCCCAGTCTCTTTCATTCAAGGGCCGGGCTGCAAGGAGGAGGTGGATATAGCATATAGCTAACTAGTGCTATGTAGTAGCACTAAAATATTGTCATATCAAAGTGCTAAACCTGAATCCATACACTTCACTAAATGTACAAATTTAAGTCTTGAATTCACTCATTTGGGAAGTGTGCACTAACTACATAGGCACAGGATCAAAAGGGAGGGTCAGTTCAAAAGAGACTCTGCAGTTTGAGACATCCTTCAATACTTTTACTGAAACACTCATTTCTGCTTTTTAACCCAGCAAAATTCAATATTTTTGAGAAAAAAATTGAACTAGATGAGATCCGGCTCTGTAGCCTACTGATCAGAGCACTTGACTGGGTCTAGGACAATACTGTACTTTAATTACTGTACCTTTCCTGCACTTGTCAGGAAACTTCACTAGTGAGGTTAAAAATTTTATTTAGTTTGCTAATCCATGAAGTATTAATGCACCCTTTTACTTTAGTTTATGTAATTAYATTAATTAAGGCCACATGTATATTGGCCTAGCCATCTAAATGTTTAACTAAATTATGAAATGAGTAAGTACAGATATTCTTCAGTGTAACGATGAACAAGGTTGATTTTCCTATAGCAGACTTAATTTTTTGCTCAGAAATCTGGAGTTTCAATTCTGTAAATCAGTTAACATATGTCCAATCTTCAACTTTCACTCAATTTCATTTTCATTCACAGCTTTGGCTTGTTGCTGTTGGAAAGGTGTTGAAAACACACCARTGTTTGGCAACTGCTGAGCAGTGCTGGCACAGCACCAAGGCTGCTTCTCCAACCTTCTCCCCTCACCAGCAGTCTGAGGGTGGGCCAGTTATTGGGAGGGGACACAGCCCGGACAGACCCAAGGTGAAGAAAGGGATATTCCACACTTTAGGGCATSTGCTCAGCAATAACAGCTAAGGGAAGTGGGAGAGAGAATGGGATGGGGGGTGTCATTAATTATTAGGACATTTGTTTTCTGGAGTGACACATACTGAAGCTCGGCTTCTCAGGAAGTGGCTTGACATCTCCTGTTGATGGAAAGTAGAGAATAAATATTTTGTTTTCCTTTGCTTCTCTGTCTGGCCTTTGTTTTGTTTTATTAAACTGCCCTTTTCCTTGACCCTCAAGGGTTTTTTCCATCTTCTCCCTCTCCCCACCCTGACAAGGAAGGGAGTGATAGAGCAGCTTGATGGGTACCTAGCATGCAGACAAGGCCAACCCAATACAGCCATTAAAGCAAATACCTATTTCCCAGTTCCGTACTAATGTTAATCTACTATAGGAAATATCTTGTGCTATATTGAGAGAAATTATTTTGCTTTTATTTTTACACTTTTGCTTCTTGAGCATGATAATTCAGACATCATTCATAAGCATTGAAGTCAATTCAAACCTACAAGCCCACAAATAAAGATGTTTGTGCTTGTGATAAATTTCTTTCAAGTTGATAACGTGAAATTTGCTATATGCAAATCTTGATAAATTTTATGTTTTAATTATTAAGATAAATTAGAAAATATGTGAACCAGTCTTAGTATTTTATTGAAATATTTATCTAAACACTTTTTTGTCCAAATTATTAACTTAATTTCTATGAAGTTAATAGATATTCAGTTRCCTGAAGCCACTGAGGCAATCATGCACTTGTAAGAGGCAATAATGCACTTGTGGAAGTATGAGATCAAGTATATTTAACCTCAATATGTGCTTCTTGTGTACTATARAGAATATTTTACTCACTGAGAGCTTTGAAAAAGATCTGCAATTCAGASAAGTTGCATAACCTGTAATTCACTAAAAGCAACATATCCTCTAGTTGAAGTGAAAATGAGATCTAGACTTAATCAGACTTTTCTAATACAACTTAGGAATGTTTAGTACTTGAACAACGAACACCACAGAAGTCTCTTTAAACAAATAATGTAGTGGAAAATTGAGATAAAATCAGTTTCCAGTGTGGCAGATAACACTGCATCTGCTAGATAATACCACATAATGCTGAAATAATTGAATGCATGACATTTGGAGGATCTTTGTTTCTCACACATTATTCATTTTGCAGGAGTGCCAACTTATGCTCAGGACTGCAGGAGACAGAAGACAAAATCCAATTATGTATGCCTTTTGAAGAGCAATGGAAAATTCAGATAGTGAGCTAGTTCAGGAGGTGTAAATATTCTTAATATGCTAGAATGAAGTGCAATATGTTGTGCATTATTCTACCTAGAAAAGGCTGGGGAATTCCATTTGACTGATAGGGCAATCTACACAGACAAGACAGGAGACGAACCCAAATTACAGAATGACAAAGTGAACTGGCTAAGTTTATCTATCTAGACAAAATCATAATACAAGACCAATGTCTCCATTTGATTTCCCAAAACTTATCCTATCTCCTTGTTTTTGTAAGGAGATATGAAGGAAAGTGGCAGGCTATATTCTAAACTCTTGTAAAGATTTTGTAGGGTTTTCTTTTTCCTTTGGGAATTCTTTTCTCTAACCATGTCCTTTACCGTAAAATATTGAGAACGATAGAAGAAAACGTATACTGTTTATGGAGATGTTTGTATCATATATACACATGGCTCCAGAAGCACATAACTAGAAGCTTCAAGTAAGTTTTCATGAAGTGTGGTTGTGGTGGTTGTGGTGCAGGCTGGTCRGGTGGCCAAGGGGCCGAAAGCCGAAGGGCTGAGGGCTGGGTGTGTCCCACTTTAGGGACAGGAAGAAAGTAGACCAGAAGCATCGCAGTGAAGGGGCAAATCTTTTTTTCTACTTTATTTACATTTCTACTTTTATACATTTGTACAGAGGTCCAGACATTGGCTAGAGAGGTCACCACCTCTCAACCTGTATGGTGGACATGACCATCAATCATCTCCTCTCTCACAGGAGAAGAATGCAAGCATTCCAAGAATAAACTTGTTATCAGAAGGCTACATGAGAAAACTTCTGTACAGAGGCAGAAAGACAGAAACTGAGGGCAACAATGAAGGGTTTCAATTCAGGATCCATAATGTCATATTACATGTAAATTTAGCTAATAGGGAAATTGAGTTGTCTTCATGAAGGTCTTGAAGGCTGTGATATTCAGATGGGCGGGAGAATGACAGACAAGTACTTTTCTTCTTCTCACAAGCTGAAAGTAAATGTCAAGGTAATTTTATTGTGACCTAGAGTAGAAATTACGCAGCCATAAAGATCACTAATTCTCTGCACTGGGAAGTCTAATACATTTTTATGCATTATCAATAAATCTGCTTCAGTGAGGATTCCTGGAAGACTTCATGTAAGCTCTTATTGCACTAAGGCAGGCTGAACAGGTGTCTTGAAAATTCATTGTCCTTCTACTTGTAATACAAGTTTGAACTATCATAGCTAACCTCACTTATGTGTTTAGAGCTATCGGTTCAGTACCAAAATATCCACCATGCTGCAGGATGAAATTGAGGTTGAGCAAATAAKAGGTAACTTTATTACTAAATATTCACCCAGAATAAAAATATATCACTTACTATAGTGTTAGTCAAAACAAACATCTTGGCTTTCCTATACATTAATTAGCAACTGATGACCAATTCYAAACAGCATATATTTACAAACATTAGTACTTAGACTGAAAGTTTATTGCGTTCTGATGGAATGGTTGATATATTTGGCACCACCAAAATAATGTTATACTAGGACCCCCACTAGTATGGACCTTATTCATCAGAGACCTATACACTTAGAGCATTTTCATTATAAAACAAATTAGGTTTATTATATTTGAAACAGGTGTGGCAAAAAATTTTAGAAAGTAATTTTCCTCAGTGAGAGCTGTCTTTTAAATCAACCAATTTTACCAATGTTGATGATATTTGGATTATTAAATGAGTAAATATTTGCAGGTTTTGAAATCTCTCTCACTTTAATSTGCTAACTGAAATTATTTCATGTGCAGTTTCCCCATGATTAGAAATCTGTGTGCCATTAGAATGAGGGATTCTTTGYTTTTGTGTGTTTCTGCTTTATTCAGTGTATCAGTAATAGAAACCCTGCAGTTCTTCCTGAATTCCAAAACAATGATTCCCAAAAAARCAATCATTGCAGTGGCTAATCGTTTTTCTCATAAGGTTTCATGGGTGCTTGCAAGGGGGATTCAGTTGCTCTGATTTCTCTTTTTGCTAGAAAATTGAATTTGGTGCTTGGGCTGTACTTACTTTGTGAAGATACTGGCTGTATCTTCACAAACTCACTGAGCTCAGGTGCAAGCATTACTTGCACCAACTTCAGCTTTTAAATATTTGCAGGTTTGAGTCAAATATCATATTCCCAGTTTAGAGGCATGATCAGGGAGACAATATGAGACCCACCAAAGGGTGTGGATGAAGCCAATCTATTTGCTGRAAGAAGGAAGTCTAACCCTCCTTGAGTTGTGTTCCACCATTCAGTTTCAGGGTTAGGGAACATTATTTTGCTATTTGGGATGTGTCACTTGGGTAGAAAGATCAGGAGTGAACTGCAGTAACTCTAGGGTAAAATGATGGTATCTATTCTGACAGAAGTTAAAAGGAGAATAAGGGACTAAATCTGCTCCAAGCTGCCTCTGGCCAATGGAAAAGACTTCTGCAGAGCAGGGTCTACAGAAAACATTCTGAGTAACCACTGATCACCAGGAATACGGTATCAAAATCTGCTGCCTCTGCTGAGCTGTGMTATTCAGGAGAGCAGACATTGCCTGTACTATGGATATTTTCACGAGAATGGGATCTGGAAAGTCTGTAAACATTTTATTACCATACTTCATACTTGCAAGTTTTACATCAATGTTGTCTAGCCCTGCRGCTGTTTTGAGGCCTGACTGAAATGCACCTTAAGGAGCTGAAAGGTCACCCAGAGATAATTCAGTTCTCGTTCTGAACTTGAGGTTCTTGTATTACCCTCAAAGTCTGCTGCATCTTCCTCAATTTATTTATATTGTCCMTTTAGGAAGGAACTAGAGTGAAGTAGATTAAAATCAACACAAAAGCAGACCCAACTGATTTAAACTACTCTATTTACAGTTCCAAGGAGGAACCTGCAGGGCTATAGTAGGCATTAAACAAATACTGAGGTGACAACTTATCCGTTACCAGTAAGTCTCTACTTCTGGAATAAAAAGAAGCGTACTTTAGACTGCTTAGACTATATCAAATGTAGTTAAAGGGGGAAAAAATTCCMAAAYAAAAATATGAAGAATATCATAGGCAGTTAACACACACTGGAAAATAGCATGAATGAAATGGARCTGACAACATAAAGTTTGACTCAAAACCAAGAATTTCTTTAACTGTGAAAGTGCAGTGAGATCACTAATAACCAGTAGCAGTCAGAAAGTACTGCAGCTCTAAATTGTATTGACATTTTCAGTAGTTTTGTGGCATCCAGTGTGTCCTGAGGAAAGTCTAGAGACTTAGTGTAGGCAACTTATATGTTGTTTTTTTGGATGTTCAGATGCTAATTTTTTGATAGTAATTGACTGCGGAATGTTTTGTATTCTTTTTTTAAATCAAGGTGCATGACTGTTCATAATCATCTTTTTAATGTTACTCTTAATTAGAAGAGTACTAAGTAAGTTACTTTTGCCTTCTGAATGAAGAGATTTCTTTTACAAGGTAAATTCTCCTCTATAAGYTGGTTATGTCAGGTACTTTCTCTACATGTATGCATTGAAAGTGTTTTATATATTTCAGACATGCATAAAGCACATAACTACAAGTACACTRAAGTTTGTAAATGTCATATTCAGAATACCCTAATGTTTTTTATGCCTTTTTCTGGTATTTAGGGCTTTTTTCTGTGAAAATCTAAAACTGACAGAATTCTTCTGTCTTCACTATAAAGGATATACACTTTCATTATTCACTTTGCATTAATATAAGCCCTAAAGATTATAYGCAGCTTAATTTCTGTCACTTGTTTAATATTCGGTCAAATAGGGTTAGTTCAGCTCCACTCAAGAGAAAAGAATAAGTTTTAGATTGAAAAGGAAGARTGAGAATGATTTTTGTCAGACAGTCAGTCTTAGTCAGTCATGTCGTTAATGGTAGCAATTCATCTCCTGTCAATTAATTCTATAAATACACTAACACTCCCAAGTTTTTGAGACTCCAGTTAGAATGGGAGATACATTACTTCTGTCGTGTGTACGGTAAACTCTTTCAGAGAGATGGATAATTTCTTGGCTCAAAGTTCAGCACTGGAAAATTAGAAATGTCCTTAGTAAATGTTACTTTTGCTTTCACTCGCAGATGTGATATTTTTCATTTCTATCAACAAGTCATTTCATGGTTATTAAAATAGGAATTAATCCATGTCAAATGACACTTATCTGTATTTCGAGATATGGTGGCAAAAAAGTGTATTTATTTAGTGCAATACTGAAAGTCTTCCAAAATCATGACAACTAAACTTAACATGATATATCATTATTGGGGAAGAAAAAAAAAATTCTATGGCAGTTTCTCGTGTCACTGGTTTAGGGTTCAGTGGACATTTATGTTATAAACTGCATTCTCTGTGAACTCATAGATCATACCATTTGGACTTATGATGAGCAAATCCTGAGGTGGCAGGTCACCTGTATTTGCATGTACCCACACTAGGGCAAGCCCATTTAAAAAGTGCCGGAAACTCTCCAGACCAGGGATGGGTGTGAAAAGCAGTTAACTGTCCTGCAATGCCAGTTCTAGATTCCACATTGCTTCAGCTTCAAGCCTATGTGTAAAATCTGATCAATGGTAAATCCATCTAGAGTGATTCCTCTTTAATGTCAACCGTGAAAATCATGAATCATGAAGTCATCCATTACTAACGGCTATCCATCATTCCAGCCTCAGAATTACTGTGGGAAGATAACAGAGGTGCAATGCCAAAGGGTCTCTCAGTCAAGAATGACAAGACATTTAAAGTGTCATCATTTATATTACAGCGATGAAGAAACTCTGCAGAAGAGGGAGAAGTGGGGGGGGAGGGGAAAGAGCTTTGTTCCAGGTGTATTTGTGTGACAGAGGAATGCCAACAGTTTTCTAGAAAACTCCTGTCTCTATCAGTACTCTTCTGTTGCTCTGTCCTAAAAGCACTGAGGTTTTAAACAGAAGGTGCTTGAAATTCACTTGCTTATCATTTAGATTCACAATGCATGGGCTGATTTTTACCCCAGGATCTGGTATTCCTACAGGTAAAGAATCTCAATTTTTACCCACAGGAAAAAAAGCTTTCTTCATAAAACAACCAAAAGATTTTTTAAGAAAAGAACCAATTTTTTTTCAGCTCTAAATACTAAAAAAAGATTTGAAGAAAGTTCAGAGTAGCATATCTTGATGTCTCAAAACTGTGAGTTCATTTTTTTCATAAGAAACATAACTTAATTTGTGCTGAGTTAAAAGTTTGAATCAAAACACAATGCTTTGAAATTACTAAAGCAGTTATTTTACTTTGACCTGAAATTCATCATTTACATTTTTGATTTGAGGAATTTTTTTTCATCTTTTACCATGATATTTTCTCCTCAGCTTTACTCTTTGATCATGAGTTGGATGCTTKAGCAGCAGTTTTGGAAAACCTTCACTCCTCAACATTCATGTGATGACAGTTTCTTGAACATGAGTGGTGGTGCTGAGTAAGAGTAAATGAAAGATCTGTATAAATTACATTTCAACAGCCATGAATCATGTTAGTGTTTGAGCAACCATCCATGGTTTTGGCAATGAAATGCAAGCCTGTGTCTAAGAAACTAKAAGTGAAGTCTTTAATCTTTCCTGATGAAACGCCAGTCAGTCATAATAAATGGAATAGTGGACAGTCATCAAATGAAAATAAATATGCACTATGCTCTGGAATAAGGTGATCAACTTCATTTTAATCTGTGACATCCTAATGAGTTAAACACCTCTGTGACCTGTCCTGTATGTAGAAAGGGTACTTCTGCAAACACAGATATCAAACATCAGCACTTACAAAATACAAGTTAGGCAGTAAAGTAATTGTCTAGCTGAGTTCTACTCTACTTATGGGGCTTGATTTCTAATACAATAAAACATTACTTACTACTGAGTAATCCTCAGTATAGCTATTTGRTTTAATTTTTAATATCAGTGGGAGTTGATACGAAAGCAGATCAGAGCCTCGAAGAGGCTTTTGCCTGATTCTGATGGGATGCTGATCAAGGATTTGATTTTTAACTTCTGTCTTTTTGCATTAACTATATGGTGAAATTTGAAAGGGAAACTCTCTATTGAAGAAAATACTCAAATACTCAAATGTTTCTTGTCTACTACAGAAGGCCAAATTTCTACACAATATATACATATATATGCATTGAGGTTTCAGAAAACCAGAAAAATAAGCRAGTGAGTAGATAATGAGAAACCTCTGTACTGTTTGAGAACAAGTGTGGTGACCACCTTTAAAAAAGCAAACCTTTGAGCAAAAGGTACTAATTATTTCCTTGGGGAAATCTTATCTGCATAAGTCATATGCATTAAGTTGATGATATGAAGTGCAAAAGGCAGAGTGCTGTCAAGGTTTGACATTTTCACAAATTCTTCTTTGTCACTTTTAGAAGGTTTTACTATTCCACTTAGGTCAATAAAATAACTTGATCCAACGTAGAACACTTTATTTTGCTTTGTTTTGCAAATAGCACCATGAAAGAAATGTGTACAAATGCTAGAGATGAGAGGATGGTTTTAATGYAGAACTCGGCTGTGAATGAACCATAGCAAAGTTTGGGTTTACATCTGAGTTTTGCATTATCCGCAGGAAAACTTCAACAAATCAGTTTAAAAAGATCAGATGAAGGTTTTGCAGAGTGGTGACACATTAAATTATCTTGCCTTTCAAGTTTTAAAGGAATTCTTTACACACAAAAAATGCTCAAGTTAGGRTGTTAGGGACAGATGCCCCTCGTCTCACAGGAAGCCTGATGGAACATTAGCATTTTTTATTGCATTTGGACTGTCACAATGACAGATAGATATTACAACTCAGATTTTTTGATCTGGTGCAAGGAGTTCTAAAGTCAGACCTAATGCATTGCCAAGCCATCACTTCAGGGTGACGTTTCTGGCCCTGTTAAATTCGTGGCCCTGTTCACTTCCCTGCTCACTTTATGTTAATCAATGCAAAACCAGCACACCGTGCCACTCACTCACAAGGAAAAGGTCAAAGAAGGAAAATTAAAAGTTTCCATTACTTTTGTGGTTCATATTTGTTGTAGGTGCCTGATCTTTGCTCCCACAACCTATGAAGGAACTTTTAGTCCCTCTAAAATCAGAAATAATTAGTTCAACAAGGTGTCCATGSCTGAAATTTCACCTCTTGAAAAGACTTGAGTCCAGCAGCTGGGGCAATGGGAAGCCYATGCTTAGAACCTGAATCTCAGCAGACACAGCAGCACTGCAAACAGAGGAGGTACCAGAATTAGAAAAAACAGGTCATATGAAAGAGGATAACAGAAGAAAAAGACACATGGGCAGAGTAACACTGCMGTCCTAAAGGATAACATTTTAAGGGAATTCAGTAAAGGATTCCCCAGGACAGAGAAATGTCACACCTGAGATACAATAATCATTCCAGATATGTGGAGAGTCAAAAGTGGTGAGAGGCGATGCAGGAGATCTTGGATGATTTGAAGAAACCCATGGTATCCTGAGGCTGCAGGAACTGCTAATAGAKTATTGTCTCCTAATGTTGTTTATTTGCTTACATTAAACATAAACTGGAATAAGGAAGCAATTTTAARGAGTGCTTAAAATAATAATATCAGCTCTTAGGTCCATGTGAAAAAAGTACTTACTTTYTAGGTATTATTGCCAATAATGCCTAGAAGTACTGTAAGCCAAGTTTACTACAAAAGTAGTTCCTGTAATATTTGGGGTTTTTGGCATTTTATGCATTATTACCTTCACTATTTTCCCCTTTCCATTTAAAAAGTTTATTTCCCTWGTTTGCAGTAGATAAAAAAAGAATGTACACTTATTAATAGTCTTAATATTTTGTTTTACTTTTAGATAATATTGATAGAAGGACTTATAAAAACCTAAGCCTATTTTAGCAACTGCATAATACCTTGTTTCAATTGATCATGTCCATGGAAATTAGTATGAAATCCCCAAGAAAGGACATCTTATTTCAATCCTGTGGTGAACTACATGTGTTTCTGTAATAAGGGAGAAAAAGGATTGTGTTAATTTTTTCTGACTTTTAATGATAACTCAACTTTTCTGATAAGGTTTTCTGTTGGTATTTACATACATAATTTTATCACATGTGACTTTCTATCTTTGTTCAACAACAATTCACATTAAATAAAAAAGAGYTTTTTATTCTAATGTGAAATATATGCCTTCTTTTCTGTGTGCACACTAAAGAGTTCTGTTATAGGACAAGGAAAAATCACATTTTAAATGTCATAATCATCAAAATATTATTGGACTAACATCTTTAGATGAAGTCTCAACATACACATTGAATTACACAGGAATGAGAATAAATAACCAAYTAATTTCAAATAGCAAAAATTTCAACAGTCATAAATAAGTCAATCACAAAAGGCAATATTTTTAAAAATTATTTCAATTTGGGGAATGAATGGTAAAAAATTTACTTTAGATTTCAGATAAACTGAAGCCTGGGACAATTCTGCCTGGAGTCTTCCAGGACAGGATCTGGAGCTGAGTCCCCAAAACTGTTTGATGTCAGGTAATGACATTAGAAACATCCAACAGTTAGAGGGAAAATGGCAGTCAAAGCAAACCATGAGCACTTCGCTGGGTGACTGGAACCATTTTTCTCCTCAAAGAGTAGGAGATGAACTGGAGTTTCACTACTCATTTGCATTGTGACCACTTTCATTAGTCCGATGAAATAGATAGCTGCAGCCTCATTGTCTTTATTGGGGTTGAACATGTATAAGATTGGTCATTTAGCGGTTAATCAAACATTTAAATTTTCCCCTCTCATTTTAGGGTTCCTTTGCTGCTGTTTTCTTTCATTTTCCACAACAACCAAAAGTAGGACAGAAGCTTGAGAAGGCTGTTCTAGCCACTGTACTGTGAAATCTGTGAGTGCATTTGTTTGTACATGCCAAACCCCAGATAAACGTGTGCAAGTATGCAATTACATCTTAACCTGTCTGGTTAAGATGTCTGTTTTTCTACAGAGAAATTTCCAATGTTAAATTCTGTGAAATTCAGCCAGCAAATAAAACCTCTGATAACTAAAAAGGCTGCATTTGATCATGGTCAACAAAGCTTGAAATATACCGTCACATGAAGCTGAGAGATGTCTTTGAATTTAGTTTTCTCATCTTTGCTTATTAATTTTTAGGATATCACTGTTCAAAATACATTATCTTCCTATGTAAGGAGCTGAATTCACACTTTCTTCACATATAATTTGCTATAAAAGTGAAAAGAGAAAAGAAGAAAAATGAAAATTTCCCCTAGTTTCACAAAGCTGAAATTTGTACCTACTTGACAGCTAAACACTTTTTATTCTGCCAAGTTTTGTACAGGAGTTTTGGGCAGCTCTCTTCCCATCTTTTCTGAGATAATTGCAGATTTCAGTCCTGTATCTTAATGTGTTATTCTTGATTTCTTTTTGAGCCACCTGATCTACAGGCTCTGAGCAGCCATTGTTTCAGTCACAACTCTTTCCTAGAAGCAGCACTGACTGATTGAGGATGGTAACTGTGAAATAGTGTGTCCTTCTCTGTGAACCTTGAAGAAACAACACACAAATATGGATGATAGACAGGACATTGTATTACACCAAAGCYCTCTTTAGAAACAGCTTTGTGGTAGTAGGCCAGCCCAGTAAGTCTTCCTCTGAGAGCAATCTCTTAATCTGRTTTATATTCACCATATATGCACTGTCTACCTTTTTTATCTTCAGAGATATTAAATGATGTGGTGGTCTTCAGGTCCACAGAACAGTGAATGACTTCTTAAAATTGTTTTACCTGGTTAAGGTTAGTATTTGTTGTTCTTGGTCACTGATATAAAGTATTTCAGTGGAAGGTCTGATARTACAGTGGAAGAAGAAGCTGTTCCCAGAAAAATAAATATATTCATTTACCTTTGTCTTMATCACCTCTATTGATTGATGAATGAGATTTTTCAGCATCAAGTTCAGTTCTTCTCATCTCCAGTTTTATTACTGCAGTCACTGTGACTTACTGTCTTCCTTGTTTTTCTGCTGAAGTGACTGAGATGTGCATCACATCTTATGGACTGTAACCTCCAGCTCTGGCTCCAAGCTGGAGTAGATGGGCTTTGCTGTACTTTCYCCCACAGTCCAGATGTCTCAGTTCAGATAGCACTACTGCTTTCTTTCCTCCATCTGTTGCCCTTTTTTTTTTTTTTCCAGAGGAAAACAGTGTGTTCCAGTGGATAGTACACACTGATTTTGCCTTCACAGTACTGGCTGGAGTGTGTGCCAGGTCAGGGCTGTAGGGACCATTGTACAGCACACTGAACCACAGTGTTACTGCCAGAGGAACTTGTTCTGGTTCCCATAATTATAAACATATTAGCTGCCTTCGTCAAGAGGCCAATTAATGGCTGCATCATCTGGTATTCTGAGAGCAACATGTCACTTTTCACTCTGYTAGTATCAGTTTCCTACAGAGGCATTAGCGGTAAGTATCACTAATAAGCCCACCTCTTTAATTTGTGTCCCAGTGCTCTCTAAGTAAAACAGAAGACAGTGATGCAAATACAGGAAGAAGAGCTCACTTAAGCTGAGTAAAATCACTGGAGATATGAACCCTTACAGGCAAACTCAATGCTTGTCAGTTTGCATCAGCCTCTGATCTGAGAACACCAGAAATAACACTGATATGCTCTTTCGACAGTCTCGGCTAGCTGAGTTTTCAGCAGCCCATATATGCCTTGCTGTGAGTTTGGACACAGATGAGCAAACTTGTTTGTCCTTCCCCTTGCCGTTGTCACACACAATCAGGTCCTTTGAAAATTCACTTGTCATAAGCAATTCAACTTCTGCTGCACATATCAAGGTCRGCCACTCAGGGTTATATGCTGTCTTTAGTTTCCTCATTTGTCTAGAGCAAACTACAGGTACATTCACCAGGTTTTTTGTTGCATTTTACATCCCTAGACTAGCAAGAAAGGATTGATTCAGGCGTAATGCTAGCACAGTGCTGGCAGGAGTCCCTGGCCACTGATGGTCTACCAGGGAAAAGCACTTACCGCTGCCCAGAGCAGCCTAAACCTATCTGCACAGACAGCTGCACACACTGGTGACAAGTGCAAACTCAGGAAAAAAACTCCAAGCCTTCAGAAACAACAGCAAAAAAAAAAAAAAAAGCAGAGAGGGAAAATGCACATTCAAGATCTCTTACAACTGTTTACATTGGGAAGGAACCTTAAGGTCATCAAGTCCAGCCATTAACCAAGCAGTACTGCCGAGCCTACCACTAAACCATTTTCCTGTGAGTTAAATGTACACATCYAAATACCTCCAGGAATGGTGACTCAGCCACTTCTCTGGGCAGCCTGTTCCAATGCTTAACAACCCTTTTTGGTGAAGAATATTTTCTAAATATATATATACACCTTAACCTCCCCTGGAGCCTGTTGAGGTTGTTTCCCTTTGTCCTATCACTTCTTACCTGGGAGAGGAGACCAACCCCCACCTGGCTACARTCTCCTTTCAGGAAGTTTTAGAGGGTGATGAGGTCCCTCTTGAGTCTCCTTTTCTCCAGGTTAAATAACTCTCTCAGCCGCTCCTCATACAACTTGTTCTGTAGACCCTTCACCAGCTTCTTCTAGGTATTCTTCTCACCAGACTTCCAGTGTTGCTCTGATAGAAGTTGAACCTGGCTTCAATCTGAAAGCAGCTCACTCAGCAAAGTAGTCACTACTCATACAGTGGAGAAGTATAATTTAAGGCAGTTTATGCCAACCTTCTCGCACTTTGCCCGCCTTTTAGTTGGTCTGCTGTCTTTCAGACTTGTAATTAGACGTAAATTAAAACCTCTGGAGTACCACATTCTTCTCTCCACTCTTCATCTATACAAAAATAGTTGATGCTGACTTCAGTTTTCGATACCTTTTGGTAATCAAGGCTAAGGTATTTTCCTGGGCACATAAACATAACTGGGCCATCAGCAGCTATGCCAGGGCACCTAGCAACTGTGTCTGCACTGTGCATCCCTGCAAATTCCCTGGTTTTCTCCCCAGCACCTCTTTACTGGCACAGAGTGCTTTCTCTCAGCTTCTGATAATCTCGCAGGAAAACAGTCACTAATATAAATCTTACTGTGAAATATCTGTTTTATAAATAGCCTGGGGATTGTCTTATGTGACATTTTTATTCTATAAACTGAAATATGAGGCTTTCTTGACACATATATCTCAATGGTTACTAGCTAGCTACATATTTGGTGGCTGGTGGATCAGAACTGCTAAATGTCGTGGATTATCATTAATCATGTCAATTGTTATTAAGTCAGAACAGAAACCAAATATACGCAAATATTTTTGCTTGTCATATAGTCAAGGAATTGCAAKAGGATTAATTGAGGCTTTTGAAAGCAACCTAGAAAATTTTGTGGTCTTTAAAGCTCCAAAGAAATGCAAAACAAAATTAAATGTCTGGCAGTATGAATTAACAATAGATGCAAGATCTGAATAAGCAGAATTAAAAGAAAACAAATAGAATTTCTTCATAGTAGCAAACCTTTTCAGTTTATCCTCTACAATGGATTTTTCATTACCTGGTATTCATTCTCCTTACTCCTTTGATCAGGCTGTCCCTTTTATCACCACAATTTTGTGAATAATGTCAGATCCCGTATTTAACCAGGCTTCTCAAATTGTTAAGGGAGTGTGACTGAACTTTTCCACCATGGAAAAAGCATAAAAATAAATTGTTCATTGTTGGTCTTTCAGTCCCGTTAATGGACTAGAGTGAAGGTATTCTGTGGCATTAAGAAATGCTCTAAGAAATTCTTTCAAAAAGAAAAATAAATGTATCTATCAGATAATTAATTCATGTATTGTAGGCTATGCTGTTATGCAGACTTTTCAGTCCATATCTTGACTTTCTGATTTTGCTCATTGGCCTAGTACCATCTGCTCTTAACAGTTCCCTGGCCCTGTTGATTTTGCTCCCAAAAGTGAAGAAGCAATGGGTTCCTGGCACATGAGAAAATAAGGATTGATTGCCACAAAGTATTTAAACTTGAGAAAATAAGAAGCACCTTTCAATTTGTATCAGTGATCCAAGTAGCCCAGTACACTGTCATCAACCCACCTTTCCGCTACTGGGTCGGCAACTAAAACCAGATAGAAGCAGAACTTGTGTGCATGTCCTCTCAGAAGAATGATGAGCAAAAAAAGAAATAGCAGGTTTCTTCTTTCTTGTACTAATGTCTTTGCAGAATCAATATGTGGTATCCTCAAGGGGCCCATCCACATGCATGGAAGGGGCTGACAGCTTCCATTCCAGAATCTGATGGACAGTATTTGAGAAACAGAGGCTGAAAAACATGCTTTTAGGCAAGACAAAAAAAATGAAAATTCATTCTTTCCTAAAGGATCCTTGCAGCTTGGTTATCTACATACAGATATAAATTTGTTATAAATTAGATGAGTTCTAAAACTAAAATACTAGCAAGGATCTGGGTTTTCCTCATCGTGTCAATGGGATGAAGGAGGAGAACTCTTCTTTCCATTTGAGATAACTGTAAAATTTTCATARGCTTAAATAGACAGACAGATGGACTGCTGATCTTTCCCACATCTCAGTCCAGTATTCGCAACTGAAAATAACCAAATGATATCTGCTTTGAATTACTGCATTATATTTGCAAGAGAAAAAAAAGAAGGTATGATTATACTATTTCTTTACACTGCAGGAATGTTGTGATTTTGATGCTGCTTACTTTTTCCTAAGTAATCTCTTACAGAAAGTGGTGTTTGTGGTGCCCCTGGAGCCAGAGACTGCACAGACACAATGGCACAGGGCCAAGCAAAGCCAACACTCCAGTGCAGTGCTCAGAGGTCAATAGCATCCTGAGTCTGGGCAGGCATTTCCAGCGTGGACAATCATCGCAGAAGGTATGAGTCCCTGACATGCCTCCCACTTCACAGTAGAGATGTGACACCACTGTCTTTGGGTTACTGTGTGGGAACAGATCCATTCTTTCACCACTCTTAAGATCTATAAACTAAAAAGTCCTGAAAATTTGCCTCCCTGTTTCAGTTTAATAGAAAAAATCATGCTGTATAGACAAGCATTTCAATTTCAGATACACAGATGATTTTTTTTTTTGTCACAAATACTATATGCATAACGCATGACTAAGGCACTTCTACTAGGAAAGCATAATTTAGAAAACATGTCTTGTTATCAGTTGGAAGTACAGTAGTGCATATTTGATGACCCTTCTGATTACTAAAAAGGTTTCATCTCCATTTGATGTTAATTGGATGTACTTTTCATTGTCTTAACTCAATTTTTCATTTACTTGGAAGAAAGATTSTGAATGTGGATTAATTTCTAAGTATGTCCTTTTTACAAGAAATATATCTAAATTATTTTGTATTTTGGGAAAAAAAAGAAAAAAAGTCTTACCCAGACTTCCTTCTTGGTTCCTAAATGCAAAATCATCCAGGAGGACATTAGAAAAAGCACCTGCAACTAATGTAATGAGTTGCAAGCCATCTTTGTATCCTGAGGCCAGGAGCTGCCTTGCTGAATATGCTTGTAATTTTATAAAATCCAGGTGCCTTTTTCAATCATACACAGGAGTACTTGGGGGTAGTCATAATGTCCTCAGGATTCATTTAGAAACACCATATAGCAAACCACTCAAGAACTAGCATGACTCAGTGTCTGGGAGGTGTCGTTCTACCCTTTTGCTCTCTAGACTGAACCTGAGCAGTGTCTTGCAGAAGCTGATTCATTTAATTTAAAAATACAGTCATGTTAAGGAAATCTGTTCAAATATGCAGTKTATAAAGATTGATTAATTCAAGATGTTTGAATTTAGACACGCTAGTAGCTGTAGTAGCCCTGTAATTAGGATCATACAGGGTCTAATTTGTCTTTGATTAAGTAGGTACTCAATTAAAAAATCCCATGAATATGCACATGGAAAAAAAACACACASTTTTTCCTTATCTAGATATTTTAAACCACATAAAATATATAACTTAATTGTTGTGTAACTCCAATACATTTTCTTCCTGCATATTCTTCTTCTTTTTTTTTTTCTTTTTTTTTTTTTTTTTTAAATCACAGAAGTGTGGTGTCAGGACAGTTTCCTGTAAAAATAACAAATGATCATATTTCCCGAACAACAGTCATGAATGTTTAAATCACAGCAGAGCCTCATCAAACTTGCACTGTTGATAATTAGAAGACAATGCAGTTGATCTAATAATAATTTTTTCTTCAAAATTTATGCAAATATGGCTGGTAGGGTGTATCATATTATTGAAGCATTCAGAATTGTAGTTTGCCTCACCCCATGCTCCTCGATGACTCAGACCAGGCTGTCCATGCAGATTAACTGCCTGCAAATTTGGAGCATCTGAGTTTGGAGGCCAGGCAAAAAAAAATGCAGACAGAAGACGAACAATCAATGTTATCTGTCCCTACAAATAATTTTGGRAATTAATGCATCATTGCAAGAGACATGTGAATTGATGCAATGGRTAGGATACATTTTCCAAAAATCCAYTAGAGAAAAATCTGTTTTTGAACCAGGCAAAAATCTTTGCAGTACCAAAGCAGTGTGTGAAGACAGCCTTTTTAGCTTAACTGGTTGATTTTGCTGAAGCATAATTTTGCCACAAAACTCAGAGGGAAGATTCATGAAGCTCAGATTTTGGGATCCATGTCGCGAAAAAACACTTGTTTGGACACTCTACCCAAGACATATCAGCAGTGAAATAAAATATTCACCGACAGTTTTATAAAATAAGATCCAAACACTGCACTCATATCTAGTTAAGGTAGCACAAATTCTTGCTTTCTGTTTATGACAGTAATAAGTGAGCTCAATGRCTTGTTACTCTATCACAGCTATTTCTTAAATCCTTCCTTTCCTGTACCCTGTCTACATTTCTTGCCTTTATGGAAGATACTCATCTTCCATAATTTAGTGCTGGAGTCATGACAAATTAAGGACATAGACAAGACAAGATACATAAATACAGTCATAGCTTGTACTATACTAACTTGAAAATTAGGCTCTCAGGAACAGAAAGAAGTCCTTTCTCATGTTCTGTCTGCAGAAATGTTTGCCTAATTTTCTAACTTCTATTCCTACTTTCAGGCTCGTTTTCATACATGATGATTTCTGCCTAAAGTACAGRGTGTTATTCATTCTCTTTGAATTGAAAAAGTTCAACATATGTAGTACTATCTATCATATCAGAGATTAAAAAATCAACCACGTAACTTCTAGCTGTGGTTTGGGTTTATGTTCCAACATCACTGTTGGAGAAGTACCAGAATAAAGCTTTGAATCACTTTATGAATCAAGAAAAAGCGGATAATGCTTAAAGTGGATGTCTAGCATTGCATTCAGTTGGTGGACAATTGCCACCATCACTACAAGGGATAAGAATAAAACCTTTTTTTACACTTAATGTAATGTCAATTGGAACTTTCTAAAACCAGCAGGATATAGGAATAATTTCTGTGTAGTCTTCTAAATGACAATGCTAGAAAGAAAAGGTAAAAAATAAAAAACATCCCCCCAAATTTAAAATAAATAAAAACAGTGGTTTAAAAAAACCCCAAGTGTTAAATAAAAACCTCAAACTCAACTGACTCTTGAAGACGAAAAAGGTTAAACATGTAAAAAGATCAGTACTTCAAAAATCCTCAGATGATTATTAAAGGTATAATAGCCAAACAAAGCTGCAGTGAAGCCCAAGATGGTATTATAAATATACATGTGTGTGTGTGTGTGTGTACACGAAAGTACAAAACAAAATAAAAGAAAAAACCTAAATTCGTCCACAACGGAAAAGTTTTAACACACTAAGAAATGACTGCACWCTAGTCACTACAAGAAACCCCTTAGGTTCAACTAAGGAACTGAAAACTTAAGGTAGGAGTCCACTTTAAAAGACAACACTTGAGTGAATAATTTGTATGAACTATTCCTAAGGGGACCACAAAAGTAACTAAAAACATTGTGCTTTTCATTTTGCTTCAAAAAAGCTGCTTATCTGCTGAAAAATTCATGGTGGATCATACAATCATAATCTTAACACCAACTACTGCAAAGGCAGGATATTTTTTTTCAATTGTTTCTTTTAAGTACTTGCTTGAGAAAAACCTCTTCAAGACCTTGTACAGCAGCTGGAGGGATAGACTGATTTTGGGTAGATTTTGATATTTTTCTTCTTTCTCCTCTTTTTTTG
The DNA here is from genome assembly GCA_003546035.1 of Mixornis gularis. Classification (NCBI taxonomy): domain Eukaryota; kingdom Metazoa; phylum Chordata; class Aves; order Passeriformes; family Timaliidae; genus Mixornis; species Mixornis gularis. Next base: position 1,260,542 of record QVAJ01000180.1, read on the forward strand.
TTTTACTTCTCTTTTACTTAAATGCTGCTCTTTCATACATKTGTTTTCCTGTTTACAAGCCAGGATGTATCTGTTTGCCTGATGAAACTTTCTGTTTGCATTTAAAGCTTGGGTAGTTTTTAATGGGAATACAGTGGATTTGATAAACTGGAATTGTCTTTTCCATCTCGCTAGAGGAAGAAAATCCAAATAAGTGCTGGGTAACCAAAATGATTTTGAGTCCAAAGACCTGTGATGATTTGAGTCTGTACAAGGACCAGTTACACCAAGTGAAGAGAAAACATCAAATAAAGGGAAAAATTTCCTTTTGGTGTAGGCTCTGATGTTACGTGGAGCAGGGGCAGRCATTGGCAAAGGAAGGACTCTAAAAGAAAGCCTGCTGAAGAAATTTTGGTATCTGTAAAGAAAAACTGTATAATTTCTTTATGACAATATCCAGGGCTTGACCTGTATCCTAACTAGGTTTCTTTTAGTCATGTGCTGTGAATTTTTTTTCTGTTTTTTTCCTCCAGTGATCAAGTTTTACATCTAGTTTATTGGTGAAGATGACCTCTACTTCTTGGCAAGAGAGTTTTCAAGATAAACAGTCATTAATACCAACAATCAGAAATGTTTGYGTATATTATTTCACATATAAGTTTTCTGTGGCTTTTCTCTGGCTAGTTGTGCTTAAACCTGCATCCTGCCTCTTCACTCGCATATGATACTGTTTGTCCTTCTGATAACCCTGGGGGAATAATGAAAATTCTCTAAAATGAGTTATCTTCATTTTAATTCCCTGAAATGAAAGAAATATATGGGGATTTATTTGTGATGAAGTCATTAATTACTAATTCAAAATATCCAAAGCAAAAGGGTGCGCCATCTCCTAGTAATTAAAATAATAGGTTTTCCATTAAGATAGAGTGCGCCAATTTATGTATTTACTCAGAAAAATTTCCTACAGTTTGCAAATAAAGAATGCATTGCACACCTGCAGAGTGTTCGACAACAAATATAGATAAATCCTTGACATTCATTTTAAAGTAAAACATTKGGCAGTCTGAGAAACTTGCTGCTGGAGAATATAAATGTCTATGACTATCATTCTGAATTCAGCATGATATTTACTAGTTTAATTTCTGCATCTTATGGCTATAGCTGTATATTGTATCCTTTCAAATGGTGGGAACATWTAAGCAGTTAAACAAGCAAAAGGCTGCAGCATAAAACAAGCCTTTCATTTGGAAATCTAGCTAATTCGTTCCATCAAAATATAAGGTCTGCCTCTCTTTGTATCTTTCAAAAAGTGTTTCCATGTGCTGCAATTTACCATCCTGTAATCTGTTTGGAAAAGTAAAGTAATAAAGCCCTAGTTTGTTTCTTGTCTGAATGGTAGCTATGATTGTCTCAAGGGGGTGCTTCAAAAGCTTGGGGGACAAAAATATTCTAGTAAAGATATACAGACAGAACAAAGTGTTAATTTTTGGATGCTAATGGATGAGTATTATTCATAATGTACTTTTAKACTGATTTTTTATGAAAAGAATGGTCTTTCTATGGCTACAGTGGTCAAAAATATAAAAAGCTAGTAGGTGTCATTTTTAATTACATATTATAGAGAATAATTGTAGCATCTTGCACAGAGTAATACATTAACTGCTGAATTTTAGTGGCTGCAGCATACAGTCACMGCTGTCTCCATCATCTGTGAGATGCACTGTTTTGTATGTGAGCCTCAGAAATCTCTGAGAAATGCAATTCTACAGGGTATAGACTTCATATGTCACAGACCCCAAACCTTTAAAAAATTTCACTGTTTTTTTTGGTCATTCATCAAAGCATGATAAAAATATGGATCATCAGCAGATGTTCTTCTGGACTGCAGAGACCTTCTACAAATAGGTCTGAAGCKGATTTTCATTTGGTATTTAATAGGCAACTAGATGGTAGAGCATACCTCTGCTTCATCCATCAGCACATAGCAGAGCAGCTATTATGCTGTTGAACTTGTAATACTTCAGTCAAACACAACCTAACAGGTCACATGTTTACAGCARGATAGCATACTTTTCAAGAAGTGAAATACAAAGGTGTTGAGGAATGGGTATTCAGATGAATTGTTGAGGTTGCAGCATTAAATCCCTAAGAAAGTCAATGTGAAGGCATAGAGAAGGTCCACGATGAAGTGCACTTTCCCTCTAACAGCCTTGCTCAGTGACATGCTTAGACTGCCAAGAGATCATTTAACTACCTAAAAGAATAAAGATCCCAGGTTGGTGACTTTTTTTTTTYCTTGTTTTTGTATTTGGTTTTTTGCTCTTAGGTATTCATAAATCAATATGCTCTGGATGTAACATTTGTTTTAATTTTTATTCAAAGCATGGGAAGGACTCCTACAGATTAAAACAGGCAAATCTGTTCCTCTSACAGATAATTACAGATTATATTGGTCAAAGACAGAACCAACTCTAGTAACTTTTCTTCATGAGATATAAGAATATTTAGAATTATCAATTAAGTATTGTCAGTAAACACATGCACTCATCTATAATAGAAGTTATTTTTGATGTACAAAATTTATTTTTCTATGTAGGCAACAGATGTAATCATTAAATTTTCAAAATGAAGGTTTTTTTACTTTTTCGCTTCTGAATTTCCAGCATCTGTTTCTTAGTTAAATACCACTGACAGTATAGTGAAATAACAGCGGCTTTTTAATACTATTTTAAGAGTTAGGAGAAATGTTAACCTTTTGAAGGACTGTGAAATGAAAGGCTAAATATGTCAGCACTGCAATATCTGAATAAAAATAGCTTATAATCTTGTTATAGCCTTAGTGCAGGTAATGCTGTTTACTAGACCACAGCCACCCTGCTTTCCTCATTGTACTGTCACTCCCTGCAAGAGCCCAGGAGAACCATTTTCCTATCACTGCTGCCAAGAGCATGGCTTACCAACCATCCACAATCAAAAGAGGGATCAGGTCTGGGGTTCATCCTTCTTACGTGCCTGGCCCAGGACATAACCTCACCACAGAAATAAGAAGAAACTAAACTGAGCAAATGAATGCAGRCTAAGAGCAATTTCTATGCTATGTGGGAGAAATCACCCCACAAATCATAGCTGTCCAGCTTCCGTTTCCTTCCCTTACAGATCTATTGCTCTAATGAGTCCTATTAATATAAGGTCTTGCGGTCTAATTAATCTTCCTCCAGGACATTAGCTGAATAACAACCAGAGAAGAAGCCTCGCTGTTCTCTTCATGCTTGGTAACTCTTAGGTACYCAGTTAGCAGAATTTTAATCAGGAGAAATTATCTGTGTCTTTCAGGGTGCCACATTTACAAACTAGGTTGGGATTTAGGTTTTTTTAAAGCAACTTTTTTTTTTCTTTGAGACAGATGAGGGTTCTTTCCCCCTCATTAAGATGTTAATGGAATGCTGACAAGTGTTCGGTATTTTTAAAATAATTAACTGTAGGCTATTTTTGTTCTTTTCAAGATATTTTTCTGTGTGCCTTTTATTTTCTAAGGAGCTCATCATATAATTAGGGATAATGAAAYGGTTCAGTCCCAGAAACACAAAACCAACAAAAAAAGAGAAAATCTCAGACCCTCTTGATTCTTTCAAAAGAGTAAAAAAATTGATTTGTGAGACAGGTTAAAATAAACATTATACAGATTGCATTCATGCATTTCAAGATAAACTGACTCCATATAGGATATTAAGGACTCTGTTTTGAAAAATGGTCTTTTCTGTATTTATCCATTGAAATGCACAGATGCTCGTTGAAACAAAAAGTGTTGCTGAAAACTCCTGAAGACAAAAGATGGAAAAACTGTCCTGTAAAAAATGCTGTACCACTCTTTGACCTTCACAATTCTCAGGCTGAGCAGCTGCTAAATAGATTATTCAGGAATAGCTAAACACAGTTTGAGTCAGCTTGTGTTTGATTTCAGGTCTGCTTGCCAGTAGGAGGTGTGATGGGGGAACTGCTGTATATTGGTTTTATTTATGTTCCCTTCTTAATGGAGACAGTAAATTCAACTGCAATTTTCTGAAATGCTAAATGTTATAAAAGATATCCCAAATCATTCTAGTAGTAGAACACTTCAACTCAACTGGTTAGTATAGAAAGGATTGAAAGGGAAATACATAGAAACCTACACATGCCCTTAATCAAAATCCACTACTTCCCAGCAGTCCCACTTATCAGAAATTGCCTTGGTGTGTTTCACAAATACATTAAAAAAAAACAAAAAMCAAAAMCCAAAACACCCCCCCAACCAAAACAAACAAGCAAAAAACCCAAAACTCAATTGGCAATTGTAACAATAGTGTTTATCTATCTTGAGCCATTTTGTAACCACTAGTTAAAGCCCTGTTATAAATTGAAATAAATCAGCAGGAATAATATCATGCAACAGGAAAACAGAGGAAATATGAATTTCCGGTTCATATGAAAAAAATTTCACTTTATGTTTTAATATTAATTCAACTAATATTCATCATTGTGAGGACRCTAATCAAAGTAAATTTTCAGGTGTCTATTGTGTCCTTTTACAGAACCTGTAGCTAACCTATGGTGGAAACCTTTCCTGTTTAATGTATCAACTTTGACTCTAAGTACATTAACACTGATAGACAAGTCCTAAAATTAATATTTTGATTGGCTTTTTCATTTGTGAAAGCTTAAGCAAAACTGCATCTGATATTTTTCATTTCTTATAAGAACATTAAGAGTACATATTTTTTCATATATATATTTTAAATATGTTTATTTTTGTTAACTTTTACTGGTACCTAAAAGCCAAATTCATTAAAATTAGAAAGATACAGCATGCTGCTGCAGAGGTACCAGTGGTAAAAGAATTGGGATGAGAATTTTTAATTTTTTTTAATATATTAAATTAATTTCATCAGTAGAATCAAATCAAATAAGCAGACAAAAAAATGCTGTGAACTAAACTCACAGTTCTGTGCTGGGTCCTAGGAAAACATGTAATTTGGAGATGGACTGATGGGTCCACTAAGACTGAGGAGTAAACCCTGTCCTTCATCCAAGTGGTCCATAAAAGATAAATAGGTTTTTGAAGAGAGTCTAACACACTAACATTTTGTGTATCTTGCTACCAACTGGCCATAATGGATCTAATCAGAAGTGRTATTTTGTACAATTTCCTTACCCAAATGTAAGTGTGTATTTCCCCTTTTTTCACTGGAATGCTCTCACCTGACCAATTGGTAGGCGTAGCAAAAATCACTACTGGTYAATTTACATATAGGTGTTAATTTCTACAAGCAGGGTTATGAAGAGGAAGTGATCTGAAAAGAAAATAGAAACGTGATCAATGGCCAGTTAATATCACTGCAAGGAAGTGCTTGAGTCACCTCCCTGGAGGCATTTGAAAAATGTGTAGATGCATTTAGGAGCATAGTTCAGTGGTGGACTTGTCAGTGCTTGCTTAGTGGTCAGACTCTATGTTCTTAAAGGGTTTTTTTCCAAAAATGATGTTGTGTTCCTTAATACATGGCAAGCATTAACTTCATTCTCTCTTTCATGCACTTTTTCTCYATATTTTATGAAAAGAAAGTATTGTGAATACCTCTGTGTTCAGGACAGTTGAGATAAACCCTAAAGTAGCTGACGAAAGTTTACACTTGTCATTCATATATATAACTGATAATAATTCATAATGTAAAATGTGATGATATATGATATAGGCATATTGAATGAATATGCACTAAACAAAATAAACAGAATTATTAATTAAATAATGCTTAAATGCTATGGAAATATCATATTGGAAGTAAATTTTACTTTAATTTTTTATTTTCCTTGGTTTGTCTTGGTCCTTTCAAGTAATTTCTGTAGTTTTGCCATTCACTTCAGTGAAAAGACAGTGTCCTGCTGGGCAAGGACATATTCCTAACCCAAAGAATTGTAGTAGGTCATTGCATGGGAAAAGACAGGTGTCCTCCATTAAACAAAAAAGGAAAAGGTATTTTTTAATGATAGCATTACCAATATGGCCCAAATACTTGCCCACTTCCTGTCAGTCTTTTGGTCCTTTCTTTCTCTACTTTCAAGCAAGAGAGGAAMTCTCTTTGCTATTTGCCCAAGTCCTAGCTAGTCCTAGCTACTAGCTAGCTTAATTTTCCTGAGCTTGTACAAAGGAATTTGTGCTTTGTCAGATCAAGATGTCTGTGCCGCTATTTCCCTGGACTGTGAACCGTCCTGAACAGACATTACCTGTGCATACATTTTTGCAGAGAAATTGCTTTAAGATGGTTTTCTGTCATGGACATAAAGTCTTTGAAAAATACTGAATATTCACTATAACTTTAATCTCTTCAGAATATACCAAAGAGTTTTACCTTTTACAGTTATAGATGCCTTACATCTCTGTGTCCTACAGTAAAAAGGAGCACCTGGGAAGGGAAATWATGGTAATTCTGCAGAATTGTTTGCAGTACTACCTACAACTCACAGATTGTTTCTAAGCTTGGTTTCTATTTTAACTTTTAAATAAACAGAATTTTCAGCACATAAACTTTCCTTCTCAAACACATCTCGAATTTTTGGTTTGTCAGCATCTTAGAACACGAATGGAAGACTGAAGCAGCAACCCGCTGTGTGAAAATAGAATGAGCATAAAGAGTTCCTGCAGGTAATTTGGAGTGCACTGCTTGTTTTCCTCTGCCTGATTGCACTGCAAAATACTATTACAGCTCATGAGATAGCCCAAAACCTATGTCTAATCACAAAGTGAAGTGAGAATTGTAGTGTCTCAGCAACCTTAAAAAGTCACTCCAGCTCTCTAAGTCCAATGCTTTGTACAATTTCTGGCTACAKCATTAATTCCACCTTCATGTACAAGAGACATCTCTTGCTTTAATTCACAGCCCCCAGTATATTCCTGGCTGTTGGAGCAAGAGCTCACTGGGGTAAAATGATTCCTTTTCYCAGCTCTCATAGAAAGCTGTTTGCAATCTTGGTTTGTGAACCACCATAGGAGTTGCCTGCTGGTCAGTGGCAAGCAGGAATGTGACACCTATGGATCGTCACACTAAGCGTAAGGACTGCACAGTTACTGCAAAAAGGTTACAGCTCCAGCTTAGGGGCTTCTKCATGTCACCATTGGTTCTTCAAATCTGTCTCTGAATTTTTTTCCCCCAGCAACCCAAGATTTTCCCCTGTGCTGTTTCTAAGGAATCTCTAATGTGACTTGTAAGGAATACACCCTTTGAAACTGCTGTCCCACCTAAACTTTCTCATCCCATGCATAAGAAATACTGCCTCCAGCCAGTTGTGCTCCCAGAGTGAAGTTTGGAGGCAGGGCCAGCACTATTCCAAAAATACCAGCAACACAGAGTTCTTAAAACTTTATTTTTCATGTTGAGCATCTCAATGGAACTACATTGTCCTTCCAGGCAGCTTCTGTGTGCTTCTGAGAAACTGAGGAATGACTGACTGGGAGTTCCCAGATTTCCAGCAGGCCATCAAGCCCTTGTAAAGTGACCTGACAAACTGGCTTAGATTTGCAGTATGACTTTCATGAGGCAAATCATTCAGCTTTAATTAATTAAACTTTTAAAAGTTGACTTCAAAGAGGTAGACTGTGGTTGSATCTAAATTTTAATGTACATCATGACACATTGCAACAAAATCAAAAGCTGACTTAAGGAATAGGCAAAATTAGACTTCATAGATATTTGTAACAGTAGTTTTTAATATAGCAATGCCAGATTATTTCTCATACTACCTAGTATTGTAGGATCCTGCAAATGTTTTACGCACATTAAACACATACAGACTCAAGAACAAGCAGAGATTATGAGGGGCAGCTGGCACGCTTGAGGTTCAGAAAATCCAGGTGTTGGTTCTCGATGGGAGTCAGGCAGGCTGCTTTGAATGCTGGATTATAGCYGTTCTCACTCTGTGCAAAGATTCCTCAGCTACCCAGCTGGTCCATGGTACAGTTACATTTCATGGTTCCCAATTATGTTTGGAGATGAATGATACTGTGACTAATTTGGTGGCATAATATATAACATCTTAAAATGAATACACTCCCTAGACTGTTTTTATAGTGTCAGTGACTTGGGCCAGACYGGATAGAATGTATCCCAAATGGTGTTTTGGCAAGAAGACAGTCMTTTCCAGATGGATCATTTATACAATTTTAATTTTTCTAACTAAATTGCATTCCTGCTGAATGAATGTGCTGTGGGTATTTACGACTACAGGGATCAATAGGCCATTTAATAGAGATATTTTGGAAAGCTATCTCAGAATATCTATCAGGCTTAAATTGCACAGAACTATAGAAGAGGGAAAACCATTTCTCTGTCTTTGCATGTATAAATATATAATCCAAAAGTAAARAGCAGAAGGTGTCATGAGAAACACAAATTAATAAAAACATTAAAAATTGCATATGAAAACAAATGTAGTCTGATTTTAAAAACTATCGTGTATCCAGAATTGCGTACCTTTATATTAATTAAAAATATTCTTAATAACATTAATTTCATATGGCAGGTTTTAGTTTCTATAATCTCATGTTTTTCCTGAATTGTGGAATAGTCTCACTATTCTTCATATATGTGATGCCTAGAGAAAACTATAATGTACAAAGTGATCTTGTTGCCATTAACTGAAATCTCCCAGGCAATCATTTCTCATAAACAGCAGATGAGAAGGGGGACAAAATTATTTGCTCCTTAGTTATAAATATTCATTGACCCTCTGTATCTGCTTCCAAAAGAAAAAAAGCTTTTACAATTTTGATTTCATTGCAATAAACTGTGTGATTTCCCTGCATGCACCAAACATTTATTGTTTACATTCATGACTTTTTTCAGGCAACTGTGAGTCAATAGTGAATGGAGGCACCTGTAAGCCAGGCAACTCAGTGTGTCATTTTGTTAGRTTTTCTCATGTAAAGCCTGAATACACATGTAAGGCTCTGCACAGCTTCTGGGAAGACTGAGGGGTCTTTCCTGGGAAGAAGCCCCAAAGTCCTGTGTGCTGACCATCAGAAAACACACTGGAGTAGATCCATCATCAGTCCAACCCATTCCCTGAGGAGGGGTCTAGCCATGAGATAAACTACAAGGTTAAACGTTTTTATTGCAGAAAGTGACAAGAGATATAGGAGACCAGTTGCATAGAGGGAGATAGAAAGRAGTGCTCAGAGTACAGGCAGAATTCAGGTAAGTTTGAATTCCCTCAGTCTCAAATGGGCTGAGTTTCTCTCCTTTGCACTAATGCAGTGACTTTTCTCTGTATTTTTTGTCTTTGTACTTCAGATYCTTGGTTTATTTCAGTGCTGACTCAGGTGTTCTGTATGTGGGGTAGGTTTTTACTGAAACRTTTCAAGGCAGTTAATTTAATATGTTTATTTTTGATTGATTGGAAAAAAACCTGTAGAGYTCTTGAGTAGAAATGCCTGATATTTGGTTGACTGCTTCTCACATTTCCATTAGAGTGACTGTTCAAAATGGGTCACATAACTCACCTGTTTACTCTAGTTCTTGTCACAGGTAGACAAACAGATCACTGCTTGCAATTGCCAYTGCATCCAGGTTATGTGTGGTGTCTGACAGCCTCTCCAATAAYCTCTTAATGCTGAGAATGGGGCCATTTGTCCCTGAAGGGCTAGTCTAGCAGAAGTTTGAGTTGCAGGTAAAACAGATTTCAAAAGAGTTGAGATGTAAAGCAGAGACACAGGTCAACAGGYCTGTTTTAGTGGACCTGCCCACCTGGGAAAGCACATATATCTCAGACAGGCCTGATTCTTAGTGTTTGTGGGTWTTTTAACTGTGATGGTAAAATAAGCAAAAATATTTTTGTGGGGAAAAAAATCTCTTTTATTAAACCAACAATTATTGATAAATGTTTGAACATATAAAAATTGTTATTCTTTGGGCTTGAAACAGAGAAACAAGCATTTAATTGTGTTCATTTGAAGGCCAGTCATCTGTGCCACAATGGCAGCTCTGTAGCAGTGAGCCTGTAAATTGTTTATGTTAAATCATCAAGTAAAGATACATATTCTTGGGACTAACTTAGAGAAGTCACTTTTTGTACAAATAAAGGGAATCAAAAATCTCATAGGAGTGGTTTTACATGTGTTTGTCAAACATTAAATAAACATCAAAGCTCTGCCATCTGACTTCAAAATTTGAGAGGTCTTAACTTTTGTGTAAGGGTACAATCACCGGCACCAGAAAACATATTGTAATAATTTTTCTCATTCCCTATTTCATACTTCTCCTTATAATCTTTATCTATTTTTACTGGGCTGTTTCTGTTAATTATCTTTCCATTATGCTTCCCTTGTTTTGAAATATTCTGGTTTAAATATTCTTTTTTGATAAGCACCGAGGATTATGCTTCAAACATATTGGTGCCCAGGGAATATCCCACACAGTCCTTCCAAACATTTTCCTCTCCAGAGTGAACTTCAACCTCTGCCTTGAAGATGCAACTCCTCCTCTCAGACCCTGAGATCCTTTCTTTCCTTGAGGGAACTTTTCAGAATCTCTCTGACCTCACTTTTGCTCTGGTCCCCCACTTGTGCTCAAAAGTATCTTAAATTTTAAGATGGGAAATTCTTCATGGAAAATCAAAAAGAAAGATATGCTTAGAACTAAGCCTGCATTATGAAAGGCTTCACTTTCTTCAAATAAACATTTATTTTGAAATAGATTAATTCAACGTGAAATTATTTGAATGTCACTAGTTACACTTCAAAAAGGAGAATGCACTTGTTCAAATAGTATGGCAAATTAAATATTCCTGTTAAAGAGATCTTATGAAAACGTCTATATCTGTAAGTGTGTTCAAATTGGTGTTGAATTTAATTATGCAACTCCACATCTTGTTGAGGAAGGACACAAAGTGTCTTGAAATTGTGAATAATTTGCAAGTGCTAGCAACAGAGACACTAATTCTCAATGACAAAACTGCTAACCCATGTAATTATTTTATAATCTATGATTTTGCAGTTTAGTCTTCAATTAAAAAAAATGAACATATTGATGTCACATGATCAGCATAACGCATTAAAATCAAACATCAATTTAGGAAAAGTTTTCATTTCTRTTAAATTCAGGAGGCTTTGGACTGAATAGTAACTGCTGTCTAAACTCTAGTGACTCTGGGCACAGAATAATAACCAGAGGCAAAGCCTGCTCAAGGYGTTTTAGGAGGAGGGCAGGCAAAGYTAAATGCTACTGATAAAACTAGCCAGACCTTGGGAGAAAAATTTCTTGGATTTGTGTTCACAAGGGGATGAATGGTTTGTTTTCACAGCAGAAGCTGCCTTTTCTGCTAAGTCCCCTGCCATGCCCTAGCAATGGCCATGTCACTGCAGAAGTACCTGACCATCAGGAGTGGTAACAACAGAAAGCATTCTCCAGAGATGTGGTGCAGGCAAAGAAGCACGGGACAGTTCCTGAAGGGCTTTATCTCCCATTGTCCTCTGACTGTAAAGCTAAAAAATTTGTAAAGTGTTGAATGACACAAAAGAATGAGAAACCAAAAAGGGATGTAGATGTTGGTGCTAGCTGGCATTGTGTTTATGGATGGTAGAAGACAGAATAAGAGTAAGAGTTTAGATATTGATTTCAAATGGAGATGAAATTTTATTTGTGAGGTTTGCACACATAAAAAGACATCCTTCCATCTCTGTTTGGGTAGAGCGGTGAGCAAGAACATATGTGAACAAGACTTCATTTTTATTGTTTTATATTGTTTTTGAAAACTGATGTASGGAGGAGTTAAAGGAGTCTGTTTTTTGATCCAAAACAGTTAACAGAGAAAATACAGACTAAAATGAAAGAGTTGTGTGAGACCCCCTCTTTTGGGGTTAGGTCCTATTTGCTCCTTATTGTAACATTATTCATCTATTTTGTATTCTATTTCTTTGTGTGTGGACATATTGAAGGGATCCTTATTAATCTGACTTGAACATTAGTTTTGCACTCACATTCTGTTAATTTTCTTTAGTTCTTCATCACTGAATGCATTTTCTTTAGAGACGTGTATTCAAATTTGTCTATATTAAACAATTTTTATCCATTTGCGCTTTTTATGATGTTTAAAAATTTTTCATGGGGTACATTTTTTGGAAAATAATTCACCAAATGTATTTGTGTCACACTGCTCAACTCTCCAGTTCACTCTTCACTTCTTTCAACAGTTTAGAATTAATAGAAGCTACAGTTATACTTTCCATTATGCACCTCACCTTTCCAACAATGGGATATAATGCATATAATATAATGCAAAATATTTCACAATCCACAAAACCCAACTCAGATAGCACCCAAAGTTGCAATCCAGTCTCAATCCTTTACAATTTTTTCTTCATCATTTCATTGAAATTTGTAAAGGGAGCACCATCTCTTTGCAACAGACTACCAAAAGATAAAATCATCCACTGACAGTAATAAACATTTCAAGACTGAAATCCACTCATCTATAAACAGAGATGACATGGTTGACATTTGCTGAAAAAATAAGCAGAGATTATCTTTTCAYAGTGGCAGGAGGTTGAAAAAGAGTTGAAAGACTGGGTTGAGTTCTTTTCTTCACACAGAGAGTGTTCTTCTTCCTAGTAAGGTGTGGTAATCATGATCTTTATGTTTAAAGGTAACTAATGAACAGTGGTAATTCAGACTGCATGCAAACAAAGCTGAAGAAGTTAAGCAATCAGATATACCTTCATGGAGAAACAAGAGTCTTYCACTACCTTCATCTGAAAGGACAGAAATTTTTAAAGATTATCTTTGTCTATGATGGTATCAAATTTATTGACTTTACAAGTTCAGAGTTGGCAGCACTTATAAATAACTTTATAGACCCTGTGTTTCTTTTGGGGAATCAAACCTACAATGTACCTAAGGTGTAAGTTGCATTCAGTAATATAAATACTTTTCTTTATTATTATTATCATTGGCATGTGCCTATGGGTCTTTTTAAAAGAAATAAATAACTATATTTCAGGGAAATATTGTAATAGAAAATGTATATTTCAGGAAATCAAATGTGGAATTAAAGAAAAAAAGAGAAAAGCGTGCCTAAAACRCTTGAAAATTTCCAAATTAAGCTGGAAAAAAAACTAGTCTGAAGAGGCAGGAGAGGACAAAGACCAAAAGAGAGCACGTACAAATGACCCTTTAAAAGTGGAACAGCAACTCCATTTGCACTGGGTTAGAAAACTCAATTCTAGTGCTGCTTTGTTAAGGGAATGTAAGTGCTCATAAGGCACAAGAGCACTGTAATCCACACTGGTCTACGGTTACCAGTTTTACCAGCAATTTCAAGGACATGGATAATACAGATGAACAACACCTAAAATAAAAATGTAACACACTCCAGTACGGTGTTATTTATTTTCCACAATGAAGTCCCAAATAGAAATCACTCTTTATTTCCTGAATATGGCTGGTTTCCAAAGAATTTTCCAAGCATGTGTTTCACTTTGCTCCTGTGACATCCGCTGTCTGGGTACAGATGCAGATGATCAATGCTGGTTGCTGCCTCCCCAAGTTCCCTCAGCAACAGAATTCCCCTGGGAACTTGCTCACAGAAAAGCCTGGATCTGACATGCTCCTCCTCACCTCCATGTGTTTTAACCCCAAGGCTGAACTTAACCAGGTGATGCAGGTCCAGCACAGGAAACCTTAGCTGTAGGAGGCTTTACAACAGCAGATCCTCCTCAAAGAAAAAAAATCCTGTGGAACAACATCCAACTGTTCTATATTCAAAATGCAATACATAATAAATAAATACATGCTAAAAGCGAGCAAACTGAACTCAGAGAACTGGAGGAGTTAACATAATACTTTCTAGAAGTAATAATAACATACTCTAGTTCTCTTTATTATGCTTCATTATTCTACCCATCTTTCTGGTTTTGTCACTGACCAAAAAAGTAAATGTAATGCTAAATTTCATGTTATAATTAGTCTGCTGCCTTCTACTCCAATTTGTCAGCAGTAATCCTCCTGTGCATGACAGGCAGATGGAAATTTTTTAKCATTTTATTCTTCCCTAATTAGTCAGGCAGACAACTTTGTGTCTTCTCGCGATTCCTCATCTATTGTGTCCAGTTCCTTCCTTCATTCCAAAGCCAAAGAAAATTCAGTATTCCAACAGGAGAAAACACTTTCAGTTCACTCATGTCAGTCTCTCCAAATTTTTTGTATGTTGCTGTGCAAAAAACTGAAGCCCACGTCTGCCAGCAGACAGCAGCTGTCAGCAAACCAAAGCCAATCACTTTTCATTGAGTCTGAAGGAATTCAAGCCTTTTTTTCCCCTTGTTCCCTCTTCTTCCTGCCAAAGATTACACAAAACAAAATCTTCTTCTCCAAAAAGCAAACAATCAGATTGGCTTTTGAGAATGGATTGGAGCTTTATCATCATCTTCTTTGGTCATATAAAAACAGCTTTTGTGTTCTGCTGTTTCTGAGACTGGCCCATAYACTGCAACTGTGACATTTGGAAAGCCACCATGGATCACTGTGGGGTCTGCACTGGGTTATCTCACTGTTCAGCTTGTGCAAGTGGTTATATGTTTGGATGAACCATTGCTGCAAGCCCAGCTAAATGCTGGTATAGAARCTCTGAAACCATGCTGAGGATGCTGAACCCAAGCAAACAGACCCAGCTGCTGGGATGAAGAGAAGATTCCTGCTGGCTCCRTGTGGATGCAGGCTTCAGGGCTTGAGCTAAAACACAGATGGGATCACACAGGCTGCACCTATCCTGCATTACAGTTCAGTTTTTAAAGTTATTAGAAATGCCTCTGCCGGAATTAAGGTGCAGACAAGGCCATATGCCAAAGTCAGTAGGATGGATTTTATTTAATAGTGAATATGAGAGAGAGATAAAAAGGAAGAGAAAGAAAYAGAAAAGAGATGGTGGGGACAGAAAGATAATGACAGATTAACGTAAMGACCACCACGCCATGGATCCCAATGATCTTCCACCGATCCTCTCCATCTGGTCTTCTTGGTGATAAGGCCCACCCCCAAAACATAGGATSCAATGTGTTGGTATATGTTCAGGCCAGGTGGGAATGCCCAGGTACCCCTCCTGAGTGTGGGCAAATTTGATACAATCTCTTGCAGCAGACTCTGGATCTGTTGCATCCCTCYGCATCACATGCAGTCCTGTAGTGCAAGGTCTCAGGAATGAGTCTGGGGACCACTTCAGAGTTCTTTGATGGATTGTGACACCTCTTGAGCTACCTTTCACATGAATGTTCCATGGATGTGGCCTTCCTGGGGTTGGGGGTTCCGTAGCTGAGACAGTTTGCGTAAGAGAGGATGGGTGTTCGCCACTTCTGATCTGAGGTTATGCCATGCCAAAACTCTCTTCCTCCAGGCTTCATTGCAGTAGAAGGAGTCTGTGTAAACCTGGCCTCTGTGGGCTGTGGTCTCCCTCACCCCAAACCCAGCCAGGGATGATTTTCTGATGGATTTGGCTTTCTTGTGGATGYATTCTTTTCCCTCAGCCTTGTTTACTTTTCCCTAGACCTGAGATGATTGAACGATGGTGTCTTATCTCAATTTTCCTTAGGTGGCTTAACTCACATTTCAAAGTTCCAGTCWGGCATCATCAAGGAGGGGTGGACTTCTTTGTAGCTTCTTTGTACAGTTTTTGTTATAGTAGGCAAAAAGTCCTTCATAACAATGTTTAAGGCATGAACCATTTCARTCTCTGACACCTGGTGAACACGAAACATCTCTAGGTTTCTTCTAAGATCACAACCTCTATTGATGCAAACTCAGGTACATAATTCCATTTCTACTCTTCATAATTTGATTGTGTTAGACCCTCATGGCCCCATTTAGACTCATAGTTCTGCGCCGGGTGCTACAAAAACATGTAATTTGGAGATGGACTGATGGGTACACTAAGACTGAGGGTTGAACCCTGTCCTCCATCTAAGAGGTCCATAAAAGATAAATAGGTTTTTGAAGTGAGAGCTGCCTCCAAAAAAAAAAACCACGTGCAAACATATATCACTGTCCCAATTAAAAAAAGATATGAGGTAGTACTAGAGTTTAAGCTATCTGGTGAGCAGGGCTCGATTGAATAAAATTTTAGTTGGGAGCCTGCATGTGTATGAAACACCACAGAATAAATCACAAAGGAGCAGAAATGTAGCACATGGCTGATCAAAAATTGAAGCAGTCACTTACTAAGGAAACATAAAGAGCATTGGAATAAAAGGGACATGAAGCAAAGAAGCTTTGGTCTATAGCTTGATWTCTGTTGAATTCAGAAAATCAGGACTTTTGTTCGCTCTTGGTGAGCAGATATGATTCTTCCTAGGCTGCCTGAGACRTAATCAACTTCTCTTTTCAGTTGAAAGCAACGCAAGGAGCCCTGGAACAYGGTGAGCTGCTCAAGCCAAAAAAACTGAATGTATAAAAGACATAACTTGTCCTGATAGAATTAATGTTGAAGTGGCAATAGAGGCATTATGAGGGTTGCTGTATCGCTTGGTCTTGCCACAAGGTGTCAATTGGTATCTGTGACAGGTATTTTGCTGCCTAATTTTCACTCAAACCTTCAAAACCGGAGGTATATTTGGAATTAGTTAGGATTAAATCTACATTGTGAGAGAGGACATGCACAACCTTTCTTGATAGTATATGCTTAAGGCTGACTATAGCATACAGGTATTAGAGGCGGAAAATAATTYTTATGGGTTTGCCGCTTTATCATCTGTGGAGCAGTTTGCTCCCATGATGCAGGCCATCCTCACCATACAATTACACTACACTTCTGTCATCTTAGGGGTCCTTACTTCTGCTGTCAGACCTTCTGGACAACCAGACTGTAAGTCCAGCTTTCTGTGCAGCCTCATGAGAGCAAATGTCTATGGAAAATCTAATGCATTTTTTCCTTGTGAGGTGCTTCTGCCCTAGCATTTATCTAACACAGGGTAAAGGCAGAAAAGAGGGATGGGGCTGTAGGACCTCTTCTTTCCTGGAAATGTCTTTGAAAGCTACCTTCTTCTGCATGTGTGTTCCTGTTAAGTAGGAAATGCAAGACAATGGGTGCATGAGGAAATAGCAGCTTCTGACTCAAGCAAACTTTACATCAAATATTCAAGCACTGAARCATTGCTTGATATGAGGCATATTACTTTGCTTTGGCATTTGAAGAGTATTTCTGTATGTCTATATTTWTTTTTTGCAGTTGAGTGGTAGATGTACCCAAAGCGCTTACATTTGAATCAATATTCAAATTATATTGCTGATTTTTTTTATACCTAGTAAYGAATGAATTACATAACAACATAACAATAATAGTACCTTAGTTTAATGTTGATTCAAGAAAAACACAGTGGGAAGCTTAAGTTTTTTATTCCACCTCACTGCTTCATTGCAATAGAATTGTACCATCATTTCTATTCTGTTCATAAGGCTTGTATAAAACATCCCTTAACTGTTTTCTATTAAACTATTTAGGGGTAAGTGTCTGCAAAACAAGTTTTGATCATGCTATAGAAAACAACATCTGAAGAACAAGCAGAAATGTTAAAAGTGTTTGACTCTTGGAACTATAAATCCATTTGTTAATTATGAATTCAGTCTAAACATCAAGAAACAGTCATGATAGTGTTTTACACAAAATCATACAGTGKCTTCCCTTCGGTACAATATTGCATAATTTCTTTAAGGTTTTCTGAGGATAAAAACTTGTACATATGGTCTAGTGGTGGCCTTAAAACTTTCCTGGGAAATGGTGTTCTTTGTACACTAACTCCTTCACAGATGAAAAAGGCAGACTCTGTAACATCATTTTCTTCAAAGCATAATGCTCTATGTGATTTTTTTTTTCTTTAATTCTTAACACAGTCAATTTTCCAGCAGCAGTAATCTAATAAAGAGGGGAAAAGTACTCATCCTTCCTGGTCAAAATAGTCTCTTTGGATGAGCTTTCTTCCCTGCTGCTGTTTTGACTGTCCTGCTCTTAAAGGACGTGGTGCTGTGCCCCAGTTGCTCCTCAGTGACTATTTCAGTGAACACAATATCTACACAATTGCCTCTGATCTAAATTCAATTTCTTCCTCTAATCTCTTATTTCTCTTTAACAATGTCTGTTAAAAGAAAAATTTTGCTGGGAGGTAGAAGACAAATATATTTCCTCTTTATTTCTTCCACGACCTTCCTGCCTCCAAAATAGAAAAGAATTTAAGTAAGCCTTTCCTTTCCTTTCCTTTCCTTTCCTTTCCTTTCCTTTCCTTTCCTTTCCTTTCCTTTCCTTTCCTTTCCTTTCCTTTCCTTTCCTTTCCTTT
>QVAJ01000180.1:1290424-1317187 GCA_003546035.1 Mixornis gularis
TTTTGTTTTTTTGTGTAGTGATTCAATCACAGCTACTATTTTGAGCTGCTTTGTGCTTTGGTTTTAAATAMATTCAGCTGTTTCCCATTGCTTTACAGTGGCTGAATGACCATAATAAATGCTTCTTGGGTTCTCTGTTTTACCAGAATGGCCTAAATTACTCACCAACTCACCAGCTTGAAACTTCCTTCAAAGAAATCCATGCTATGTTACACATTCTCACTTTTATGTTTCACTGTTTTTTTTCCTAAAAACAAACCAAACCAAAACACCCAAACAAACAAAAACACAAACAAACAAAAAAAACCCCAAAACCACCCCACACCCAAACCAAAATCAACCAACCAACCAAAACAACCCCCCCCCCAAAAACCATCACAATTTTTTCTATAGGATGAGCATACTGATTCCTGATTCCTAGCTTTATCTACCTATGTATGAAAAATTCAGACTCAGCAGAATTCCCACCTGTAATCCTGCAGTCAGCTGTGAGTAATTACAGTTGATCAAATGTTTTCTATATGCCATTTGTAAATAGTAAGGGACAGATTTGAATGTGGCCAATCAAATTCCAGCTCTGCTGACATCAATAGAATGAGGTGAATTGACAACAATTRTTGACTACAATGCTTTTCCACTGAAGTTTTTCACATCAAACTACTAACCACAATCAGGCACTGATAACTTCTATTGTATCTCACAGGTGTGTATTAAAAGAGCTCTTTTCCATTCTAAAGGTGCTAAGATATTCCAAAAGCTCATATCTATCATCTCCAATAGTCATTTTAGTCATTATTATTATTGCTGTTAATATTACTGTTTCTAAAACTAGTTTTATTCTCTAATCTGTTGCAAAATYATGAACAGATAATGCAGAATCTATTATTTCCTTTGTCTTAGCATTATTTCTAGGACTTGCAGCAACTTCTTTTAAATTGCTGAGTCCCAAGAACACCCATTTTGTTTTGAGAGTTTATCAAATGTAATAAACTATGATTAGGGAATGCTAATCATTTGTATTAACTGGAGRAATGATGTTTAATCAGGTTAATCTCATTGTCTATAAACAAGCCTTTGACATCTTTTAAAAAAATCATTGTGTCTTTTAGGGAATTTTATCACTCAGGCTGCAAGGAAAAAAAAAAAACAGGCAAACTTGCTTGTCTTTGATAGTTGACAATATTAATGTTGATAAATTTATTTGCAAGAGGCACCTAGTTTGGAGTTGGATGGGAAATGTAACTCCTGTCAGTGGAAAGGGATGTAGAAGGCATCCTGGGATTTTGAGGCCAGTCTGTAGTCTATGACGAAGCACAAGAACGTTGTGCTCTTATTCTCTGCAGCACACACCAAAGCTAGTGAGTTATATGCATGTTGTGGGGGATTTAATGTGTGAGGGATGATCATACAGGCATTGCTTAGTAACTTTATTCCATTTACCCTGAGAGTTTGCCATGGAAACAAAGATATAAATYCCAGCAAATCTAACGAAAATAATTAGCTGCAGTGTGATTTGGGATTGATAAGATTGTTATTTGTTATTTGCCATGTTGTTGCCTCTGCCATTTGATTTATGAGAGATAAATTGKTTTTTTTTAATACCATACTTTGATTTTTTTTTTTAGGCAGACTTGCTGAAGTAATGTTGTACTTAAAAACATGCTGCTGCAGAGTGAGCAAATCCTTCTTTCCCTGAGGCTGTTGGCCTTCAATTTCTCAAAGTCAAATTACATAATCATTGCAGTCCTTAAAATATGTACCAAGTCTTGTAAGTTGCTCTTTCTGCCACTGCTATGATGGCCCCTAATTCTCAGATTCTTTGAAAATTTACTTCCTCTCAGAGAAGAAACTTTTTGTTATCCTCCAGGGAAATGGATTAGCCTTGACCTGAAGGTCCTGGAAAGTTCTCTGCATGCTTGTGTGGGCAGTTTCAATAGTGCACACAGCACAGGTTGAGAAGCACCACAGAAATCAGGAGACATTACTCAGAGCTGTAAACCTGTTTCTATAGAGTTACCAAAATAAGTAAAGATGATTCAGAGATATTTTGCACCTAGAGCCTTGTTATTTTGTTTCAGTGATTATGTGAATTTACACTGATAATCAATTTATAATGATGAAATCGTGACCGGTTTTTGTTTTATTGATGAATAAATGACTTTCATGTYCAAAACTAATGAAATGAGGAGAATCTAACTGAATACAGCTATCCCTTTTCTGGGGAGAGGATGGATAAGAGATTAATGTGCCAGTATTCTACATTTAAGATGACAAAAATATAATCCGATTCCCTTCAGATATAAAAAACCTTGCATGTGATCTGTATGGCAAGCATCACGTAGGGYTTATGTGAGAACACTTCAGAATAACACAGTTCAATCTTTTCTTCTTTCTAACTGGTTTGGAGCATATTCTGCATTAGTTGAATCTTTACTTCTACAACTATTATTATGRCACCTAAGCAATTTTTCAATAGAATACTGCTGAAAAGCTCTTTCCACAGGAAAAAAAAGGCCGTTAAAAAAATCTGGAAGATTAAGAAAATCCAATGGACTACTAAATAGTTTATTGAAAGACTGATCTTCAAAATCCAGGAAACAATCATTATCAAGTCCAGAAAACAATCATTTCAAAGAAAAGGCAATAGAATAGAATATAAACAAAATAAATCCATTTAAAACAGATTATGTGGAGGTTGAAGGTTTGCATTCTCATTTCAGTAAAGTCACTGGCAGTGCTGTCACTGTCTTCAAAGACTAAAGAGCAGGATTTCTGGAAAAGAAATTCCACTTTCTGTAAAGTGATACAAATTATCTAAAACACATGGCCACTGAAAACCACAAAGTRGGATAATCCACATTTTTTACCATTAAAGGAAAAAACTTTGCAAACAAAGGCTGCATTGTTATTGATGCTGTTATCTAAAATTAAACTTTGAAGATATTTGTGCCTGTTAGTGGAGGAACWAACATTCCGACATTAATGCAGTGTGGAAAAAAAGTTGTAAAACTTGTTTGCTATTCTATATATTTACTGATGAAAAATTGAGTAAAAAATACTTAAATACCCCTCATGTGTTGTTTATAGGAATTCTAAGTATTTAATGACRAAAAAAGACAAWTTRTTTTAGATTTATCAGTAAAATTACTCATTAAATGCTTCCAAATCTCAATACATATTAAAACACCAAATTATTGTGAGTACTGGAAAGGGGACTAGCCAAAGGGGACAAATGTCTGACATCAATAATTATTTTATCACAAGGAGCTGGACTTTGGAGATCACCCTTCTGAGGTCAGTTAAGTTACTTGCATCTTGCACTGCCTTTCTTGATCCTGTGTCTGGGGAAATGCAGAACCTTAAAATTAATTCCATATGCCAATGGACCTCGTAGAAGTATAAAACAAAGGAGTGGTCCTTTTCAGCCTGAGTTCTAATCCTCTAAGCCTACTTCAAGGTTTCAGATTTCTTTTGTCTCGGAAGGCAATAAATCAAAGAAAGTAGCTTGTAATATTGTTCTTCTGCGCACCAAAAAGAAAAAAAAAAAGTATAAGGAAAGAAAACCCCACCACCATCAAAAAAGACAAAAAATAAGAATAGAAGAATCATCTTGTCTAGCTTTATGCTCTTATCTGGTCTGGCTTGAATATCAGTGCTGGTTAGCATTTGTTTCCTTGGAGGTTAAAATAAATGCAAGAATTCCATCTCCTCAGTGCACATAATTTAATTTTATCAGCCTGAACCTATGTGTTCAGTCCAATTGATTCTCCTGTTAAGAAGGAAAATTACTTTCCTCAGATCTTTAATGCGTTCAGACCTAGTGGGAACCTGCATGACCATCAAACAAAGATTACCACAACACCAAAACTATTGAACAGCTATCACAAGCCCACTGCAGTGATCTTTAAATAAGATTGCTTTTTATTACTTGTGCTCCCAGTAGGCAAAAAAATAGATTGAATCAGGATGAAGTAAACTGCTCTGTTTAGTTGGTGCAAAAAACAGGAGTGGCTGAGGTGGATAAATTACATCTATTTTTTTAAATCAATGCACAGCAGCTCTTTCGTAGGTAACAAAGGGAATGGTCAAAGGTTATTGCCCAAGAGATTGATAGTTTTTCCCAGTACAGTGAAAAGGACCTGTGAAAATAAAAGTTCAACTTTTCTATGATAACTCTAGAAGAGGGAAACGAACTCTGTGCCCCACTTGTTCTCAGTACAACTCTAGCATTTTGCTTCAGCAGACTTTTCAGAAAATGGCCCAGGAGATTTGCTCACCCAGAAAAATTTTTCARCTAACCAAAATTGAAGACCTTCCCAAAGCTTAACCTGTCCCAGAGCTCCAAAGTTTCATTAGGAATTAACCATGAAGAGCTGAGCCTACATGTCAGTCGCAGGGACACACTGACRCCAGGAATGGCTGGTTGAAGCTCTGGCTGCCCACACCTTCCCCACCAAATCCCAGCTCCCCTTCTTCCTCAGGACAGCTAGGCAATGTGAGACATGCTCAGTTAGAATGAGCCTGGCAGGTCCTGCACTATAAAATAATCACAAGAAAGGAGATAGAGCAGATGAAGAAATACACATCTGTCATGGAGCATGGACTTCTGATGATTGTTTTTTTCCACAGCTTTTCAAATAGCCACAGTCACGTGTGATCTCTCAGGCTGAAGGCAGACATATGAACCTTTCTGCCTTATGGATCTCCTCTCCTTCTGCTAACTTTTCTTTGTACTAAGTTATTTGGTATCTTTCACTGATGTCTATTCTCTCAAACAGTGGAAGGATGTGACACATGAAGTTTTTTCTATTTTCAGGTGTTGGGAAATGCAGGATCTGTACGAAACAGGCATGGGAGCAAGCACACTGGGATTAGACTACAAGATATTCATCCTGAATACTGACATTTCCCTTAAAGTCAGAGACAGTCTAAAGAACTGAYTTCCCTCTCACTTATCCATGTACACAAATAGTGGCAACAGGAGTCTTGGGGTTTCAGCTGCCTCACTCCATTTTTTTTTAATTGATGCTTGTATTTTCTGATTCTTTAAATTAACAGCAAAAATCTGGGTCAGGCTCTCTGTACCAATATGGTAGCTTTCATTTATAAAGCTGCACAAAAGCCATCTTGTTAGGGAAGACTTAGAATTTCACCAATGGCAAAAAGAATTTTGGGGTGAAACTTCTGGGCAATGAGAGAAGAGCAAGCCAGGAAACCCCAGTCATGTTGCTTGCCATATGAAAAACGAAAATCCTGTTGTATTAAAACACAGAAAATTCAGACATTATTTGAATTCAGAAATATATTGTATTCAGAATGCATTATATACCTATCCCTTTTTGCAGAAAATGTCTTCTAAATCCTTTTCATATCAAGAATAGTACTTAGAAGGATTTAAATAAATATGCATAAAATATAATTTCCCCACGATTCTGTCAAAGTATATGCTGTTTGGGGACAATTTGGAAATCATCTATTTCATAACCAACTAAGATGGAGCTACGCAAAAATAAAAGAAACCCTCAAAATCCAACACAAAGGCAGCAGAAAAAAATACTGATTTAACCTGAAACAAAACTTTGGGAAAAACGTTTTCAGTACAAATAATTGCATTTACTGCATTTGAAAGTCAAACCTCTTAAGTGTCATTAAGTAAATTCTGCCCTGAAGTTTTATACAAACACAAAGAATTGGTAATATTTAAATTTTGGTATCACAGCAAAATAAAAAAAAAATAGAAGAGATGCTTATACTATAAAGACTCATCCCTTATTATTTATTTTCTGTCATTCTTACTCTGTCTCAAACATTTCTGTTTTCAGAAGATAAATGTCCTTTGGTATACACATTCACATATAATTTTACAAAAAGAGTTTGACTCTCAAAATCAATATGTATCTGTTGATACAGTTGAGTATACAATTCTTTATTTAATTTTTGAAAGCCCTGTTTTCAAAATAAAGTATGAAATTAATTATTATTCATTTAAAAAGGCTTGTTGTTACAATTCAGACTTAGTCTGGCTACACCTCATTATAAATGTTCCATATCCAGAAGTTTAATTTCTCTTTAAGAGCATGTACTATACACTTCCTGTATAGATATACCTAATTTATTGAGTTTTTACTACCTGATAAACAGTAAGCTACAATATATTTCTTTTCAAAACAAATGAAGAATAGCAGCTTCACATAGTTTAATGGTATGTAATAAAACACTAATCTCTTTTAGACATAAAATACACCACAGAAGGTACCTTTTGTAATTTTTCTAAAAAATCAAAAGTCATTATTAATTCATTCTACATTAATTATGATGGTCATTAATCACAATGATCTTGTTTAGCATTCAGATTACTTGAAAGAATGTTATAGCTTGGAGATTCAGTATTTTATTCCAGGAGGATTAAGTCAGTTAAGGTGACTCAAAATCATTATTTTCATAGCAATATAATGTCCAATTTTCACCTTGATTAATACTTTATAACTTGAAACTTTTACTAGGTTTTCACTTTGTTTGATTTGTGGAAAAATGCAGGTTTTGCAAAATTGTTTTCTTTTTTTTTACTTATGAATATTTCAGCTCAATGGGAAAAAAAAGYGCCTCTTAAAAACTGAGCACATAAAATTACAATGAGGCAAAACTTGTATGTGTTTTCTCTGGGTAGACCAGACAGAATGCTCATTACATAATARGGAACATTTTACCCAGATTTATTTTAAATATATCTAAGGCACATAGAAAGAATTCTGAAGAGAGAATCCCAGCCTGTTGTATGACAGATAATACCACAACCACTGCACATTCACATTCAAGCAGAGGCCACACTTTATTCATTTTAACTTAAATTCTMTGTAAATACTTCCCCAAAAACTAAATTGTAAATCTTGTAATTTACTACCATAACAAGAAATGTTTTGCTCCAAAAATACATTGGTAAAGAAATGYCCTTCAACAACAGGTGAAAGGTGTGGAAAATATTCCATATAAAAAGACTTGATGACTCAAATGGCACCCCAAGCATTTGAAAACATAAATATTTATTATATCCTCTTATTTCAATTCCAGTTTTAGTATAGTTCTTACCTTGCTTCATTGCACACAAATAGCGCTGGTGACAGATTCTGCACCTGGGATGGGGCATCCCTGGATGTATGGACAGACTGGGGAATGAGAGGCTGGAGAGCAATGCCAGGGAGAGGGAGCTGGGGATCCTTAGTATGGCAAGTTGAACATGAGCCAGCAGCCAGGAGGCCCTGGCAGCCAGGAGGCACCAGACAAACTGGATTGTCCTGGGGGGCATCAGGCACAGCATTGCCAGCTGGGCAAGGGAGGGGATGGTCCCCTTTGCTCTGCACCRGGGCAGCCTCACCTCCAGTGCTTTTTGGGTGCCACAGTATAAGAAACAAAACTATTAGAAGCATCCAAAGGAGAGCTACCAATATGATGAAGAATCTTGAGGGGCAGCCATACAAGGAGTGGCTGAGGTCACTTTGTCTGTTCAGCCTGGAGARGAAGAGTCTGAGGTACCTCATTGCAGTCTGTGCAACATTCTCAATAGAGGAAGCAGAAGGGCAGGGACCAGTCTTTTCTCTGTGGTTACCAGTTACAGGACTCAAGGAAACAGCATGAAACTGAGTCAGAGGAGGTTAGTTTATATACCAGAAAAAGTTTCTTCACCCAGAGGATGGTTAGGCACTGGAACAGGCTCCTCAGAGAAGTGGTCACAGCACCAACCTGCCAGAGTTCAAGAAGCATTTGAACATTGCCCACAGACACATGGTGTAACTTTTGAGCTSTCCTGTGCAGGACCAGGAGTCGAACTTTGATGATCCTTGTTACTCTCTTCCAAGCCAAAACATTCTATGATTCTACAAGTCTATGAATGGCCTTAATGCAGGTTTTGGACAAAATTCAAATCCTGTGAAGTTATTTGTTAAGCACTAACACAAGTCTAGTTGTTCCATTTTATCATGTGGTAACTACACCATCACAAAATCATCCATGATGAATTTGTGGAGGCCCATGTAGTCCTGCTCAAATCAATGTGATATTTCTTACCTGCCCAACTAAACATTCAAATTTGCAGCATCATTGCCTGCTAGAACGAAATCCTTCTTGGCACAAGGGTTAAAAAATCAAGCTGGCACATCTTATCTGCTGCTCTAAAATTTGGGATCAAATCTCTCTTATGAGAATTACTGATTTCAGATTTTGCTGGAAGTGAAAGATGAAGTTGAAAAACAGCAGAAACGAGGTGGCATTTGAACTGCAGAGAAGTCCTTGTTTGTTTCAGTGGAACAGTGGTTTTCTGATTTACTGATATAGTAAACCAGAAAGACTGACAGTGAATTTCAGGCATCCTACAGCTTTGCTGAACAGTCTGAAGTACTCCATAAAATCCCCCAAAGCCTCTGAGAAAAGGTATTGGGAAATAACTAAAAAGGTCAAAAGTGAAAAGAGAAATGAGAGAAGGGAGAAAAAAAAGACACATTCATCCAGAAGAGCTGATGTTAGGGTTGAAAACAGGTGAGGTGCACTGACAATCATAGAAAGTGAGAGGTCTTGCTTAGTCAGAGCTCTTTTTTCTTGTGAATGAGCAGAAAATAGAGAATCACTGAGTAGCCCTTTTACACTTTTATTTAAGTTGCTGCTGAGCTATAAAAGTATGTGTTGACTTTTGAGACTTTTGATATAAGTGAAATTGGTATAAAAGAGAAATTTCTTTAACTGAAAGAAAGTCACATGTATCACACTTCTTATGTAGTAAACCTCTAAAGATTAAAAGTTGTAAACTGTCAGAAGCCTTATCCCTTGTAAATCAGATCTAGCCTGGACAAAGGCACCACTAAATATGTTGAACAATGCCAGATTGCACTGCTGAGAAGTTGCACTGCAAGACCTACTTGGCCTTTGCTGCCTTTAAATTATGTAATTCTCCTTAATGCTTTATTAAGGTTTTGAGACAAAGCCAAAGGCTCCTAAAAACATTTGCCAATCMTTTTAAGACAGAAAACTAAATAAACCCTCGAAGATCTTCCCAGAAAATTTCTGTGGCTGGTGGAGGAGAGAATTCTCCTTCAGGGAGGGCTTTCTTTTCCCCATTTTTATTGAACATTTCTTCTGAAATGCATCTAGGGCAATGTTTTATAAATGCCTCTTAGCAGTATTTTCAAATCCCTGTCAGAATGAGATGCACAACTGCTGCTGGAGAGACAAGAGTGGAACTGAGCTGAAAGGTACCAGCAGATGCCTTCAACAGTGTGGCTTGGTATGACAGCAGCTACCCCCACAGGGTGCAGAAAATGCAGAAGAAGGGCACAGGAACCCCAATGCCAAAAGCTGTGCCTGTGGCCRGGAAGTGTCAGGGAGCATGAACCTGGGACAGGAAGGGTTTGGAAAATATTGGGCAGAGGACAAGGAAGGTTTTGAGGTGGGAAGAGTTCAGTGGATGGAAAAAGGATGGGCTAGAAGGGCTTAGGGCAGCTCTGAGACTGAAAAGATAAGGGACAGGAGTCCTGTGGCAACAGAGGGAAAGCTGGGTGGCCAATAAAAAAGACCATGGGCACTGAGCAARGCCACTTCGTGCTCATACTTAATGTCAGTGTACCAAATTCCCTGGGCATTTTTGGGGTAGCTCAGACATAACCCAACAGCATAAGGTTTTCTCATCAAGAAATACCACAGGTCCTCACAGCATGTCTAGCAAGACACTCTCAGTATTCACCCACTCTATATTATCTATGACATGAAATACCATCTTACTCCAAAATGTGCTGTCATTACACCGTATAATGCACTCACTGCACTAGTTAGTATGTGTCACAAAATATCATAAATGAGGTTGGAAGACAGTGGGAAAATAAAGGTCCTAGAGAGCAACAGATGAATTCAAAGATTCTAGGACCTACCACAGAAAGAAGTTCCCCCAAAAGGGCAATTAACTTTGCTTTACTGGATATTCTGATTATGTCTGGGCCCAGATAGAGATTTGCTGTTTCCAAGCTGAGAAGTGGCTGGTTTTCAGCTCTGGAGATAGTTGAATGGTTGGGGAAGCCTAGATACTGGATGAGAACTTGTGCTTGCACTGTTTACAGAGAGACCAGATTTACATGGTCTTTTACATTTGCCTTTGCCACAGCAGGATGGTGGTTCAATGCATTTTTCACTCTTMATAATTGACTGACATGGGCAACATCACATGCAGGTCTGTCCTTTAAACTGAAAGAGAGTAGATATAGATTAGACATTAGGAAGAAATTCTTTATTGTGAGGTTGCTGAGACACGGGAACTGGTTGTCTAGAGCAGCTGGGTGCCCAGCCCAAGAAGTGTTGAAGACCTGGTTCAATGGAGCTCTGAGTCTGGTCTATTGGAAGGTTCCCCTGCTCATGGCAGAGGGTTGGAATGATCCCTTCCCACCCCAAACCATTCTGCAATTACAATATGAGACTGTCATCTGAGACTACAGATTCATTTTTGGTGAGAAGAGACTGAAAGTATATGGATTTGCTGAATGGATCACAGGTATCTCTTAAGGAGAGAGATCTAATGGGATACTGTAGGTGCAGGACCTCCCTTTCCTCTTTCCCAGGTGAGATCTGAGCTGGGGATTTCTGRGCACTTGGCATGATCCATATCGGAGTGATTCACAGGCTGCCTAAGGATATTCTGATGGGCCTGAGAGGGCAGCTCTTCTCAGCCAGCCTCCTCCAGCCACACTGGGCTCAGGATGTCCTGGGGAGCACGCCTGGAGCCGAACACTGCAGGCACTCCAAGGATTCACTTTGAAAGCCTAAGAACAGCTTTGGGGGTATTATAGCCATGCAACAAGGACAAAGCCAGAAGCTCCTCTTTTGCTGATGTATCCAAACACCTACTCAACACAGACCCACTATATCTGCTRTATCTGTGCCATGCAGAATTCCTCTAAAACTCCTGAGACTTGCATTTTGAGAAATGCCGCATAAATWATAGGTGCCTTATCTTGAAAAAAAGGGAATATACTCCAAGTGAGCCTTAATATATATTAATGTATATCACTGATATCTTCAAAATGAAAGTTTAGAAAATTAACTTCTGATTCATTTCATTACTCTTACAACTGTTTGCATATTAGCTGGAGGAAGGACCAAATGTATATATTCTCTGCATGTTTCTGCAATAGGGTAAGCATCTATATCCCAAAAAAATCCCTTCACAATCCCTGTGTTGTAGTCTGTGGCTTCATTAAAACAGCATACAACATTCTTCCATAATGTGCATGTTCTGTTGTGAGGAATAGAATAATTTCCTTTGTTAAACAGACTGCTATGGAAAACAGAACTGAAATTTGAGGAGACTTATTTCCTTTGCTCCTTTGTAACCTCAGCACTACATTCCTCTTGATCACTATGCTAAACCTGAAAAGGAAGACTTCTATTAATAAAAATTAGAACTGGAGAAAATATATTACACCATCTCTATGCCTGTTAAATTAATTATAGGCAAGTGATGAACAAAATTGTGATTCATTATGCATTCTATGACAAAAAGAATAATTTATAAATTCAATGTAATGTTATTTCTTCTGTAATAGCAAAATGAATCATCAGCTTTTAATTTTCCGCTATAACTATCTCAACCRTTTTAATAAGGGGTTTATCTATCTCTTGAGGTGTCTAGCATARTCTGATGGAAGCTCTCAGATTTTAGTTATGACACTACTGCATCAGCTAAAAAATTACAACAGGTTGATTGCTTTCAAATTCAATTATCTCTTAATTTTTACAATTATTGTTATATATTACTCCCTGAATTTTTATCTTAGATTTTATCATATATCCAGCTATATTTAATCTACTGGACTTCTGAGCATATGCCTCACTACAAGGAACTTACAACATTTTTTTGGTGAAAATAAATGAATTAATAGTCATCAACTCCAATGCTCAGCTATGTTTAAAAATTTGATGCTGTGATAAAGTTTGCTAAAAAGCAAATCAGTAATCAATAAATTTTGGATTGCAACYTATTATTTATTTTGGAATACCTGCTGCTTTTTTCTTAATTCTGCAGCTTGAACGTTTTTAGTTCCTGTAGAGGTCACTGGAATTTTAAAGACTAGTTAATATGGTGCAGTTCCAGCTCAGTTCCCAATACAGAAGAATTTACAGTGTCTTCCTGGCAAAGTTTGGCATGCTAATCATAAATTGACTGTGTATCTAGCAGGGCCATCATTTTGTATGGGATATTAAACAGGATTTGATATATCTATATTTTGTGTGTGTCACACAGAAAAGACAAAACCAAGTTGGGCAAAGAAAAATTACACAACCTGTCCTATCAGAAAAAACACCCAGTATTGAAGAGATTTTGCCCACTATGACCCCTATCCTCTGTGATAGTCTGCACTGAGATTAAATGACTGCAACCTGAAGGATAAAGAAAACAAGTCATACTAGATGGATAGTGGGTCTGAAATATGTACCCTGAATTTTCTACAATTTCATCTGATTTTAGCCTTTGATCTTTTCTAAATCTCTTAGAAAATGACGCTTCCATATACTCTAATAAGAAAGTGTGACACTAAAGTCAACCTGTAGCTATAAAGAAACCTTTATCTCTCTACCCAATGCACATAGAACAGGAATCCAGATGSTTAAAAATGCTTTTGAATTCTCAAAACATTCTGTTTGTTAAATATTTTCAGCTTGTGATGGAAATTAGACTTCTTATCCTGGAAAGCTTAATAATTAAGCCACCCTTAAGAATCAGAGAAGATATCAATAGAATGTATTAACATTTCTTTGTTTCTAATGTATCATGTACTTGTGTTATAAATTTCATTACTGAATTATGACTGAGATCATAGATTTGTAGCAGAACAGCATGGGAAGGTACTCCTGCTCTGGTAGAACTGTTARTATGTTTGACAGTGAGGAATGAATAAGCTCTCTAGGGCAGGCTGTGCTCTCTTGTTCTGTATTTGCATTCTGCATTGCATTCTCAAAGCTCGGCTGAGAACTAAAGGTYCTTCAGTGCACCCCTGGCACAAGCAATGCAGATAATCCCATTATCTTCCACCTCACAGTCTTTTTCGTGTTTCTGTCATCATGGAGAAGTATTTAACATAAGGTGGAATTTATCTTGCCTAATTTTAGCTCTCTAAATGTCAGGAATCAAGTATAAGCTGATTGCTCAAGGCARCCTGTAGTCAGAGGAGAAAGACAGGCTTCTCCATGCAGCAATTCTTCCCACTCTGCTGTAGGAATCTGAGTGAACTGCCATGCTCTGAAAATTTCCATCTCTCTTTCCCTCTTTTGAAATAGGACACCAAAGGCCTAAGATTAAAGTAACTGGTCGAAAAATTTATGTATTCTCCCAAAACTCTAGTCTTAAGCCTTCTAAAATAGTAAAGGAACTGTATTCCTGAATTTTCATCTTYTATATCTATTAGTTTTAGAAATATATTAAGTTTCTTAAAATAGATTTCTTTTTCCCTTTATATGGCTTTTGTGTTTGATAATGTAACTCCAACACTATTCTCCATCACTGGAATATCTGAATAGGAGTTTTTTCTTTAAATAACAATCCAAACTGCATTAGAATATTTTTTATTGCAAGACCACATWATCCTTAATAGCATAATGCTTGCATTTTGAATATTATGGCTGGGTATGCCATCAAAATTAATTCTACTCTGGTGTCAATAACAATTTATTGCTGGGAGCTTTTTGAGTCATAATGAAAGAAGAGCAGTAAGATGTTAAAGAACAACATTGATCTTCAAGAGCTGAACAAACACTTTCCAAAAAACCTAGGGATGCCATTGCTAGCTTTCCTCAGAACTTTGTCAGTTACAGAAGACATAATGATCTGCTTTATTCAAAAGGGAATCCTTTTGTATTGAAAACACTAATGCACCACAGTAACTATATGATGATAAGGGATCTAGATAAGGGATCTATAAGAATAGTATGATAATAAAGGCTCAAAGGAGTAAATAAATGCTTTCACATTGCAGTGGGAAACATTGTCATTTTTCTTCTGGTTTATGAACTCCAGTGAAAGGCCTGGTCCCATGGAGCTGAGTAAAARGTCCCCAAGGGTTGTTTCACCCCTTATTGTATTATTGATGTAATTAGATCTGATCTTCATATTTGACACTTCAAGAAAATTACAGAAAGGTCTTGCACAGACACTAATTTCAGTTTGACACCTCACTGTCACTTTGTGATCTTAAAAATTACATTAAGTGCTTATGTTTCAATTATAAGAAAATAATGACCTTGACCTTGATCCAAACTGCTTGGTAAAGGTGTGTAGAAAATGAATACAAATACAGTAAAAAAGAAAATATTAAGAGGACGCATAGTGATTTATTTTGTTTAAGGTCAAGAAAAATAGTACATATTGAATATATTTTAAGTCATTACATATAATCACTGAACAATACTTGGAACCTGAACAGCATGTGAAGGCTTTAAATTCCATTTTTTTTTTTAACTTTCCTATTCTCAGTGGTAATTTGGGATATGAGTTGCTTCTGTCCTCAGCTTTTTTTATTTACAGCAGCACATGTTTAAAGTGAGCATTATTTACTCTCAAAGCAGTTGCTCATATGTTTTAAAAATGTTATTAATAAAACCAGATGTGTAAAACTCTTGCTAAATTTGCAGGCCCATGGGTAAAGCACAACTCRAAACTTATTCTATTTAATTATTGTGGAAGCTGAGTCTGGCTCTTGTTTAAGCATTTTTTTAAACATAAGTAAGAGTTATTTATAATATCAGAATCTACTTTTTCTCCTTTGCTTCTATCTTTCTTGCCAGAATATATCCATATTTTTGAAAGATCAAGACTAAGAACAGGTTCTCTCTCTTTAGAGATTAAGTGTACAATTTATGTTATTTCCACTTGAAGTGAAGGGAGTGMTCAGTAATGCTGGTTTGGATCATCTCCAGTAAAAGAAAAGTTTCCATCAATTCTTATGTTTGTTTCTTGCCCAATRTAAACGATTCATTAGAATACTTCATTCAAGAGCATTTGGGAATTGTTTTGAGATCCCCAGTGGAAGCCATTCTGACCATGCAAATTACTCTTAAGRTAGACTGAAAAGTCAGTTATATCAGACTAAAATACTCCATGATTCTATATTGATTCTCTCAACCTTAACTAAGGAATTAAGTATTTAAGACAAATTGTCTGCTTCTCTGCCTGGTTTCTCACCTGTCTGCTTGCCAGACAGCCTGAATGGCGTGTCAGAGCACCATATCATTTCAGCTACTGAATTTCCACCTGCCTGTGGAGTCATGTTGGTGGCTTCTCAGAGATTCAGGAAGATGGAATGTCTARCTAAAGAAAAAGCTGAAAATGAGTTTGTTTTCTGTTTGTTGTTGCTTTTCTTCTTAAATGGATTTTTTAAAATTGTGATTCCTCTTTCACACAGAACAATAAATCCAAACTTTTAACTTTTTATTTCCATTCAAGGATATTATCATTTAAAGTGAAATTTCTTATCAGATTTCTGGTGGGCTATAGGTAATACTGTATCTTTTATCTTTCTCAGATCTTGACTGTGTGGGAAGCCAACAGAACAATCTTTTAACACACAATCTTGGGTAAGATATTTGAGTACCTTATTCTGTATTTTTCTGCCAAAATACATACCTAGTTAAAWACAGGAATTTGAAATCCATTTCAAGTATCCACCTCAGTGGTGACCTTCAAAATATGCATTTTTCTCAGGTTTACACGACAAGATTAGTCTCACTTATATTCGACTAGAAATTATTTTGGTATAAGAAAACTCTGAAGGTTGACACAAATGGGATAAATTCCTACTAATTTTCRAACTRTTCTTCCAGTGGAAATCACATTTTTCAAGGCAGGTCCATACCTAACTCTGTTTAAGTTTCCATACGTGCAAAATAGATCTATGGCTTGGATATCCTTGCCTTTCCTACATCCTCCAAAATTTGAAAGCACCTCAGAGCTTTGAAAACCAGTGATAACTCACCATTAGAGCTGACAGAATGAGGTTTCCAATTTAGGTTCAGTTGTTCCTATATTTTACCTTGAATGCTGTTTAAGTCACTGCAACAGTAATTAACTAAAAAGTGGATTTTAAAATATGATCTTGCAGAAGAAAGTGAAAAAGTGAAGAGAATAGCAACTTCTAAAGAAATGGACATCTTTCACAGACTAAGTATTTACGTAATAACAGTAGTAAATAGACTATGTAAGCAAATGTATGAGAAAAGAGCAGAAAGATAAATATTTCACAGAAATGAGGAGAATGAATTTGAATATGGCACCACTTTTCAAGTATTAGCCATAGTTACTGATCCCTTTTAACTCATCCTTTTTTTCTCCTGATGTCTATATTAAAAGCCTATTTTAGGTGTTCATCACCAAAAAAAACAATTGAAAATACTGATGACACTAACTCTAAATTGAGGTTAGATGCACCTATATTTGAATGCAGAAAGAAGGAAATAGTGAAAAATGATTGKTTTAGAAAATACACGAGTAGTGAAAGTACACAATGTCACTATATTAGGGTCATAATTTCTACAAGAATACATTTTATAGAGAACACAAAATAACCATGGCAGCAAATAAAGACACCATGGTTGTGTTGGAGGTGTAGCTGTATCATGATATCAGAAAAAAAGAAAATGTGCTGATTTTTCATTCTCTTAGGGCTGTCTTTCCTAAAGGGATTAAGAAGTTAATTTGCCCAAAATAAAACACAGCTGGCTTTCATTCTCACTTTCTTAAAAACTGAGCGAAATGTCATCTGGTGATTTTCCTGAGCTTTGAAGTTTAGTTAAAATTCACAAATACAACATGCCTAATCCAACCTGGAAACCCAGATGATGTTAGAAAACATTCTGTAATTTTAAAATGGTTTTGATCATCTAGTCAAAGACACTTCAGACTTCATCTGAAAACTGACACAAACTTCTGTGCATCTACATCTTCACAAACTGTCCTAAGTTCAAAGAGAATGGCTTAARCAATTTCTTTTCTGAGAAGTTTTTATGGGACAGACCACCAGAGGGAAGTACTGAACACTCTTAAGAGGCACAGCATTTGAGCAAGTTTTCATTCTTGAATGAAATGCCATATGGTTGGGGGGTTGGATTTGCATCTCTGAGGAAGCTGTGACAAGTGGCAATGTTTATTTTTTGCCTTAATGTTTCTATGRCTTCAATTCTTACAGCAGACTTTTCTCCTGAAGAAGAAGTTTAGACTTTCAATCCCAAAACGGAGATTAAATGCTGCTTGTGAACACCTCTGCTGGAGTTCACATTTGCCTGGACTCTGTGCAACACATTTCTAGATCAACAATAAAATAACCTCTTGGTCTTGATAGGCTAACATTTTAAGAAAATCAACAATATTTTACACAAGCCTGCCACAAAAATGCTTTTTCATTTATTGCCAAAAGAATAAAGCAATTGCACAATAGGTGAGTCAGGAAGATTCAGGAATCACATGAATTCAAGCATAATGCAGTACAGAGAGGTGCATGTATGTGTCCATCTGTCAGAGGTGGGGAAGAGCATCTTTGGTCATGGGCTTGCCAAGCTGGTGAAGAGAGCTTTAAACTAAAGCTGCTGAGGGAAGGGAACCTTTATCCATCTCACCCCTACCAGGTTRATGCCAGTGCCAGCAGGAGATGCCGAGAACCTGGAAAGGGATTGCAGCTCATCAGGAGAGCACCTAAAGAGAAGCACAAAGAAATTCCAGCCAGTTCAGCCAGCAAATTGACTTCATAAGAGTTCAACTTAAATTCCCCTATCAAACGCATATGAAATGTGCAATAAACAAGAAGAGTTATACAAACTATAAGGGCTACAATCTTTTATCACAGAGTTGTGGTGGGGTGGTTCCTATGACTAGAGAGAGTGCCATGCAATAAAACCCTGTAGGGAAGAGGGCATAAGAAAGCTGTTTAATGTTCAAGGATCACCTCCTCCAAACTCAGGTCAGATTGGATGGAGATTTGAGCAACCTGGTCTAGTGAAATGTGTCCCTACCCATGGCAGGGCAGGTTGCAACAAGATGATTATCAAGGTCTCATTCATCCTAAAGTGTTCTATGCCTCTGATTCTATACATCCAAAGGTTGGAAGAAACACATTTGTACCTCTTGCAATTTAAAAATGYGCTTTTTCTGGTAGTGCAATTTAATCAGAAAACCTTTCAAGAGCACAACATCTTCACTGATCCTAAAATCTTAACAGGAACAACAATATTTAGTCTCATATGACAGCAGATGGCACTCTAAAACTGTTGGCATGTACATGTATGATTGCATACATGTATACATACACAATCAAAAAMCATGTTTCTTTCCAAATAATGAAGCCTTAGAAAAGTCTAGGATCTAAGACTGATGCTATTTTTTCTCAAAAAATATTTGAAACACAAAATCTCTCTGTGCAAGATTTTAGAGATATTATCACATTGGAAGACCYCCAACAGAAGGGAAACAAAATCTATTTCTAATATTTTACTTTGYTTTTACTGTCTTCCCATGTAATGAAAGTAATCTTCCTTGAAAATAAGGGTATATTTATTTATAAACAACAAMAAAAAAATATACGTAGGTGTGGGGGTTTTTTTCAAATACCACAGTGGAATATCTGCTCAATATTTACCACAGATTCCAAAAAGTATTTAACTTGTTAAGACTGCATTAAGAAAAGAAAAGAAAGGAAATACAGAATCCATTGCAGTCTTCTTTGCATATGCAAGAAATTTGATAACAGCATTKTATGAATTATGTCACCTCATTTTGAAGTTTTGTCAAGTTTTATTTTCTCTTATATGGAAGGAGAGAGAAAAATCATTRGTAGATTTAATAAATTATTAAAGCTGGAGGAATCAAGAGAACAATAATTATTCAAGCAAGAAGCAACACTGGTGGTAAGARAACAATACCACTTGAGAATAGATTGTAACAGGATGCCAAATTACACTACTATTTTTGACCATAGTGGGTGGTTTTGCTTGAATAAGGACTATAGTGTTAAAGCCAAATATAYATGCAATACATATGTTTGAACAACTGAAACTCTTGAGAGTTTGGAGCACAGTCTGTAACTGGAGGATCAGACCTAACTCYCTTTGTAACATAAACGGTCCTGGAAAACAATTGGCCAGTTCTTACAGTAGCTGTGCTAATGTCAAAAAAAAAAAAAGTAACCTCAGTGATGACAAGGAGAAAAGTTTTTTTGGTTATTCTGGTTTTCAGGAATCTTTGACTAGCCAAAGAGGCTCTAGCAGCCTGTCTCGAAGTACTGAAGACCAAATTCACCAAGATAATATTCCTAATTTTTTCTACAGTCCCAAACAATGACTCTATATACACCAGTTCTGTTGCTCTCTAATCCCGGATGTGCCCACCTGATAGATTTGTAGCTCTTCCTCAGTACTGAYTTACAAGAAAAGTTTGATGCATAAGGCATGGCTGGGCCTGGTACTTCTGCCTCTGTGTTTCTAGAAGGAAATGGCTTGGCAAGCTTTCTCCTAGCACCTTTAAGCACAGCCCAATAAGGACAACAAAAAGACAAGTTTAATTTTTGCTGCTGGCTCATATTTTCTCACTGTRTAATTGCTGGAATACCCATAACAAAATGAGGAACTTGGTTTTTGGAGGACAAAAGCACACTAAGAAAATATTTTAAAGCTCMACATAGCCTTCTATAAGAGTGTCTGGGTTTATCTGGATAGATGTTTAGGGAGAAATAGAAAAATTCTGGAGGATRTTATGATGAAACCAAGCTGTAGAATAATAACAAAATTAGAATCAATTGGATTGGAACATTAGAAAAAAAATTAAGCASAAATTTTGTCTTTGGTTCATAGCTTAATGGTTAAGACACTGACAATAAAATAGCCGAATCCTAATCCTTTTCCAACCAGTCTTTACACAGTGATTGTTCCTTAAATCTTTATAAAGCCTYGGATTAGGACAAGAAATCTATACAATTGCCTCTATGGTAAAATACAGAAAAAGCAGTCTTGCTTTCTGTTGTGTCTTGCTTTTATTGTACAACAATAAATCTTGTATTCTTTTTCACAGTAAGAATGCTTCAGCAGGAAGAGCTGAAAATGTTCCCTCTTTCTCCCATAGTGCATTAAAATGTCTATAATGGTTGAGAAACACTAGAAAATACAGGTGTGTATCCTGTTGGGTAGAYAAGAGCATGAAATAAGCTTTCTTCTACTTCTAGATGAGAACTCAGGCTGTATTTCCAGGAGAAGTTGTTTATCTAGCTGTCAACTAAGAAAAGTCAACTTTATAATTTTTTCACGAGTGTGTTGTGTTCTGGATACACAGTATGGTGGCTTGTGAGATATCCAMTGAGCTACCCAGAGACACAGGAGGTGGAACATGTCTGGGCAGTCAGGGGCATGACCCAAGGACATGTCCCTGCTCTCTTGCAGCATCTGAGCTGGGCAGGACTTGATTTCAGTTTTGGACATAGCCATCAACCGYCATGTTCTACTAGAGTGCACTCTTTTAGGTTTTTCACTACATGTGAGGCCTTGGGTACAGGGTGCTGGAGACTGACAGTCCGATCCAAATCTTCAGGGTGGTTAAAAGTCATTGACAGCAATGAGTTTTGTATGGCTCAAGCCACTACAACGCTGTACTAGGATACATTCCACAGAACATGAAGCATTTGGAAATTGGCTAAAGAAGCCAGAACAGTGAAAATCGTGCTTGTGTTCCTCTCTTGCAATTACTCCCAAGTCCTATTTTCAATCTGCATGCTGCTTATTTTAAGCAATTCCCCCTAGTGTGCAACTCATCTGGCTTGGCAGCTGCTCTGTGTGCAGTCCATTTCAAGAAGGAAGGGGACAGAAGCACAGGCATGTTTCCAAGAAAACAGATAAACTGCTTTGGTGTCACTGA
Source organism: Mixornis gularis (assembly GCA_003546035.1). Classification (NCBI taxonomy): domain Eukaryota; kingdom Metazoa; phylum Chordata; class Aves; order Passeriformes; family Timaliidae; genus Mixornis; species Mixornis gularis. The sequence goes on from QVAJ01000180.1 coordinate 1,311,339, forward strand.
TGTGGAAAGTGGGTTAGTCACACTCTCAAAGACTGGTATTCCTGATTGGTTTTTCTTGTCCAGAGCAACACATGGCTGTGCTAGCCCACCAGTTGGAGTATAATTCAGTGGGTCTTCTCTGAGAGTAGAACAATGAACTTAGATTTTGGAGTTTACTATTTAAATGATGCAAAGTATTCTACTGTTTTAAGGCATCATGTAAAGCTGATTTAGGGATTACTGTTATGTCGCTTCTCTTTTTTTAGATACACTAAGTATTTATCTATACATTTAAACCTCTATCCAGACAGAGAATAGGTAGGCAGATTAGATGATAGAGAACTAACAATTTTCACTCTTTCAAACACAAAAAAAAGCATTATTTAACTGACAGGTTTAAGAGGAATTTAGCAAGCTTGTGGTATGGAAAGATTAACCAGAAACTAATTATTTTTAAGATTCAGATTTGATTACAAAACTAACACACTCTAATCAAAATAAAAGATGGCAGATTTATAAGACGGTGATATGAAATATGTATAGCTATGGGTTGAGAAGAAAAGGAGGTACAGGAATTATAATATTTTGTGGACCTGAAAATAAAAAGAAGCATTTTCTTTTTGCTTGTTAATATTCAGACATGTGCTTAGCATTTACCTGACAAAAGCCAGTAATTTCTTTGTCCAAAGAAACACAAGAAAACATGAAAAATGCCAGAGTAATAAAATTTGGTTAGATTTACAGTAATATATCACATGCTTACTAAACTTAGGTATGTATAATGATTCTATTTAATTTCTCATTCTCTCTTCCTCCCCYTACTGATTGAGTTGATTGGTACGAGCTTAAACTGAGAAACTAATGACTCAAGGAATCACAGTACTAGTCTTGAAGACATTTCATTGGTGCAACTGCATCAATTTCAGTGAAGATACTTCTGATTTACACTGATGCAACAAAGCAAATATTTCAGTTGGAGAATATTCCCATGCAGAAGGTGCATATTCCATTTTCAAATAAATAATAAATACTCCTGGTTAAAAAAATGTTGTTGTCATATGAAAAAGCAAGCCCTGCTTGRGAATGCGTTTGTCTAGTAAATTTGAGGATGATCAGCTGACACAGGAAAAGGAAACACCTAAGCAATTCTAAAGCAAAGAGAGAAGATTCATTTGTGAATCTACTTTTTTTCTTTCTCTAAGAGACCATTCACCCAGCATCAGCACACATTCACCTGTACTGGAAGCTATGACAGGTAGGTCACTGACTGTGGGATATGAGTTATTACATTGTAAAAAATTAATAGGCGCCATAGCCACTTCGAGCTATGCACAATTATACAACCGCTTGAAATCAGTGGACGTGCCAAATAAATGTAAAAGGCTCAGTAAATGTATTCATGYAGTCCTACACAGACGCTTTCAGCTCTTCCCTCAAAGCCAAATTCCAGAAGACCCTGTGCTATCTAACCACAGAATGAGTGTCACAGAGTAAAATATGATATCACATGATAAACCCAGGAAGTGCCACAGGATCTTCTTCTTATGCAAATGATCCATGGGGCACAAACTCAGGCCTTTGATGAGATCATTTCATCTGTCACTACAAYCAAAGCCCAACACCCTCCCAGCTTGCCCCTATCCCCAAGCCATGCTGCACAGTGCTGCTCTGTGTGTTGGCTGACAGGTACAGGCTCTTCCGGCCTCCCCTACCCCAGCCCCACCAAGCCTCAAGGGGTGCAGCCCACCTGGGCACAGCTCAGTAGCAGCAGCACACTTCCTTTCCTGTGCAAGTAGAAAAGACTGTACCCTACACCAAAATTTTAGAAAGATGACTCTTAGCTACAGTCTCTGGGTTTTTTTATTATTTCTGTCACAAGAACAGAATATTGCCACTCAGACACATTCTACCGTATCAAGAGTCTTCTCTTGCCTTGATAGGATTGTTCACGTGACAGAAGCATCTACCTGCAATGAGCAACTTGTTTACCTAGAAATTTGGTAGAAACTTGCCACCCTTCAAGTGTATTCATCCAGCAATGCTCGGGAATCTAAGAGTGTGTCCCTGGCCTCCTCAAAAGACCTTTTATTGTATCAAGTAAGAAGAAAAGCACTTGTGAATCTATTTTGAAGCAGCCTGATTACAAGTGTAAGGAGGAAAGGTGGGTGAATCCCTTAACTRGGCTGTAGAACACATTTGAACCTCCAGTTACCTAAGGAGAGGCAACTGAAATAATACATTCCTGTAGGATCCACCTGACCCTGGATTTCATATTAACAATTTTCCTTTTAATTTGGGCCCTGAAAACATATTCTTTCTCAGAATGGCCTCAGGCATTGCACATGTACCTTGAGCACAGTGGTTGTGCTGSATGTGCAGCTGATCATCTATGAGGCTAACATGTGCCATGGACTCAAGGGACCACAGTGCTTCAGAAAAGAATGACAGCTGAGCAGCCATTTCCTCTACAATGAACTCAAAAAGCAAAGCCTTAAACCTGCATGACATATTCTTATACTGACAAGTCTATGAYAGAGGATCAAGAAATAGAAACCACAATAAGCCTTCAAAGGTCCCTGTACAGGGATGCATGAGCCATAGACAGGATGAATGGGCCCCGCTGAGATGTCGACGTGTAGGTGACAGAACAACTTAAGAAAAAAACACTAAGCCATTCTTATCACCAGGCTTTTAGGAATCAACATTGTCCCAAAAATCTTATTGACTGTGATGCATGCAGCCATAAAAAATTATCTATGTGAAGGGAAGGGCTGGAAATTAAAAGATTAGCCAAAAGCCCATCTTCTGGGATCAACCTGAAAGTGCATTTGTGATGCATTTCACATTGGCTGTAAATCAACTTCTTGYTGATCATCTCAACTCAATAGTGACATAGCAACATGTAGGATCAAATTTATCCATTGTTTGGCAAAGAAGGTCTGAGAAAAGACTAAGGGCAACAAATGCAAGACAAGGGAGAAGACAAGAGGGAGTTGAAAAGTCCCATTTGATTAATACTTATCTTAAAGTGTTTATCTAGACACTAATAAACATGTAAGAAAACAGTACCTGATGAATGAGAACCATCCAAGTCATGACCTCTGCCCTTTACTATAATACTTGAATGAAGGCTGTAAACTCATGCAAAGCCTTATTAAAACACTGTTAAAGAGATGTTGGAGAGACAGAGCTACTAGGATTAATGGATTATAGATGTAGCTATGCTCTATACTGACCTTAAACTACAGTCATGTATTTAATACTGGTATTACTTATGGAAGTGAAAAAATGGTACTATCTGTGACCACATTCATAGTTTTACCAGCTACTGGTTTCCTAGAAATACTTCCTCTGCATATGATGAAATAGTTCTGAAGGGGAAAATGTTAGTAAGATTTTATGGCAACCGAGAGACACTACTARCTCCAAAAGTCATTAGCTAAAGGTCATAACGACATTCCCTTTAAATGCCTGATTTTGATATATTTGGGAATGCTTCTTACCTTCTAGAAGAACCTATAGCTATGCAGTTTCAACAGTCAGACATTATGCCTACCCCTATACTTATTTACATTTCAAATTATAGCAACTTTCTATTCAAAACACAGGAGTTTCTCTGTAACTATTCATGTCTCCAACAACTAAAGATATGCAGGGAAACACAAAAGATGTCTAAAGTCTCCATGATTTTTTTTTCTCAATCATGGCCATAACCCTAATCCTGAGGACGAAAAAATGTAAAACATGCATAGGAAAATAAAGAGAAAACAGTACAACTTACCTTGTGTAATGGGAATACTAAACCTGCATAAACAAAGTTGGGACTGGGTTTGATTTTATTTTGAAGTGAATGCTACTTCTTATGTTCCTTAAAGAAAAGCAAATCCCCTCTTGTAGCTAAAGAAGCAAAGAACTTTCTGAAGGTAATGGTTATTTTTAACATTAGTTAATTGTTTCTGGCTCTGTTAAAATTTTTTAAAAATTTGTATCTGAGAGGCTTTGTTAAGCTAGAAAAAGAGTTAATGCACACTACCAGCAAATTTGTTTGGAGATTATTTGTAAATGGCTATTTGAACTTGTCACATATATATAATTAAAGAGCACCCAACCCAATTTTCTTTTCTTCTGACAGGTAATCTTTGTTTCTTTCTACTAAAGTCACTGTGAAAGAGCTTTTGCTTCTCCCTCTAAAGGCTTTCATTCTCTGCAATTGTTAAACCATAACAATATCAGCAGTGTCATGCCAGAAAGATTCATTAACAACCTTTTTAGTGAAATTCACGTCTGCTGATTAAAGCCAAAAKAGAGAGAACAAGGGATGTCAACAGAAACGTTCACACATCCTTTTTTCCCCCAAGTATATATATGTATGTGGGTGCTAAAAGGAAATATTCAAAGTTGTTTTCATCAATGCAAGGGAAAATCACACATGTCTRTCTGTTGTAGATGAACTGACTATTTTTGGAAACCCTGGGAAAAGAAATACGCAGAAACAAATATGATTTTTTTTGCTATAGAAAAGCCAAGTACTTCTTGTTGTCCCTCACCTTCCCTAAATCTGTTTTGTTAATATGTAACAAGAGAATTAGTCTTATTTTTCCCTATATAATTTTTCAGATTTCTTTTATGTACAATAAAGGAACCAAAAAATCTCAGACTCCGTCCTTTCAGTCCATTTGCAGACTGCCTTTAAAAATGTTTATAAAATTAAAGTTATTACACTCTAGTATTACAGTATTTTATCACTGTGTTTTACTTTCTCAATAATTTTAAATAAAATGGAATTGATCTTTTTCACTTATCCTTTCTTTCAGATGTGTGGTGTGGATGCTGTCTTACTGGTGTATGTGAAATGCTAACCCAGTTTTCACAACCATAGGATACACTGCATTTCTCAGGTATTAAATGCAGAAACATGCAACTTGCGGTTTATGTGGATTTACATGGGAGACAAATCTTTCCTGGGACACAAATACRGTCATAAAGAGACTCATCTTGACTCAGCACACCTGGTTTACCTCACTTGCTCTGAAAGACTGGCACTGATTAGAGAATTTTAGAATTAATTTGAAATGTGTATTAAAACAAATCAGTATGACCAGATGACACTCACATAAGAAGTCCAAAGAAACTTAGACATAAAATTGCTGAAATACATGTGTTACAATTGCTTTCTCRCTCTTATGCCATCCACTATCAAAGGGAAGGGAACAACGATAACACGATTTAAAAAATGAAAAAAAAAAAKACTTCAAATAAATAGGATCGCAAACTAAGGAATATGACTTTCAGTCCAAGTCTATTAGTGGAAATTATATTAACAATCAAAAAAATAAAAATATATAATTGAGGAGATTTAACCTCTGAAGAGCAAATTCATGCCTCCCAGACTTGAAAAGTGTGAGTTCTCACAAAGAGTCTRTAATCATGTGGAAAGAAGGTTTCCCAAATAACCCATCTGGGATTTTCAAAAACTTACAATGTTTTTCAAAGAAAATAAGCTGTCATGTGTGTTACAAATATGGTGAGTCAATTTTAATAAAAAATTGAAAATTTATTTTCGCGTTACAGCGAGTACAGAAACAAATAAAACCACAGCCACGATAAAGATAAATTTGATTGAATGGGGCCTCTATCACACCGTGTCTCCCCTTCATTCGTCCCAAAATCCCAACATCGAAGTCCAGTTTTTATACTTTTTATTTTCCCTGGGGCAGGATTTTTCTTTGTCCAGTGGTTCGGGTGTTGATATTCATTGGCCCCTTTTGGGATTCTTATTTTTTCCCAATGGGCTTTTAGGGGAACACAAAGATGTCTGAGTGTCCATTGTAGATCATATTCAGGTTCTGAGTGGGTTTTTTCAAGCAAAC
>QVAJ01000180.1:1318202-1330615 GCA_003546035.1 Mixornis gularis
CCAGGAATTTGTAGAAAAATAATAGAAAATGAAACAGAAAACAGCAATATTGATGTACAAATTCCTGATGCAAACACCTTTTAATTATTGTGCCTTGTTCTGGTCATACCACCTCTAAAAAGACACACTAAAATAAGACAAGAAATGATACAAAAGGCAACAGAAAGGGTCAAAGAAATGGGAGAGGTTTCTTTCCACACAAGCAGAGACTCAGCTCACTAGAATTTAGCCAAAAACTCCAAAAGAAACACATAACAGAAACATGGCAAAGAAGGTTAACATTGAATAATTTGTCATTGTTTCTCATAACACCGGAACTGGAGTGAACTAAATGAAATCCTGAGTCATCAAGTTAAAAACAAAGTGTGGAAGTATTTTTTATTTCAAAATAAAAACGTGTATGAGAAAGGCTCATGGATGGGTAATAAATACAGTGATGAATAGGCAGCCTCTGCAAAACTCATGGCATGGTCTTCAACGGGAGAAAAATATCCCACTGAATTTTCCTGCCTCATCCTCTTTTCTAAAATAGCCATTTTGTTCATTTTTACAGAGAAGAGACCATGGGTTAATTTCTCTATGCTGGCTCTTCTGAAGYTGTCAGTGCCCTCAGGTCATACAAAAGAACAGGATGAATCTCCCAGACTTGTTATAAGCATGGTGAAAGAAAGCTGGTTGAGTTTTCCCTAGAAATCCATGCTACATTCAAGTTCCATCCAAACYTGTAAGTCCTTCCCAACAGGACTTAACGGGAATAAAATCACCATATTATAAGTCAAGAGCATCTGGCAGTGTGCTCAGTAGCACAAGTCTCACCTTTATGACTACTGAACTACAGAATAGATATACAAATACTAATGGGACCACCCTGCAGAAAGCTGTCAGCCTTTCAAAGGGTAGTGTCAAAAACCAACTTAAGATCAAGTCTGGTTTTATTGTCGATTTCTTTAAGTTCAGAAATTCCTTCAGAAMGTAACACTATATATAGTTCTTTCTAATCTTATTTTTAAGTAACTATGTTGAATTCAAGGATTTGTTGAAAAGAAAGGCTCTTCTGTGCTATTGTAAGGAGATTGTCAAAGAATAGGGGTCAGCTCTAGCCATTAATCCACATTTCAAAACTCTCATTTTCAAGAAATAAGAGTTCTGAAGACAGAATTAGCACAGAATCAGGTCTGTAAAAAACTTTGCTAGGAATTTTGCAGATTTGCCCTGCAATGTCATCATAAATACAAAAAGCATGAGGTAGCATCTTTGAAGATTTGGAGAATTTTACCTTATCTCATCTGATAGCTTTTATTCCATAGTTAAAAATCATACAGGGAGTCAAAAAAACCCCACTGTGCAACAAGACCAAGATAAAAGAGAAGGCAGAGATTCAGGAATGATAAATATAGATATTTAATGGTAACAGTAAAAACTGCCATCTCTTCATACAGCATCTGAGTACTGACCTAAATGTTATTGGCAATGGTGGGCACTAATGCACCTGCTAATGCACCTGCACTGCATCTCCACTAATGAATGACATGAACTGGGAAGGCAGACAGTGTGTCTACAGCTGCAGTCTTTACCAGTCAGTCAGAAATGATTCCTACAGCTCCTCTGAGCCCTGGAAATGCTGCAGCAGAAAATTCCACCCATGGCTGCAAARGCACTACTGCATTGGAAAACAAAATGGTTTGCAAGTACTTGTTTRAAAAAAAGAAAAATCTTATATTTACTACTTTTAGTTATTGCAGACACATTTTCAAATTGAGCTTTTCAGACTTAAAAGGGGTTATCACTCAGGCCTGACTTTTAGAAATGCTGAATGTCCACATCTATCAATGGAAGCTGGACACTAGCAAGAACTAGATTTACACTTATCCAGGTTAGAGTCGTCATTTCAGTTGCTCTGATAAAATCTGGTTCCAGTCAAGCCAACAAAAAGTGTCATTTTTGACTCAGTAGAACCAGCATTCTTCAGAACAGAAGAAAACTCTTTCAGTCCCCTGGTAGGTTATTTATCAGCTGGTCCTACTTTAACTTTCCATTTCCATGTTCATTCTCACACAAGAAATGTATGTACCTGCAGTACTCTTCTAGTGTATGCTGGTAGATACTTCCCTGGACATCAAGGGTTGGATTTTTCATACCTAATTCCAGCTATCTCAAAGTAGTTGTCTATTCTAACCATTTAAATAAGAAAAACTTTGAGAATATAAGTTGTAAGAGTTATATTTAAAGTTTACATACCAGACCTCTAAAAGCTGCTTTAAATGTCATTTCATACAACTGACCATTATCTCTGAGTCACCACAGTAGAGTTTGAAAAGTGGTTAAAAATAAATTACRTAATGTACATTTTTTATAACCAAAATAACCTGAAAGGTTGATTTCAGTGAATCAAATCATAACAGCTTTCTTCCAGGCAAATAAAAAATCCAAAGCTTTTTGAAGCTGAAAACAGGTATTACAACTTAAATGGCCAAAAATCCATTGGAAAGGCTCCTTTGGAAATCTTTGGAAACCTCCTAAAGGCATATCATAAAAGGTTTACAGTAAGTCCCCAAGAAGGTGGATACCATTGATTATTGCTACAGTAGCAATTTGTCCTTTTTTTGATTAGACGAAGACAAAATTTTGCAATTTTGTCAGTACATTTTTRATCCCAATGTTAAATAATATTAGGTTTTTCTATCTCCATTTAAACACTGGTTTCACACTGCAAATAAATAGAATTAAGAAAATAATTTATTGGTAGAAAAGATGTGAACAAGTAAAAGCACACAAACACTGCAATTATGAAAAAAATCAAAATATCCTATTCACTTTTCATTCTATTTATTTGTCAATATCAATCACTAAAGTCATTCATGACTGGGACAAATAATAATTTAAAAGTCCAGGAATTTCAAATTTCTAGTAAAGCAAGACTAAAAGTTTGAAAGGCATCAGGTACTAAAAATTCTGTGAAATATTTGTGATGCAATACAGTGGAAAACTAAAATGGYAGGGAAATAAAACATTACATTTGGCTGCATAGCTTTTCTACTGAAGGCAAACAAATTCTATGTCTTAGGAGACAACAGGCTGTSAGTAGCTGCAGATCAGGTACATTTTTATTCAAATGCAAATTTAAGAAAAAAGAATACTTTGCTAATCTCCGCAGATGGTCAAGCCTAGCTCAAGCAAAGTTCTTCCCATTCTAAGTTTAAATGTCTTCCATGACAAAAGTGAACAATTGATTTTGGGAAGGAAATAGTTTTGTGCATGGATTAACTAAGAGAAATATGGACAAAACCCAAATCAATTAAACTCAAATACAATCAGACATCTGCTGCAAATCACAAGTTGCACCTTCAGTTCCCCATCCTCTCATCCAATGCACAGGGTGCCCRTAAGTATGGTCATAGCAGAATTCAATGTCAGTGTTCCCCAGATGATTAAGCCCCTGACTGTGGCCATCAGCAGAAATATCACAGTCATTACACAGCTGACCACCTAAGCAGCTAAATATGKACCATCCTTCTCCAGCAGTCCCTCACCCAGGGGTTGTTTCCAAGCAYATCTACAGTTATAGGCTCTGCTCAAGAATTGGAGTATTGTAAGCTTTCTTTACACCACCTGCCTGAAAAGTGGAAAAATCTGCTCAATAGCCTCTGGGTTTAGCTGTAGTAAAAAGATTTGTGAACCAGTGGACTATGGATAGAACCTGTTTCTTTATTCCTAGAGGGGCTATTAAAGTCAAATGCGTATGCAACCCTGAAATCAAGAATGGGAGGCTTCTGTCTATGAAAGACCTTGTCACAGAGCACGTACATTTCTATGGCTTGGGGTTTGAGCTTTCCCACAGACACACATAGGCACTCTGAGCGGGAGGGGGAATAGAGTTAAGAGCAGGGATAAGGCACTGTGCTCTCTGTGACTTCTATGCTAGACAGCAGTCCCGAGCTCAACTATTTCRCTGGTCTAGAAGCAGCTGCTGTGCAGTATTTGTCACTAACCTACCTAAGKGTCTCTGAAGCAAAGGGATCAGGGTGAAGAAGAAGTGCAGAGCATCTCTGACCGGATGGCTGCATGTTCATAAATCTCAGCTGTATCCACAAGACCAGACCATGCTGACACCTCTGATCATGCAGCTGACAGTGGGAAACATCAGTGCTGCTGGTATCACAAGAAGTTTTGAAATACCAGACATGTTCTGCAAAATCCCCGTGATCAGGATTTACATTAGAAAGAGGATTCTGTTGGAAATTTGGACCTACAGTAGCCCCATTTTTTAAATCTGTATTAATGACTTACATATTTAAAGTCCACCTTGGTTCTACTAAAACACTTCTGTATTTGGCTCTGGCCTCTTTCTGCTGTGTGTGGATGTGTTGGCTCAGCAGTGTTAACAGGAGTAGAAGGCAGTAAAAGTTTATTTTTGTTTTAAACAGTGTAAGCCAATCTGCCCTAGAACATGCACAGAGAGTTGTTACGTTATTTAACAAGGTGCCACTTTTACTTGGTCACTTTTTAATAATAACTACATTATACTGCTAGATGTGCCAACTAACATAAGCTTTCTTTCCTCCAACTAAAGATCACACTGTGAGGACTTTCTTTGCCAGAATATGGGATTATTTATATCTAGTAAGAACTTCTGTGAACTAGTTAGTGTTGCCAAGCACTTACTCTTTTGCTGCAGATGGTTATGCTAGGGCAGAATTATTCTTTTTAAAGTTACTTCTATACTTTAAAATATACATTAACAAGAGAATACAAATTAGAAATAAACCACAAATGCCGTTCCAATGCTGTGGTCATCCAGTTCAGAAGGGAAATATAAAGGCTTATTCAGACTTGCTTGAACGCTTCCACGACAGAGTGAGAGTGCWATTTCCTTAAAGGCAAAACCAAGCCCATGAAGATTAGTAACTAAGGGATTTGCATTCTAAACCTGAAAGCTCTAAGACCCATGCTAAATGACTAACAGCCTCTTCGGCACTTTTCTTCACACAGAAATATGGAGAAAATTGCATTCCTGTTTCAACCAGCAGAGAGAAACAAAATATTATCATTGACGAATTTGGTCCTATAGCAAGTGAGRAGGAATACAGGCATCCAACATATGTGCCTTTACACATTTTGTCCAAACTGGCAAATCTCTTTAGTTGGGAAGGGACCAGACTTCTTGAAGAACAACTTAGAGTGTGACAGTAGGGGGATACACTACCACCATTGTAGTATTCAAAAGTGTTCCTCAAAGGGCAGAGGAAACTTGCATGGCCAAGGAATACCAGCATCTGTAGCCAACAGCATGTAAGAGAAGCGTTATATTCAGCTGCTTTCAATTCCCAAGCTCAAATGAGCAAAACCTCATTCATAATCGAGGCAGCCTGTAGCATGAATCTGGGTATAGCTGTGTCCTGGAGCTGCTTCATCGGCTGGATAGCTCTCTGACAGCTATATAAGGAAGGTCTGGTGGGTCTGGACCTCAGGCTGAAGCATGGTCGACGGCGTGGAAGAAAGAGTGGACTCTCACTTGGGTTTCACCTGGTTTTACTCCACCTGGCTACCTCCCACGTGCAGAAAGAGTGAGGAGCAGCCCCTCTGTCCTCACCTTAAGTACAGGGGGCRTACACTGAGCAGGAGAGAACTTAGCATCAATCCAAGAGGAGGGAGAGTGTGACCCAGAACAGGGAAACGTAACAGAACAATGAAAGAAGGTGGTACCAGGGTACCTTGCCAAATCTTAGGGCTTTTTCCCCAGAATCTTCCAGATCTTACAAGGTGATTGACAAGGTCTATCACCAGGGAAAGACCATTGGGGGGTTTGGGGATGGGGGTGTAGGAAYAAACCATTATAAACATATAACATACAGAATTTTAGAAAACCCAAAATGTGCACCGCAACATCTGGGGTAAGKTGTAACCTCAGACCTCTGCTTCTGCATGCCATGAGAAGATTTTCACCTCTCTGTTCTTAGGTTTGAAGCTCTGCTTAGTATCATGGGGGAAAGGATGATTGCAGGAACCACGTGCCGTTTTTGTCATACCATAGACAATGTTAAAAAGGAGGGACAGTGGAACGTAAAACAGTGCAAATATTTAGGCATGTTTGTGTGAGTCCCCCTTTAAGTTGTTGGCTGGTTTAGTGCTCTGGCTGCWTCTCTAACTGTAAAAAGAGTCTATGGGAAGAGTAGCTGAGTGCATAGAACTTGTCTTGTGGCATTGAAAATGTCTTTAATAAAGGGCCTTTTAACTTCTGTTGTGCATTATGAGAATTGATAGGCATTTCTGAAGGAAAACAACTGGGGCTTAAACTGGGCATTAGAAAACACTTGTCCTGAGAGCACAAGGTAACAATCACAGAGGTTACAGGATCTCCACCCCTGGAGGTTTGTTGAAAACCTTTGGGCACTTCCAAGATTCAGCTAGGCAAAGTCAAGGCTGATCTGATCTAGTTTTGGCAATAGCTCTCCTGTGATTAGGCTGTTGTGACTTATTTATCTGAAGACTTTAATAACCTAATAGCTAATAAATATAATATTTGTTTTAAGTGTTTTTCAGAGACTCTGAAGCATGACTAAGTCTCACCAATTAAGTGGTTGATAAGGGCATATTTCTCTGCAAGTGAAAGAGTAGCAGCAACTGTTTCCTAATGTTCTTGGCTGTCTCTGGTAAGAGTGCTCGGCACACGGAGTACAGACTATAGATACTATCAAACTGAGTTTTGAAAAATAAAGAATATCTTCTCTGCCTGTGTGTTTCTTTGAATCTGTTAATAACTGCACCGTTTCTTTGGCTGCTTTTTGTATCTTCTCCAGCCTAGCTGATATTTTGAATGCAATACAGTATAATTTCCAATTTGAATCCTTGATCAGCTCCACTTATCCATTGATACCACATTCAAGCTGCTTACATTCACCCTTACATTATCCAAACTCACCTATTATTTCCTCCCTTTGTCTTAAATGCTCTTCACTATCCCAAAGGCATGCCTTTCTTTCCTGCTACTCCTATCAGTTAACAACAAAAAAGAATGTTCATTATTTGTTTTATGATTCTGTCTTTTTTATTAGTACATGTTAATTTAATCCCTGTTTTGTTTTTTTGGGTTTTTGTTTTTTTTTTCTCTCATTATGTAGTTACATTCTTCAGGGCAGGAGCTATTTTGAAATCAATGCACTTTAGTTTTCTTCTATTTGTGACTCAGGATTAGCACAGYAGAGCCTATCAGGACAGAAATAATCCTTAGATTACTCCTTCTTTGTCAGCTATTCTCACAGAAGCATATGCCATTGTCATCTAATACTTAGAACTTTTCCCTATACTCATGTTCCTATATCATCTCAGGTAAATCTGACCATGACTTTTATGTTTGTCTTAACAGTTATTTAGGCCATTTTATTTAGACCCAAATATTACATGAAATATAAAATCTACACTATTTGGATATTTTATTTGAATGTGATATATTTGATATAAATGAAACTGTTTCAGATTTTAAGTGTTTTGGGAAACACATTGTATTGCTATGTTTTAATCAAATGTGGCTCACACTTTTGATACTCTGTAAATTTTCAAAAATCATTTCATCTTTGGTAGGACTTGTCCTTCAATCTCATCTATTCCTGGATTTGAAGGGAGAGAAGCATACTGTACACTTAGACTGCTGGGGTGCCATGCTTGATAAACATAAGCTTTTAAGAACAAAATCCACCTCAGTTTAAGCAGCATTCCTAAACCTGCTAACTGTTTACTTGTATCAAAACCAAATTTTTCAACCAGTCTTCTTTTAGCCAGAAGCTATTAGCTTTCTAAAGACCATCATGGCACTGAAAATTATAAACTCTCTGATCAGCTGTCAGATGTCAGCTGCCAGCTCATTGCATGCCAGAAGATAACTAAAAACTCTACGTTTAGTTTAAAGCAGCTTCAAGCCTTCAGAATGCTGGGTAGTTCCAGCAGGGGTTTCTTCCTCTAAAATCACCTCCTTCAGAGGAGATATTTTCCTGGGACTTCATAGCTCTACAATCAAAGGTCTTGAACTGTAGAAAGCATTGTTTTTATATGTCAAATCAGTTTCATCTAGATGCAGGTTTTTTGCTGCTAGAATCAGCTACCCACTGACCATTAATTCCATTTTATTAATATAGAGTTATTTAAACCTTGACTTATAACACTGTGTTTTAATGCTTCTTCAAGCAGAAAGTTTTCCTTGAACAAAGATAAAGCTTAAGTCACGGTGTAGTGTCAGGAGAACATAACCGTCTTTTTCCATTTCCCTTTCACAATGCAAATCAAGGAACCCAAATTATTCCTAAATCCTTCTTAAACTCTAAATGGAAAAATGTATTCAGGGACAGATGGAATTCTCTATCCACATGGACTTTTTGTCTCATCTCAGCTGCAAGCTGTTCAAGCCACTTTCCAGTAAGACCATTAGACCTCTCAGCTGGCACAGCTTTCACTTATCTTGTACATTCTCTAGTCCTGTTCCAGTGTCTCTGGTCTATTATTTAATTTGGCAGACAAACACACTTAACTGTCCCAAATATATTTTCTGGCCCTCTGTGTTTTATTAGCTGCCAAAATGCCAGTATAACCCGCAGCAAAGGAAGTAAGAAGGACTTTTTGTATTAATGTATCTTATTCATTAATCCACTGGGGAAAGTTTTCTTGTTTCTTTCTTAAAAAGTGAGTTGTGACTCATTGACAGGTTCAGTGTCCTAATATAACACCCATTCCTTGTTTCAAAAAGCTGACCTAAGAGATTGTGACATACTGCTCTATACTTCACCTTTAGGAAGTGGCAGTTCCCAGCAAACAAGAGGCATTTCTGCAACACAGAATCAAGGACTTTATCAACAGCTGCCAGAACGGCATATTACAGTATTCTTGTAATCTTAGTTGTGCTAAGAGGTCTGACTACGTATTATTTTGCAGTTGTACAATGACCAAATATCTTCTTCTGCATTTCCCACCAGGCTTCCTTGTAAAGTTGATCTAATATGACAGTATCTCAGTAAAGGGAAGAATTTAGATGAAAACATTTCACTGAAAAGCGTTCTCAAACTTTYCTTCAGCTCAAATGATGAGCAATACTAAACTTTTCATCAGCACTTCTTTTTGTTGAGTGAATATAAGGAGGTACATAATGTAAATACTGATTTTCTTTAGAAAATTTTACAGATTTTAAATACTATACTCACAGCTGTTTTCTCACCCCTCRGGGAGCTACAAAATAACAGCAGGTTAGGTTAACAACAATGTAAAATAACAACATACATTAATTCAACAACAATGTACAACAGCATACATTAATTCATGCATGATATATTGCAACTGTGGAGATACTTGCTACAGAAATTTTAGTGTATATATATATTGTCTTGAATTTTTAACACTTGGGTTTATTTAAAAAGAAAAAAAACCATTTYGACAGACTGTTTCACCTACAATGCTTATTCAATTGCTTCTGTTTGCATACAGCTGACTCTTCTGGAAAATGAATGCACTAAAAACACATCAGTTTAAATATTGCAGACTGTTATTCCAGCAGAGGTAGAAGTCTCTATCAATTTCTATCAGTATGTTACCTGAATATGGAATCATATATTTATGAGACAAACATATTTTGACTCTGAACTGTGGGTTGCCACTATCCAACATATTGCTCCATATATATTTTAATATTAGACAGGAGAAGAAAGTATTGTGACATCTGGTAAAACTAAAACACTAGTAAATCTCACTTAGGAAGAGAGGCTCTGTGCTTCTGCCAAGGCAATATCAAAATCTGTTGTGCTGTTTCTAAGTATAATAATAAGAGCATCCACATTGTGATAGAAAAGAATGTCTCACGTGGCTTAATRGAAGAAACAAATTACAATCAACAAAGTAGCAAAAATAGCACATTGATTTTCAAAAGGTGGCTAATGCTAACTTCTTAACTACCTGCAGTCCTTGTTCCAAATCACAATTAGAAAGTCTTWTCAGAGGCTCTGTAAATTAGCACTGAAACTAATTTGGTCACATGACTTATAATGCCTGGTGACTAGTTTAGACTGGTAAGGTAGGCTGGCAGCCAGCAGAACATTGGCKATGTACATGTTCACTATGCTGATGCATTGCGAGCTCCATTCTTCCCACTCTCACATACGAAGATGAAAACAATTTTCACTGGTTTAATTGCCATTTAATTGTGAAGMTTTTCCCCTACAGACTCATTTGCCACTAGATGCCACTAAAGGTCAAACAGGCTGCACAGACAGCTGAGCATTGACACCACTGCACTGACAGTGTCTTGCCTTCATGTCCAGAAGATGCACACCTTTTGAGGTAGAGGCAAGACGTCACATTTCTATTGTACGTGGCTATGAAATGGATGGAGCTGGCCACATGTCACAATGTCTGAAGATGATTTARGGATTGTTTGAATCCCTCAAAGCCATAGGAAAATGAATTAACTCAAACGTATCAGGCAATTACTGTAGGTTCACAGTTTCTGAAGGAAATTGTGCCACTGGGATGGAAAGAAGTATAAGAAAAGTGTAAATGAGACAGTTAACTCCTCTGAAGCTGGTTTTAGACCACAAAGGAGTAAAAATACATGTAAAAGATGGATGTGTAAAAATGTAAAAAATATGTAAAAAATTCCCAGCATAATAAAGTCAAGGTCAGTTAAAAGAAAAATGCCTGATATGGGTCCATACTGCTGCTGACATAAAAATCTCTGCTGGTTTTGAGGTGAGGGAGAGTTGACAGGAGGGGAGAATGTAGCACACTTTGTATGCTGGGTTTTCTCTGTTCCCCAAAGATCCTTCTTCCTTTTTCCTCTTTTCTGTCTTCAAGTCGGATTGTACCCAGCTGTCCTAACCATCACGCAGAGAGTGAGTGATAGCAAACTCCATTGCCCAAGGAGAACTCTGAAGTCCCTTATGTTAAGGAGGTAAAATCCTGTCAGTGCCACTTCCTTTGAATAAGACATGACATTCTTCAGAARCACAGGGTTTGGTGTTACTTATATGGCTGACACACCAATAAGAGTTTTGGCTGGGTATGAACATTTGGTTGCTTCCCAGAGAAGGTTAGAGATGCCCCCAAAGAAAGGAATCTGAGGTCAGTGTTTTTTTCTGTGTCAGGCCTTCAGTTTTCTTTAACCTATGCATGAGGTACTCCTCTCAGAAATGGGGTTTTTTTTTGCTGGAATTTAGGATTTAGGACATTATTTCTGTAGTTCTATGTAACTCAAGGCTAAGACAAGCAATGTTAACACCATCACTAATACTTTGTATGTTCAAACTTTTACATAATTTGAGGATAGCTACATAAAAATGCAACAGACAGTGTAAGTCTAAACAATGGCTATTAAATATTTAATTGTACCAATAGTTTGAAAAAACTTGTCCTCTATCAATTTTTCTCAACTAAGCTGGCTGTTTAGGATATATTTTTCATGAAGTGTAAAACTCCATGTTTGCTAAAGAGTCTGTGCATGGAGAGTGAAGCACTACAGAAYCATTCAATATTAGCTACTACCCTACTAGTTGGTTTACATTTCACCAGAAAAGAGCATCATTAAATAATACTGTGATTYATGTCAGTCATTGTGGTTTATGGTGGTTGGCCTTGGCAAATAATTTAAATACGGTGTAAACAAGAAAATTCACTTAAGCAATGTGGAAGGAAAGTTCTACAGGGACATACTTTGTTATTTGTGCCAGAGACAAATATGCAGGTTTTTTCSTCAATTCCCTTCATAAGAGTGCTAAAGTGTGTCAAAAAAGGGTTTAGGACATGTTTGTCTTAGTCTCTGTACAAGTCAAAAGAGCAACCAATCAAGTATGACTCTGTCTGCAGTTTAAAGCAGAAATGGGTAAGGTTTTCTTTTTTAGGGYAGCACAATGTTCAGTACTACAGATATCCACTGCACTCATGTAAACTTCCTGCCTTCAAGCTGATTCCTGCAGACCATTCTGCTTCCCTGCACTTTAGGTGACGAAACTCTGCCCTTGAATCTTGGTCAGGGCAAACAGAAAGACTCTGCTTTTGATTCTGATAATACCAGTGGTTGTGACTTAAATGAGAAGACGGGAATAGAACTCTCATGGATGCACCTAAATCATCACTTACACAACAACACATATGGAAAGAAGGAGAGGAAACAAGTGCCAGACATCCAAATAATGGCACTATTCACACGAGCCAAAGAGAAGGAAAGATTCAGCACATCCAGAACTAGAGAGGGAGCTGTGGCARGGAACGCCTGTAAGGAACAGCTGTGTCAATGAGAAGCCGCCTTCCTTACTGTTATGTAAAGGTAAAAGGTCTTGATAATCCAGAAGTGAACWGTATTTGCTGAAAAATCATTTCACTCAGCAGCGTTGGCCAGTGGGGAACTGGGAAGGGAAATATTTTGGAAAAATAAAACTAAAAAC
>QVAJ01000180.1:1331393-1356109 GCA_003546035.1 Mixornis gularis
TTTTTTTTGTTTGCTTTACTGTTTTAAAGATTTTGCTTTCAAAGTCAGGCAAGTTTGGAAAGTACAAAAACCTCTCAACAAATCATTTTAATTCAGGAAAAAATAAGGAAAGTAAAGATCTTTAGCTTCTATCCAAGTGAGATTAAAGATACAAAGTGTCTATAGGTACAGCTCAATCTTTCATTACAGTGCTTTGGCACAGGACATTTTATGTAATAAGGATTATTTGGAGTTTTTATGGCATTTGGCTTTGTCTCGTAGTAGAGATATCAAGACTGCACCTGTTTATGTCATTCAACAAATTATTTGGCTTTGGTAAAGAGAAATCACAGCTAAACAAATTTCATACTCAGCACCTAAAGGGCATATTTTTATCCTATTTAGAGAAAAAAGGTAAATACTGTGGTTGCTTCTCATCATGGCTCTCCTCTTAGGAGACATCAGTATGGCAATCCACAGCTGAGAAATGACTTCTGGCACATCTAACCACTTTCACTAACCCCGCCTGCGAAGCCTGTCACTGTGGATCCAAACAYTACCTCCTGTCTGCCACTCCCAGTGTCTACTGCAGCCATGTGTGGTCCTTCAGAAGAACTTGTGGTGTTTTATGCCTTTTCAATCACTGCTTCAATTGCCACCAGCCAGCCAACTAAAATTGGCTCAAAGAGTGTCAGCTTAAGGAAGTGTGAGACCAGTAACTTGCCATAAACTTTCAGCATCAGATCAGGCAAATAAAGGTTCTCAAACAACCTCTGAATTATACAAGTTTTTTACCCTGATCCTTTCAAACACAGAGAAATGTATTTCCTCTGTGTAAAACAGTATCAATGAGAAGTCAGTGCCTGTTGCTAGATTAAGGGACCATGGGTTTTTTTTCTTCCCAGCATAATGAGGTCATACCTTCATTGCAGAGAGTTTGGTAGAAATCTATTTCTGGATGCATTTCTAAAATTGCATGCATGACAATTACAAGCAAAATAGAACCTAAGTTGGTACTGCCTTCAAAGCACTTCAGCAATTGTCTCAGGTTAGCAGAGGTAAAAAATGTCATAGAAAAATAGGAAACAAAAGGCTATTTTACATCTCTGGAGAGAAATAACAGTTCATTTTCACACTTATATTTTAGATTCTGTGATTATAGAAGTCATTAGTTTATACTGTTTAAAAGTGGTCTTAACTTTAACCCTCATTAAAAAGTCCAGAAGTGTGCAATTAGAATGAACTGCAAGCTAAAAAATAAGAACTATACAGAAGGATTAGGGGAATTATGTTGGGTTTTTTTTTGCCTATAATAGAGATGACTGAGTTGTGGGAGGAAAGATGGGCCAATGGTCTCCACATATTTTAAATGTAACTGTCAGAGAAAAAGAACATGAACTGCAGTCTTTGTCCTCTGAGAGAAGAACTAGGCGTAATAAGCAAAAACTGTAGCAAAAAAGATCTATATCAGACATTATAAAAGAGATGTATAACTGTCAGGTGGTTATTTACTAGAATAGCTTGCCCTGGGACCATGAAATTAATATGACTCTTAGGTTTCAGGAAGCAGTAAGATGGTCATCTTTCAAGGGTGCTCAGAAACAGCTGCTCRTCTTTGTCTCTGACTTGCAATGTCATGTCTGGCCTCACTTTCTGTAACTCCAGAACTGGCCCAGCCAGAAGCTGCAGAAGCTGGCATAGCCTGTGCTGTCAGAAGCTGGCATGGTGTGCCTGCCAGCACACAGTACCCCATGTAGKCAAGCCACCATGAAGTGTATCTGACAAGTTCTGCTGGCTCAGTGTATCTGTCAGCTTCCATATATACTATGGCAAGGATTTAATAATTAATTCATTGGAAGAAGTGTTGCACAAGAGGCAGAGAGAGAGAAGAAAAGACTCCAAGAGGACATCAAAGGTCTTTATGAAAATGTGGAATTCTACTAATATTTTTTCAGATTGGGAAAGTTTTGACAGCCCATCTCTGAAATGATACAAAGTCCACTAAAACATACGTACAATCAGTAACATATATACGGTCTGTACTGCTTGTACGTACTTTCCTGTGTATTTGGTGTATTTGGTCTAAACTGGAAAACAGAGTTTTGTTATGGATATAGATGGATCYATAGAGATTAATTTATATATGTGTTTGTGTGCTAATTTATATACATATCTGACATAATACAAAATTTCCTAGTCATTAGTAGTATAAAACTGTCCATATAACTATGTGTATAGCTATGAATATGTAGGATCACTATGTATATATATATACAAAAATGTAATTAAATGTTGCAGCTGAACATATTTTGTCTTTCAGATTGCTGTTATTTACAAATATTGTTCAATGGATTCCGCCTCAGAAAGAGCTTCACATACTTTCATGAGACTTTTTGGACCACTCACTGCAGTATACTTTCTAGCTTTTCAAATCCTTAAGGTCTATACAAGTGTCTGTTCTGCTTTTCTGTCCACTCTGGGGTTTTCTTCAGTGCCCCAAAAATCAATTTTACATTCAATTTAAATATTGGATTATATTTCTCTTTTGTCTATCATACCACACTGTTAGGGGGACAAGACAGCTGGATTTTTAAAAGTACATTTTACATTGAAGACCTCACTTCTGGGACAACCAATAGTCACTGTACATTTAGGTAAGTATCTTCTTATCATTGTAACCAAAAGGAAACCTTACAGAATCTTTTTTAATAGATTTCATATTGGGTTAAAAGAAATAGTTTGGAAAGTATTGAAACCAACTCTTCCTGCCATTTCCAGCACATTTCATTTTCAGCTACTTGTGATGAAATGAAACACAAAAAGCACAAAATAAAGTACGGGAAGAAAGGAGTAATAATGCTTTTGAGCAATAGYTCACTGCTCAGGATAGAGGAGGTGGGGGGCAAATATTCAATTCACCTTTTTCTTCAAATCCCACCTTTCAATGACTGATAGGATGACATCATGGGTTGTTCTAGAGGGAAATGTTCTCGRGCTCTTCTATTCATGTTATTCCAGTATGTATATAATGGTAAAGCATTCATGGAGAACCATACTGGCACCTCTCAGGAGAGTCTCTGTGTGAACAAGAGATGTGATGTCTCTCACTGGGTGACACAGACAGAACATCTACACAGGCACATCTACAGAGGCACAAGAAAGAGCGCAAGAGTCAACACACAGAGCACTAGACTCTGATGAAGGGATACCCACACCTGTGGGTCTGCCTCTTTCCTGCATGTGCACTGCAATGTCTGCTACCTGCACACSAGGGCTTGGAGTGGGGCAAAAGGCAGTGCTGATGGTAGTCCCAGAGCTGACCACCAACTTTTTCTGTTTATCCAGTACACATCCTCTTTAACTGGATGATACAATACTTTTGCTCCACCTTCCACACACGCCTTTGCCATCAGTSGTTGTCTGCAAAACTTCTGAGATCCTTCTAAGGCAGGTCCTGGAATTTTCTCCCAGAAAGGAGCATGGTATCTGCAGGCCAGCAGAGCTCAGTGTGAATCCTAACTTCTTACAAGGACAGTATGRGCAGCCAAGGTGATTTTTGTCTGCCCAAATCTGAACACATGTGATTTAAATATACCTATCTGAGCTGTTCATTCTAGTTTTCCATTATAACCAAAAGACATAAATAGGCATACATAGAGCATAGTTCACCTTATTTATTTCATTYTTGAGTGTGTCTAAAATAATAATATTAATTCAGTTTATCTAAAGTTACTTCTCGTGCTGACTGTAAAGGGAATTCAGGTGCCTAGTGCAGTACACAAATCTTCTTTTTACAAAGCTGGAGAGATGATYTGTATCTCACTCCAAATTGAGACTAATCTGTGAAGTTCTAGCAGCCCTGATAATAATGACCAGTTACCATTTAGAGGACCACTCACTGAGACTCGCTCTCTCCTAACCAATAGGCTCTGAACAATGGACAATGAAAGGCTGAGGAAAAAGCTCAGATTTTCATGTTAGCATGGTTTTTACACTGTGATTCAAATTCTGGAGGGCTTGTTTCCATCTGCTGTACTTAACCAGTCACATGGTCCCAAATAATAATGGTCTTATAGAGACAGGTCAGAGAAGATGATGGATGATTTTCCAAACTTAATTGTTCCCTGACAATGGTGTTAATATGAAACCTGATATGATCTGCTCATAAAGCACTTTCTTTGGGATGTAGATGTTGTATTCAAGCACTCATCTTCTATTATGAGCCTAATATTGTAAAATGTCATAATGTAATGTAGTGTAGGTAAAAGCCCAGACAGGGACGAGTAAAGGGTAAATGTTTACCAGCCCACAACTTTGACCAGCCCTGGCTCCAGTACTCACCCTGTAGCCACATATATTCTGCAAAGTGAATGGGGCATATCTCAGGGTAACACTCACACTTCAGTGATTTACCTGAGAAAACGAGTGAGTGTGGGTTGAAAGCAGGGTGAGGCACAGTGGTGCTGTGAGAGGCCAATCCAACAAATGAGAAAGAGCTGAAGAGCAAGTTGGTGATGGCTTGGTATGACTGGTAAAGACATCAGTYTTAATAGAAAAAGGCCTCAGATGTACCAAAGGCATGTGCAAAGAGAAAAAAAATAAATATTTTTTATAAAAAGGTAGAAACCATCACAATATCTAGTTGCAGATTCCCAGTGAATTTTGTTTTATCTACAGAAAATCTRGGTTTTCTTCTTTTTCCCTAAATTGGTTCTTTATAGGATTTGTGTGGGTTTTCTCTTGTTTCCATGGTATTTGTTATCCAGCTATTTGCTTTCTATTCTGGGCTGAACACAGAATGAAAAGCTTTAGTTGCTGGGGCTAGATTACTACTTGCTGTAAATCAGGACAGTAGTATCAACTTCAATGAAGTCACTGTTTATTTATATCACCTGACCTTTGAAATTTTATGATGTAGAACATGATGAAGAAACCTTGGAAAGGAAGTCCATTTATTTGTTAGGGATCTTTGTGTTTGTTTGTATTAACTTTCAGAATAAATGGATAGTATAAGGCAGAAAATGCACTACCAAAATTCAGTCAAATAATGCATTACAAAAGAGAAAGCAAAATAAGGACAAGCTGGACAGCTCCAGGCTCACTGAACAAATGGTAAATGCAAGAACATGATGATGYTTTTGTTTTCACAGAATTTAAAGATATTTGCAACATTCTCCTCTCTTTTCGAGGGAAGGTGTAGGTCCTGCAGCTTAGGTGTTACAGCACTTAGCACAGGCAGTGTCTTGCATCTCCACTGATCCCTACCACCTGTGAATTCCTGTGTTCATGGATTTGCACTGCCACAGACTGAATCAATGGTGATCTTTTTGTTTGTTGGGKTTTTTTTTAACCTCCTCCCTCAAAAACTACTCTCTGAGTAATTTCTTCTCTGAGACATGCTCAAATGGACAACTTACCCACCAGTGTGCTTATTTACCACTATGTGAACTGCTTCCCATTTGTGATGTTATAACATCCCTATGGCAACTGCAGCACTTGCTTACTTTGGAAAGTCATTTTAGGAAAGTATTGAATTTATTTTTAGCTTCTTTTAGTGAAATCTAGCAGCTGGAAATKAAGTGAGCCAGCACCATGTTACTAGCCAGAGCTATGCAGAAGAAAGTTTAAGTTAAAACTACTGGTTTTAATAGTATTATTTTCATTCTTATTTAATTATTTCTTTACRAAATACCTGGGCCCTTTCTCTTTCCTTCCTCTATTAATGTATATTTTGTCAAAGAACTGGCTAAAATTGAAATCAGAATTTAAGATGTGGTGACACCACCATYATAATCATCATAATTGTTTTTATTGTGATGTTTATTATTGACCTTAATTTCAAAAGCCTTGATCATAACAGCAGTTCAAACTCAAAACTGAAATTGTGAGAGCAATGATTAAGTGAGAAAAAAATGTAAGGAAAATTGTTTTGTTCAAACAAATAAAAATGTCTTCAGCTTGGGTCTATTTCACAGATTTGTATGCTTAGGAACAGCAATAATGAAGAAAAAAAATCAGTTCAGATGTCACTTTTCCTTTCCTGCTTAAAATGCAGTAAAAAAAAAAAAAAGCGAAGTTATATTCCCTCTTCAATGTATATTGTGATAAAGGGAGAAGTAATTAAGAAAGTCAACCATAAACGCCACATGCCATCAAAACAGCAGGCATTAAACTCAGAAGTTCATTCTTTATTAATGGTATTCAGTCTTGCCATAATCTGGTAGTACCATTTCTAAAATTATAAGCTTGCAAATCCCATTTTCTAATTAGTTTTTTCTCTCCTGACACCTGTATTAAGTAACCTATGACACATGTTTATGATTTACTGCTCTTTCCCATATGTTGCGAACATATTTCATCCATCCTGCTTCACAGGGAAGCTGGAAAATGCTACATAAATTAAACTTGGAAGAGAAATTAATGTGCCTGCTTATCAGTCTTCACAGGCAAAAGGGCAGATATGGAATAAAAACTGCGAGACACTGTGGCAGGTAATGTTGTAGTGCTCCAAAGTTAAGAGCA
Organism: Mixornis gularis; assembly: GCA_003546035.1. Taxonomy (NCBI): domain Eukaryota; kingdom Metazoa; phylum Chordata; class Aves; order Passeriformes; family Timaliidae; genus Mixornis; species Mixornis gularis. Next base: position 1,337,895 of record QVAJ01000180.1, read on the forward strand.
CATTCCTAATTACTGAATTCATAATGCCAAGGTAGGAGCTGAAGATACTGTGTAGCAGTCAGACAGRGGTTAGGCTCCTGCATCACATATCACAAGCAATCTAAGCCCTGAGACATTTTCACCAGACCACAAGAAGGAATAAGGAGGAGAACGTGTCTGAAATCTTTTTCCATAAATGAAAATAAAAAACCTCAGGTGGCAGTGAGTTCTAAAAGTTTGATTCCTGCTGTGTAAAGAAGTACTTTCTTCTATTTTAAGCTCACCTTGTACTAGTGCCACTGAATGGTCTCTGGTTCCAGTAGTGTGAGATTTGGTAAATAACTGTTCTGCCTCCACCTTCCCCACTGCCTTGTGGAATTTTAAACCTCAATCTGTCATCCCTCAGACTTCTCTGCTCAGAAAGAGATCTCATCCCTTTAGTCTCTTCTCAGAAGCTGGTATCTCCATCTCCAATCATCATGCCTTGTCATGAAAACTTTGCTTGCCAGGTCATCTCCTGGATCTCTCAGTTTTGATTTTTTGACCCCTCAAAGGACTAACTTCAAGAGGAAAGCCCCCATAACTTGTTGGTGTGGTACTGTTTTGGAAATAGCAGACTAAGAATAGTGTCTAGGAGCCTCTGGCTTCCTCATGCAGGTTCTCATTTGAAAGCCACATAGCAGCAATGGCAATCCACTTTTCATCTCTTTCAAGAAAATCCCAGGATGCCTGCTCTGTGCATTTCAAATCACCTTTATGAGGACCTGAGCTAGCTTAGCTGATGCTTATTATTAACAGGACTGTTATTAAGCCATGCCAAACAGCACATGATTTTTTTTTGTGTCACTGTGGATTTTTAGCTTGTCTCAAACACTCAAATATCTTTCTTTGAACCTTTCTCCTGAATTTAAAGATCAACATGCATTTTAAGGAACATGATGCTTTCTTGAATGCTTGCCAGCATGCTCAGAGCCTTGCTTATTGTGTATAAAATAACCATAATGATTTGATATACTTGAATACTAARAATAAATATTCTTTTTTTTTTTTTTCTTCTCCAAGCCCCCTCTATGTATAGATTTAGTGTGTTTCATAATGCTCTCAGCTTTTTTTTGGCAGCTGTGCTCCGGAACATTTTTGGCATGAATACTTACTTCTTGGCAGTAATGCAAGCTTTTATTACACTACATATTTTATTTCTTTTCAATTGTTCTGGTTTACTATATAAATGTGTCCCTTCCAGTTTTCTTTCARTGGAGTACAGTCAAAATGCTTAATTTCTTGCATTAATAGGCAAGGAATTTCCATGCACATGCTTTTCTTGCATTCAAAGGTCTACACATTTATCTACTCCAAGTGCTTTTGCTCATAAAATGTGGGAAACACAACCATGAGAACAGTTGGGGTWTTTTTCTGAAATAAATTAGTTTATTTGATAAGCTTTCTCTCTGATTTTGTCAATCTATTTGGGAGCATATATTATTGGGGGAAAAAGTCCTATTTTATGTCATCTATTGATGGGCAATCAATTTAGATAATCGAAAAATGTGCTCCACAGTGTCAGGTGTGCTGATAGTATAGGGAAGTAGATCAGTAAATATTAGAAAATTAAGAAACCATTAATTCACACATATAAATACATTGTCACTATTAGTGTGTTTCATGTTAATATGCTGTATTGTGCAATGGCAGAAGTATATAGTGTGTTTCCAGACACTGTACTCAATATCTGTGCAGGAACGGACTGCTGTAAGTCAAAACTAATGTCTCTCCTTATTAAAACAGTGAGAGCAACATTTTATGACAAAGGCATGTTGGAAGCTACCCATCTTCCTTATGGATTCTGTCAGCTTACACATTCTATTAGTTTATATATGGTTTACCTATTATTTGCTGCAGCATTTTCCATGAAATTAGCAGACTGTATAATTTTTCCCAGCTCATCCTTAAAAAGAAAAAGGTGGATCTGTTTTCTCTATCTTTTGGACTATCRGTCATACCCTACCAAGATCTAAAAAATACCCACCTTCAACCCTGGAACTGCTCAATCCAGTTCCCAAAATATAASTTGGAATTATGCTTAATATTATCTCCTTAAGTGATTTTCAGCATTCCTCTACATGGTTTTTTCCTTGGACTTTCCCGAGGGGAATGTGAGTTCGCAATTCCCCAGAGTTTACTGAAAACTATCTCAAGTCTTCTGGGTTTGTTACACTTTTTTCTTTATTTTTCTTCCTACCATTGTGACTTTGGATCACCATTGCACAAATTGCATWCAGTCATCATCAGTTACTCTGTAGYGTGGAGAATAAATCTCTTCTGTTGCATCCTTTACGTTCTCTATCAAATCCTCAACTCATTCCATGAACCTACTKAATAGCTTCAAAATTTCTCTCCCAGGAGAAGTTCATTTAGCACCCTTGTAAAACCATTTAGTTCCCTAATTCAGAGAATTTTGTTTCTTCTTTATGAAAATTTATATCCACCTTGTTTCCTTGGCTGTCCTGGGGTGACTCAATGGCTCACTATAACATTTATCATTTGCTGTCATGCCTCAGATGTCTTTTTGGTTCAACAGCATTCTGGACTTCAGAGCAGATATGTCTTTGAGCTAGATCAGCACTTTTCAACTTCTGACCTCTTGCATAAATATTGATTTTATAGTTTAAAGTTTGTATGGTTTAATATTTTATATTCATATTACCTATTAAAGATGATGTAAAATAATACATATTTAACATCTATTATTGTATTTTGTTAAATTTGCTAGTACTAATATCATATGGCTTGTGTATCATGAACTATGTATTTCTATTATATCATGAAATGTGTATTATACCAAATAAGTTGTACTGTGGATCAAGTAGTAAGGCTTCCAGATCTATCCATTTATACGCCACCTTTCTTGTCTTTAGACATCTAACATAATCAGGAAACTGATTTTTCTATTGTTTGGTAGTTTCATTTATTTAGTTTTGTCATGTCTAGAACAACTAGGTGCCATTCATTATTTTTTTCTCAAGTTTGAAACACTGTAAGTTCTTATAAACCTCTTACTTTAATAGCGGACATATTTCATTCCCAGTCAACAACTGTGTATTCAAACCYGAATTAAAACCATCCTTATTATAAGACAGACACACCATATAACTGTCCTARTCATCAGTCCAATAACAAAGTGAAAAGCCAAAGATAATACAACAAGAAGGTATTTTCAATAATGTGAAAATTAAAAAAAAAAATAGATAATCAATTATATTGCCAGAAAGAGTTGTACACTTGGGAAAAAGACATTGCTTTATTTAAATTAGACATTAATTTAGTAATTTAGAAATTGAAAATATTAGTTTATAGAGACCTCTGTGGAATATGTCAGAGACATCATAAGGAGAAATGTTAGGAGTTGACATTACAATAGAATATATATTGGAAGAATTAATTCTAACCATTAAAAAATATTTGTGTGATAAAATCTATTTGTGTAAGCTCCTCTGATAATCAATATAGAAAAATAATCACCTCTACAGACTATGTCTTCCAATCCTGAGACATGAAAACATTGTAATTTAGTCTCTCAAACTGCCTTTCTTTCTTAACTTCAGAAGTAAAAAAGTGGGATGAGCAGTTCAGGCTGCATTCTAGTTTTTAGATAGCTAAAATTAGGTAAGATTAGTCTGGCCTGGTTACCAGCAACTTGGAACAAAAGAAATTAAAAGACTGAGGCGCTCTTCAACAGGAGAAATAATAACTAGGGAAAGAAATTGGAGGCTATACGAAGAAAACATGATAAACAAAGCAGTATAATAAAAATCCTGCTTTCCATAAGAGAAAACAAGCGCAGATTCAGTGCCAGCTGAGGAAATTCAGGTCAAAAATTAAGCACCAAGAAGCAKCAAGAGCAAGGCAGTTTGTACACGTGTGAAATGAAGGACATAGTTAGAAAAGTTGAGGATTCAACATTGRCTAAATCAGTGGTAGGTTTCTGTGCAAAGTGAGAAGCAGGATAGGGACAGGAGTCTGTCTACAAGGGAACCAGGGCCTGGTTTAGTTTAAGAGAAGGAACAGAAAAGATGGTAGGAGAAGCAAGGAGGAGAGAGAAGAAAGCAGTACTGAGGAACTATGGAAGAATTTTAAAAGCTTGAAAAAATGAAACCTAAGGGAGGACTAACAGCAGAAAATATCAAGTGGCATGAAGTGATTAGAGGTTTTGTATAGATGGACAACAAACACCATGTACATACAGAGAGATTGAAAAATACTGTGAGAACAGTCTGTGGGATAGACAGGAGCCATTTGGACCTTAGGTAACTGAGAAACATCGTCTTAAAGAAAAAAAAAAGGTGCCCATGTTACAGTATCAGGAGGAGACTGGTTGTTAAAGTCATCAGAAAAGAGCTGCCACCACTCACAGAAAAAATAAAATTGCTTATTTTTAAGCTGCAAACAAAGGTGCTTTAGCAAAGATATTTTGTTATTCAAGACTTCCACAGTCCTCACAAAATAACTGCAAATGATATCATGTTTTGATTATAAAATGTAATTCAGAGTGATTTACTATTGAAAAACASTAATAAAGAAGTGGTTGTCAAAACAAACACTCTTATCTGCTCCTATAATTTTACTTCTTATTCTTATAGTACAGTATTAATTAATTAACAATATTTCCATTCCCCTCCTCTCTTCTGCTAAAAAAATGGTAAGATAACAATCTTATTGTTGCCCTCAATTATCTTTTAATAAATGTTTTAAGATGTGCTACTGCAATTAGGGAACACTTATGGGAAGCTAAATAACATGAACCACAGTGATACAGGTATTATTGTTACCTGTAGAAAAGATAAAATGCRGCAAATCAGATACAGTGTTTCTTTTCCAAGAAGCTGAAGGAGTTTTCTAGCATAAGTGCCGAAGTAGAGGTTAAGCCATTTTTCTTTCTATTAATGAGGCTACAGGGTTAATCTCTTGAATTTTAACTGTGAAAATAATCTGTATAGAGACAATGTTTCAAAGGTACAAATTGGATTTCAGAAGTTTTATTGATCTTAATAGAAAGTGAGTACAAAGACAGGTTCTTTACTTTGAAAAATCTTCCCATCTCTGTATGTGTATGTCTATATGCAAATGCATGTATTCTAGTGTATGGACATAGGCATATATGTGTGAATGTGTGTGTGTATATCTATTGATATATATTTTTATATATAAGCTACCTTCAAATGGCTATGGGAAAATCAATATCTCCGTCAATCTGGAAAATTATTGGTAGAGTAGAACAGAAGATTCACTTTTTCCTTTTAACCTTGAGTTGAAGTAATATAGATCTAAAAGCAAGAACAAGGACAATTTGACAATTTAAGCCATAAACTTCAAAAGATTTAATTAATAGTAATAAAGTAATAGGTAAATGACTGCCATCCATCATGAGCAGAAGATCAAGTTTGCACCCTAGATCATATCCATTTGGAAAGCAACTTGGGATATTATCAGTTTAGGTTACAAGAATTTTAGCCAGACAACTGCTTGCATAACTAATTTGGCATGTATTTTGTTTGTAATTTTGTACATATTGAGATTGGATTTTCAGCACCTCTTGGCAATATGCCATTGAAGTCTCTATATAATAACTCTTAATACCTGGGCTAGAAATGAAGACAGATATTAACATTTTTCTAGCTAGTACAATGTTGTTTCTGGGTGAAGCTTTCAGAAATCTGTCAGGGTAATTGCTTCTGCTCAGAGGGATAGGACGTGAAGATATTGCCTCTCAAATTCAACATGTAAAAGTTCTTAATTAACATTTATATCTAGTCTAAAATAACATTTCTTTCTCTGCTTAGCTTGTGAYTCTTAACTATTTGTAGGTAGAATGATGTGATTTCACAATTATTGCACTTTAAGAAGTCCATTTAACTAAGGGTATAAATGTTTTACACAGACAGATGACATTCATACTACTTCTGAGTATTAAATAAAGAGCAAATAAAAAACACTGGATACAGGAATTAAGAAATTGAGGTTCAGATTGTGTAACAGAAGTAACTTCAGATCCCTCAGCCACGGATGTCTTCAAAATGTACTGAGAGAACAGTCCTAAAAGAAAAATGTTTCTATTATCTGCTGTCCTACTTTTTACACAGCATAATTGAACAAAATGGTCTAAAATGAAAACCAACTATTCCTAGAGAGCAGAGGGGAAGCATATTAGACTGCCATCAGGAAAAGACTCTAATGACTTTAAAAGAAATTTTAATATCACATGGAGKGATACAGTTGCCATTGAATGTTCCACACCCAACCTCCCTTCCAGTGGACAGTCAGGTTTTGAGATGAATGATCTRTGGTGGTAAAAGGGCAAAAATTACAGATGTTAAAAAAATACAYATTTTGCGAGAATTATGAACTGTATTACTCAATGAATATTTAGTTGCTTGAAATCTTCCTGTCCAAGTGGCATGGASAATTTTAGGTAAAGACTAAAATATATAGGTAAATATTTTTGGGTAAAGACCAAATATATTGGCTTTCTGATGATAAAGACTGATGATAATTTTGCTCAGAAAAACAAAAACTTGATATGATCAAAGTGGCATTGTATAATCCCTGCTTCRAATATAACCACTTAGCAGATTCATGAACTGCAATATCTAAGGTTAATATCTACCAATTGATATCTAGGTTTCTGTTTTTAACAGAGCAATACATATGCACATATGAATATCTAAAAGCCACAAATTTGTTCCATCCTTATCAATCCTATTTCAAGCAATTACATGTGCAAAAAATCAGAGAATTCAAGAAAGGAATTATTTGGACTAGAAATTCCTCTGACTTTGAATAATTCAGGTCTCAGGCACAATCACAAGCTTTTTTGTTTGTTCACAATAGTATAGTGAAATAAAAATATACCTGATACTCATGCTTACAAGGCATTTTACATTCTAAAAAGGAATATTCCAAAGCAAATTTTTTAAACCAAGGTTGCCAGTATAGAAGATGGAAATCCCTGAGGAACAAGGGATTGTTGACAAGTAAAAAGACTATTCCAATAATACACATTTTTCTTTAAGTAAAAACCGGAGATTCATCAAGATAAAGTTATCCCTAAGAAAAAGACAACTGCATTGTGAAAAGTCCAAGAGTGAGAAATGAGAAAAGACAAGAGAAGGAGATTGCCCATGTGAGGATTTTGAACGACTTGGAAGTCTCCTCCAGTGCCAAGGAGGTTGGCTGCCCATGCCCTGAGGCGGTGCCTCCAAGCAGCCCTGCACATCTCCTGGGAAAGAGAGCCACAAGGATCTCAGCCGGGCTGTGGCTGTCCCCAGCCACTGCCACCATTCCCCACTTTGTGCAGGTGCTGCAGGGCTGTACCYTTGCTGGTGGCAGTGTAGCATTGTCTGCCTTACCAGTCCACCAGCCCTAAAACAGCTTTCTTCTGCCCAGCTGTTCCCTGACTGTTAGGAATATGCTAAGAGAGAGGAAAAAAMCAGTAACCATTTCAATAATTGCTATTCTTAAAGAACGGCTTAAAATGCAGATGTATTAGTCTGTCTGTCTATAAATAAAGTCTGGTAGCTGCCACATCACTCAGAATTGCCTGCAGGGTAAGCACAGTATGCCACAATAAGAAAGTCTTTCAACATTTCTGGCAGCAGTTTTTATTTGAAATCTCGGTATTCATTAAAATACATTTCCAGGTACACTAACACATCAGCACAATTCTGTRCTTTTCACAAAAGAGTTACTTCTTTCTCTTCAGTCTTATTTCTCTGAAATTCATATTCAAATCTTCTGCTAACATTCCTATTTCCTACATTATTACATGCTTAATATACTCTAATGGCAGATATGCAAAAATGYATCAGTCAGCATACTGTACATATAATTCTTTTAAATTTCTTTTAAAAGTAAGTTCAGTTCACTTACAGAAACACACAAAGTACTTTCTACTAATTTATAGATTAAAATGTTAAAATGAGTTGTTGCAAGTGCATTTGTAAGGCACTTCTGTGGGAAKTTATTTTAGATATAGATTATGAATTCTAATTTAATTTGTGGAGAAACAAAAAAGATGTATTAATTCTTGAATAAAGTGGGATTTAAAAGGCCGCTGGCAGCTGCCATTTTACAAACCTGTAAACTGCAGAACTGTGGAAGTTTCAAGACCCTTTTACTTTGCAAAAAAATATTGAATACAAAAGCTACCTTACAACCTCATCCTCCAAAAGTAAGAATGTCAAGTAAGTTTTTCAGTTAACGTTTGAAAACATAGAGCTAGTTAAACTCTGAGAATGTTTATTTATGTATGCATGATACATACAAAATAATATGTTTAACAAGAGATGTGATTCCAAGCCAGGAACTTGTTTTTGTCTCTGTTGCTGACTTTTCTACATTACTTTTCAGTTGAAGTTTCAGTTTTGCTATTTAGTAAATGGCATTTCTCGGTATCTAGAGAAAAAAGCAAACAAACCCTTTCAATAATTAAACTATCACTTCAGTTGTTCTGATCATGTAAAAAATTCCACTGAAAGCAAAAACACTTTTAAAACCTACTATATTACTATAGCTGCAAACTCTTAAGCACAAAACACCATGCTTGGTGAGACATAAGCACCACTGCTAATGAATTTGTAGTCTAATGATATCTGTGAATTACCTGGTATCTCAATCTACTTTTCATTCTCCTTATAATTTCTTTTGTACTTAAATTTTATCCAACTACTATAAGTTATTTTTTCAGGTAAGTAATTCCCAAACCTATCTTTYAGAACTTCAGATATGTCTGTGCTTATTGATTTTTTTTTATTAATGCTTGCTATAGGATGACTGGTTCTTTCAAAACTACTGTTCATTCAAACCCACTTTTTTGCCTTTCATGCCTTATTCTTTCAATGCATTCTTCACCAAATAATTATTTAAAACTTTTTCACTCTTTTCATCTTTTTTCCTCAATGGAGAAATGTGAGCATCCACTTTTATCTCTCATTTTTTTCTGAATGTTTTACTCACAATAGTTATTTGTAGATACTAATAAAGTTTTAAATTTGTTTCTATGACCAAAATCCCCCAAAGCCTAGAGACACAAATTCCTCAACATAGTCCTGCCAAAAATTAGGAAGTTTTTAATGTATACAAAATTGCATATAATAACAAATTTCTCAACACTATCAYGTATATTACTCTTTGCTTTCTGAAAAAATCACCACAAGCACCTTTTCAGTTTGAGGTGACAGAATTCAAATAGTTTTTCCGCTGTCCCCGGTCTGGGTTCTATTTCTGTTAATTATCTCATTTCCTATCATATGACTCACCGACTCAGACTCTGAAGCACAGCTTTGTTTTGCTGCTAAACACTMATTTGTCTTGTCATTTTCCCTCACTTTCCTCCTTGTGACCATGTTTCATATATGCTGGGTAGTGACACAAAAGGCCTGTGTGCTTCTAGGAAAAACAGAGGCTTCCTCCAGGTGCTTCATCCAAGCTTTTTTTTACAAGTTGCTTACAAACTGCTACAAACTGTTTCAACTAACCCAAAGTGAGTCTTTGGAGTTTGCTGTACATGCTTGGCTTCACAAAGGTTAATACAAGATGAGCAACATAGTTTGCCCTGGAGAAATGGTGCAGTCTGAGAAGGAACCAGACAGCTGTTTTCTAACTGTGYTATATCATCAAGGAGTACATGGTAAGATAGTTCACCATCTGAGTTTCAGTTAAAGACTGCCAAAAGTGCTCATTATTATCATCCTTAAGCGAATCTGATATTGAGGAGACAAATCTTACTGAATCTTCATGCAGCAGGAGACTTTTTAGGGCATTTTCCCTGTTTAATTTTTTCAGATACCTGATCAGATATAAGTTTATATGACAATTTTACTTTCATTAGGACACATACTTCTCTACCCAACCAGATTTGAATGATGTACTCCGGAATTCTTTATGAAAGTTCAGCCTCTGCATCAAATTAATTGGAAATCAGGTAACAGGCTCAAAAGTTATTAGAAGTTCAGGAGCACACATGGCTAACAAACCTGTTATGATGACATGGAACAAATAGGAAAATCTTAAAGAAACACAAATTTAAAAGCGAATAAAGAATATCCACGCATTTATCAAAATTCCTGGGTAAAGTTTGATTTTTTTACGATTTATGAATAACRAAATTTTCCTTATCAATATCAAATAATTATCCTTCTTATTACTGTAATCTGGGAAAAACTTATAACATTAATCATAACTAAAAGTAGTTGGAATTTTGAGGAAGATCTAATACTGGGATAAGTATTAGAGGGCAAAAAATGAATATTRCAATGATAAGAGCAAATTATACAAATGATAAATATTGTTGTGTCATTTCTGCACAGAATACAGAAACTGTARAAACTGCCTAAAGCTTCTTTGGTTCTGTTATACAATTCATTTCTTTGGGGCCACACTAGAGAACTCTCTACTTGGCAATTTGACTGTATTTATGTATTCCATGTACTACTCAGTAAATGCTGGTGTGGGATTTCTTATTGAATAACTCCATAATGAGCTTTGGAAAYATTACCCCTTGGGTAATGGCAGTAGCTTATGACAACTATTCATATTGAAGACAACTGCTTAATTAAAAGTTTTTTTTTCCTTTAAGGACGATGCCTGGCAACCACAAGTTTCTGTATATTAGCATAAGACACTTACTGCTTAATATAAYATATTAAAGTGTAATGAAGGTACATCCTGTAATTGAAGAAATGAGCCACTGGTACAGTGAGAATTAGCCTGCATGAATAGAGAGAGGYAATGAAACAAAAAACATATTTCTTACTGCTTTTATTAAATTGAAAAGTCAAACATTGGCACTCTGAATGTTTGTACAATTCCTTTTAAAGATCAGCTAGCAATATCCAATTTTCATTATTTAAATTTTTGCACAGTTTTCTTGGTGCCACAGTTTTMTTTTATAGTATAGAAATAACTTATTATATCTTTCATGGTTTTCTAATATATATGCTCCCAGCTCCTGTAATGTTTCTGAGGCCTTCGTTTCTTTAAGGCATTTTCTAAGACATCAGCTCTTGGAGATGAGGAACAAATAGATAATTCCAGTTTTATAAAAAACTAAAAGAAAAGGTGTTTCTTCCTGAAAAAAAAATGCTTTGAAAGTGTGCAATGGGCACCTGAAACCTCAATACCCAAGAGGAAAAACAAAAAAATGTGCTGCTGGTGTTTTTTTAGTTATTATCTTATGTGTGTTGAGGATGGACTTAACCCATGATTTTTGACTGTCTGGAGCTAGGGAAACCATATCATTACCCCCTATCAGAAGGGAGCTCCCTGTCAAAGAATGACTGTGGTTGCCCCYTAGACTATACTGTGAGATAAAGCTTTACTGCAATAGCATGTTGTCTCTGAAAATCAATTTTATCTTGTTATAAAAAGCAATATAAATTCAAAAGAGAGAGTTATCTTCTGCCTGTGTATTTGCTTTATGCATTGGTGCCCACCAGTTTAGGCAGGGAAGCGTAATGGGAATAACCATGGCAGAATCAGTGTGAAACGCAATACAGATGAACTCATGCAACAGACAGGAAAACAATTATGAAACACATGTAGATACACCAGAGAAGTCCCAAAAAGTTGTATTGATTGGCCTAGGAATATATTATTTTTTGTTTTTGGATAATTATATCATCTTGAGATGACGGAAAGACACATCAAGGAGTTTGTAGCATACATTTAAGTGCTTTATTTTAATGCTTATTTCCCTGGTGTTTTTGCATAATACTTTTRAAGAGAACATTTCCTTCTATTGTAGATAAGACTGTTCTATTGTCACCTTGCCAGCTGATGTAAAAGCATTTCTAATAAATGCTCAAAATTAGAAGCCAGAGAGCAGTTGCTTGTCAGGTGCAAACAGCAGAAAAAGCCTTCTGGATCTCAAGAGAAGTTTATTTTACATAAGTCTTATACACAATACTTGAGTCGGAATCATGCCATCTTATCCAGAATAATATAAATAAAATAGACATAGAAATAAAAAGAAACACTGAGAAATTTGCTACGGGGAAAGTGAATGAAAATCACATGGCTCTGCTGCCATGATTTGCTACGGAAAAGATCAAGTCCTAATCTTTTTTAAGAAGTAAGTGCAAGCTGTCATTTTCAAAAGCCTTACTTGCAGAACCATCTCCTATATATTTGCTCTACCAGGACTGTTGTCCCTAAGGATTGCCAGGTGGAGATGGTCAGCTTGTTCTAGGGAAGAAAAAGTATAAAAGGTGCCATTTATTCAAACTTGTCTCTACTTTGCCTTTGATCCAGATTGGAGGTGAAAAGCCAGAAAAGCTTTTACTGCTTTGGAATAGAGGCAGATTTTACATAAATGTCACTCATTATATCCCCAAGTTTTCAAGCTAAGATTTTTTTAGTCATGTACAAAAAAATCAATCACTGTAAGGTTCTTTCTTTTTGTGGAGAAATGAAATGAGGAGAAAGGATAGTACATCAATAGAAGTCTTTAATTTATAAAGGTCTTGACATCAGTTGCTGTAGAGACAGTACTGAGCTTTTAAATATATCTCATCTATTCCCACAAGTGTGGACACATGAAGTGAATGACCATATCTAACTTATTTACATCCTAATATCCAAGAAGCACTGGTGAAGACAATATAAAATTAATAGCAATATATAGCTTTTTTTTTCACATCCTTTTCATAATAAGTCTTTTCTGCACAGGTGGCAATTTTGGTATAGATATATAATATATAAATACATAAATTCTGTGCTTTACTATAATCACATCAAACATAGAACAAAACTTTTAAATAAACTTATGCTGTTTCATAATCATTTCTGTTTCAGAAATACAGCATTCTTGTGACCAAAGAAAGATAATTACCAATTTAAAATCAACAGTTCAAACTCTGAGTCAAGACAATTGCATCTATTCTCATTGTCTTTGCTCTCAGATGGATGTATTTTTTACAACAGTTTTCTTTTGTTTCACAAGAAGGTGCTGAAGACTGAATCAATATTCCAAGCAGAAGAGATGAGCTTTCGAAGTTTTTAAAAATTTATTTGTGTGYATTTATTGAAAATGCCAGCCAAATGCTGAAGACATTATTCAAATTTCAGTCAAATATTTAAACTTCATGCCCAGTTTAATAATTAATATCTAATAAATAATTCAGGAAAAGAACTTCACAATGTTTTGTTTTGAAGTTCTGGGATCTTACAAAGATAATATTTGTTGTAATCTGCATTTACTGCACAACGCCAGGTGTCTACATAGAACCTAGATGGGCAGGATTCACCTCACTAATTTTAGTCATCTAAAATGTGAGTCCAGTCGAAGTTAGTCTTCTACTGCCTCTGTATTTTATATAGAAGTTTGGACACCTGCTGAGAGATTCTTCTAGTCTTGGAGAGAGATGAAGGCAGAAGTCATCAGCTGCCCTCCAGAAATGACCAGTGACTATGAAGACAAATTATGAGTCTGATTCTCGAAATAAATGAAGGGTAAGTAGAAACCAAGCTCACACGCTTAACTTAGGGTGGGCTTTTAACCCTTCAGATTCATAAAGGACAAGATCACCCTAACACCCTGGGGATAACTGAATAATAGAGGAACTGCACAGACCTGTGACTGAATTTCTTTCCTTTTAAAGGGCATATATCCATACACATGCATATTTGTGTGTGAGAACATATGCCTGCTTCTAAATAGCAAGATAGATGTAGCATTTTAAAAAAATATTTGACCATACATTGTTTTGTTGTGGGTTTTGCTTTTTGGTTTTTTTTTTTCTGGTTAAAAGTAAAACAAAAGGACTTTAATATATATCTTAACTGCAAAGATAGTCCACACTTCTCTAATTTTTTACCTCTCTGAGCATTCTTTATTATGGCACTTTCCTAGAATGGTGGAGCTGTAACCAATGGACCTCTGCAGTTTAGCAGGTACAAGAATGACATAATGAGACTTTAAGCAAGTTGGTGTAACAGCTGCTACTTGTGCCATAGTCTGAACTATACCCTTGGGTGAAACCTGTGTTTTGGCATTACCTTACAACATCACCGACACAGTTTCAGATCTCTCAAATATCTAATCAGCTAGAGCAGAGAGGCTGTTGTCCTATACCTATCATGSCTTCTTATGATCTGTGTTGTCTGCAGTTATCTTAGACATTTGCTGAATGAGGGCTAATGTTAAAACGGTGCCAGGGAAGTACATTTAAGCGTAAGTAAGGCTTCCATTAAAAAAATAATGTGAAACATTTGAACAAAAACGAAACAGTAACAATCATCATCAGAAATTTTCACATCAAAATTAATGGGAATCCTACAGACAAACTTCCCATGTAGCTTTGGATAATGTCATTCTGAGATAATAATTCTATTGAATTCAATAAAATTGCTTCTATTTAGAAAACTTTTGGGTTTAATGAATGTACTATTTCTTTTCATACTTACAGAGCCTTTTTCTCCTCCTTACATTTATGAACCATCTTTCTTTAGAAACAAACAGTAAAACCACATCCACATAGATAAATAGTGATTCTCTGGGTTGCTCACTGACTATGGTGGGACTACATACTCAAATGACAGCAAGCCCCTGTGKAGCCATAGTTCATTAAACACAAGGAATGTGTCAGAAAAGCTCCAGGCTGGCTTTCCAACAAGTGTTCACAGGGTTAATTATTTTTAAAAGGATGATTGCTCAAACTAGCTTATTTAGCAATGGCACTCCTTTTGTGTAAAGTACAAATGCCTCCAAAAACTAAATACAGAAGTTTGCATCATTTACAATGACTGATAACTTAAACAAAACATTTGGTATTGAAATGTCATTGCATTTCAGTCAGTATTACTTACATGAGGTTTTCAAGACAGTTTTCCACAATCTCGTTTTTAGAGGTGCCGAGGCATAAAATGGGTCTTCCAGAAGACATTGGATGTTCTGAGTACATGATACCAGCAAAGATCTGAAATGAAAGTAACAAAATGAGGTTTTATACATTTAAGTTCTATTGTTTGATCCAAGCATTAAGGTCTAAGGTTCCAACATCAGAAAGTGATTTCAGATAAAATATTCTTTTGGTGATTAGTGAAAACAGATAACACATTACAATAGTACTGTTTGCCCAGTAGCTTCCATCAGCAGAATCTCATGCATGCACAGATGTGCATCCCACAGTTAGCTGAGAGTTTTTCAAAGGCATTTTCTTAACTTTGGTGAAAATAAGTTACTCAAAGTCCCTAAAGAGTAATGATTTGTTCTGATATTTATATCTGAAGAAAAATTATTACCAAATCYTTTTTCCTATATGCAAATGGATGATCACTGTCCACTACTAAAAAGCCRTTCTCTTAAGTCATTACAGCTGCTTAAAGATACATAGCGTTTCCATAGAAATAATTGCTAAACACAGGAATCACATGGCTGAAACTATTTTAAAAGTAGAGTGTATGGAATGAAATTATTTAATTGGGGGGGAGGGTTAGAATGCTATAGTGTTTCATTTTTATGTTTTCTTTTTACTTTATAAAATGAGAGTTTGTATTTTACATGTGGTGGTGTTCCTGAATAACAAGAATGCTTTTGTAAATTAGTTTACCAAATTCACTGCAAAAAAACACACAGCAAATTAATGCTGAAATAATTTTCATTAGGAAGCACCATTTTAACAAAATTAGGCAGATAAGAATGAACCAGTTGAGAGATATTTTAAAAGAATAGTAGGTGTACTTGTTTTTTTCTTAACTGAACTCAATTTCCCATAATTTATCACCTTTATTGTCCTTCTAATTTGCCCTGTTGTCCTAGACTATCTTTGGTTCCTCACAGACAACTTTTTCTTTTATTGCTTCTATTGCCCATACCCTTAGACAGGAGGATGGAGGGTAATGTGAGTCACTAGTCTACCTAGGGAACAGGGCAAAGAATGAGAGCTGTTTTCCTCTCTTGAGGAGAATGATAATTTCTCTGATTATTCAGCACTCTTTCCTTCATTGTCGACTTATTTCACATGAAGTCATATTGAAGAGCAATATAATAGTGAAGATTTTGATATCTAATTTATTTTGTATTTCTACTATATTGTAATTAATGTTGGAATTTCTTCTAAATAAAAAGTTCTTGAGTCCATGTTGTGTCATATCGATTTTTATGTGATTTTACATGCAATTCACCTCATCAAGCTTTAATCATCTAAAAGTTAGTTGTGACATCAAATATATGATAGTCATCTGGGCACCATCTGCCATTTAATTGAGAGGCAGGCATCTCGAGAGGGCCATTCATCCCATGGGCCCAAGACACTTGTATTAAGATGGTATGGAGGTGTTTCAAATGGAGCCTGCTTAATTAGTTTAGATTAAATGCATGCATATTTCATGGGTAAAATCTGGAGGGATGAATACAACCCCATGCCAAAGGCTTGGGTGTTTCCTTCATGAGAATGGACACAGTGTGTTATACATTAAGAACTCAAAAATGGTATAATTGAATATGAAAAAAAATAAAAACAAGTAAGAAAAACCCTCTTAATTATGATTTTATGATTTTAGTGTGGCAACAACTCCTTTGTTCTGGTCCAAATAGAATGTTTAGGGTATGATGATATCTTTTGTCTTTCTCTGTTGGAAAACTCCAAAAGCCAGTTTTTAAAATGTCAAACAGCATACATGACAACAAGGACATTTCACCTCAGCTGAAAAGAAACTTGTCAACTTATCATTCAGTTTACTGCATCCAAGCTATTTTCACTGGTATTTTTTAAAATAATATTCAGGGATAAATATATTATTAAACTAAGTAGCCAATAGCATAAAAAAAAGAAGTTGCTTACCTCTAAAGAATGTATGTTTAGCATTTCAAAGTGAGTTCAAGTGTTAATGGTTTTCTTTATCAAGTAGAGTTCCTAATTAGCAGACTGTTAGTGGTAGGAAACTGTATACTGCCTGCTACACTACCCCAGAAGCAAAAGGAAGAATTTATGAGGAATGATTTGAAATGATATGGATTTCAGATAGAATATTGCTGTCTTTGAAACATGGACATCAGCCCTCTCATCTCAGTTCTTACAGTGGTTTCTGCAATTTGTCAGCCACTCTTCCTTTCACCTCTCCCAACTACAGCCCAACTCAGTAAATGAGTGATACCAAAAAGAGTGGAGGAAGTAAGGCAGTTCGTGCTACAATGTTTGTAGATATTAGAAAGATACACGACCTAATACAGGTCACTAGACCTCATACAGATACACTTGGGCCTAATATACTTTAGTCACTGTCTAACTTTTAGCCATCTGCCCTT
The DNA here is from genome assembly GCA_003546035.1 of Mixornis gularis. Classification (NCBI taxonomy): domain Eukaryota; kingdom Metazoa; phylum Chordata; class Aves; order Passeriformes; family Timaliidae; genus Mixornis; species Mixornis gularis. Next base: position 1,355,173 of record QVAJ01000180.1, read on the forward strand.
GGAACAGCTCTGCTACCTTGCATGACATTCAATATTTGGCATATGTTCAGTGACACAGTGCACAGGTTTTCGTATATAGCAACCAGAGGCTGTAGGAAAAGGTGTTTGAAAGTGCATACAGAAGTTGTACTATAAACTGCTTAACCTCTCCTGACATATGCCACATAAAATGTAGGTCAGGAAACAAACAAAAACTAAGCAAACAACAAAAAAGGTCATACATTTTTTCATGTAATCCCCTACATGCATTCTTTATGAAATGCTCTCAGTGAGATAAGAGATTAAAAACATCTCTATAGTTCTGTTTGCAAAGCAACTTGCACAGAGTGGTCACAGTAGTAACTGATACTAAATGAACAATTCATGACTGAGTTCTGCTTTCTCTTTGGAATGACTGTATAAACCATCCAAACAAACAGCACACACTTTCCCTTTTTTTCCTATGTGGTCTTGGAAATTACCACTGTATACATCAACAAAACACAGTATACTAATATACACTGGGGGAAAAAAAAGCCATTCAAAGTAATTTCTGAGCAGAAGGGAGAAGAAAAAGATCATATTTTCCAGACCTAGAAATAGCACATGGCCTGATTTATATGAATTCAGGGAGCAACAGTACCAATTTTTTTCTGCAAATGGTGCTTATCTAGGAAAAAAAAAAATATATAAAAAAAGAAAAACTAGTAGTTGTGAGTTGTCACTGGAACTTCTACAAAAAAGATCTGAATTGAGATCTTGTATGGAATTATACTACCATTTTTATCTTATTCTTTCTAAGGGTATAGTTTAAGAATATTATTTCAATACACCCAGCATAAGGGCTATGCACGTAGTATTTCAGGCTGGGGATACTACAGCAGTGGTGTATGAAGAAGGAAACACTGCAATCACTTCATTTTTGCCAGCTTCAGTCTTCTGATTTAAGTGAAAAAAA
>QVAJ01000180.1:1356124-1381970 GCA_003546035.1 Mixornis gularis
AAAAAAAAAAGAAAAAAACAAACATAAAAAACCAAAACAAAACACCCTGAACTCATTTATAGCCGGAGTATTGTGGGTATTGTGGGTATATTTTACACAAATAACTCACCTGAATAATAGACAACAGAGAAAAAGGACAATAAGCTGAAACATGACTCATGATGATGAAGTAGGTTTTAGGGAGTGACAATTTACTGTGTCTGTCCAGAGCTGGTGGTGGGTGAGACAGGGTAGGGAAAGAGAGAGAAAGAGATTTGTATCTTTCTGCCTCCAGACATTTAAAATTAATGATCCATAGTGTGCTGCATGAGTTTATGCAGGGATACCTGAAGGTTGTGTCACTCCTATAAAGTTCTGTATCTGTGCAGTAATCCTTTAAGTGTAGCAGATTGCAGCTAAACTAGTCATAAGCAGCAGCAGAAAATGTGCAAATGAATACATAACACCCACTTAAAGCTTATGTTAATTCAACTGCTGCTTTGAAGAAGAATTAGCAATGGGTAGTATGTGCTCTGTCTTGCTAAACAGCTAGAGTCGTGCTACAGTTGTTTGAAAGCCTAAAAAAAGACGAAACACCTGATATGCATATTGTGCAGCAGGCTGCAATGTTAGTAATAGAAGAAACATTATGAAGCATAAATTAATTAACTTCTGGGGGAAAAAAAATTATGCAGAAAAAAGGAATYGGGATTTTCTACATGAGAAATGCATCATTTCACAAATTCCACTGGCACTGTGCTCTAAACAGATGTGTGTGGCAGCTCCGTTTTCTTGGCCTTCTCTGAAGTTCATTTATTCCAAACAGGTAAGCAACCACTGTTAAAAGTAATTGGCTCTTGAGTGGGCCAAATGAATTATTAGGAACTGGAAAGAGTCTGTCCCTTTCCCTGTTCACAGTTTGGCCAAGAAGTATAAGCACAACAGTGCACAGTCTATATTGAATGCAGTTCCTGGTGATGTTGATATTCAAAAACTGTTGTCTGCCTTAGCCAAGAAGCTGAAATCTGCAGGAAAAAAAATGAGAAATAGCCTGATAACTGGGTTAGTAACTTTGGTTGCTGGATTTTCATGCTATTCCACAATAGAGACAACTCACATGTACAATCCAGGCAGAATTCTGAAGTCAAGAAAACTCACACAGCAAAATAAGTAATTTCAGACAGAAGGTGAGCCTGGACTCCTGCTTTCTAGGTAAAGATGTTACATTGAGTTCGAGTAGCTGTGTTACCTTAGATGAACTTCCAGTAACTCTCATCATCWCCTCTCCTGTTTCAAGGAGCAGGAAAACTTGTTTCACTACACTCAAGACTGTAGTACTTTTCCATAGAATGAGAGAACCCTTTTTTTCTAGCACAAATATCAGAATTAAACTGCAGTGGATTTAAGATAAGGGCCTGCTTCATAGCTTAACTTGCTAGCTGTCAGACAGATATTCCTGTCCCTGACTTGTGCTGGTACATGATTGCCTATKATTACATACAGCAGTATACTGATAACACAGTATTCTGATTAGGAATCTGGCAACTGGTGCATGCTTTCCACAGATCAGCCATAAGGGATAGCTACAGTCTACCACCTATATGTGAGGGGGGGAAAAAAAARAGTATGAACTTTATCAAAAGTTTTAAAGACGTATACTGAATACTTTTGATGCCTACMTGGCATTTTTATGCTGAACCACTTGAACCACCTTACAACGAAATATAAAGATTTATCTTATAAAAGAACCTGACCTCAGTTCTAGGGAGAGTAGTTACTCCCCAGCTACATCAGCAAAAAGATTGCACTATCTGCTTCTTTTTTTTTACTGATGACATTCAAAATTTTAATTTTCCAAGACTCCACAAACTGTAATCRAACAGTATAGATGTCTGAATTTTGCAATTGCATCCTCTTCTACAAGTTATACTTCCAGTTTTTAATAGCAGAATTTCTACCAGTTGCCCTTAAAAGTTATTATAATCAAAGCTGTATATCTAGGTTCCTACTATGAAGAGAAATAGAAACCTTCAACAACCACTCAGCCCATCATAAGATGTGAGCCTAAGGTATRTAGGATGAATGACCCTCTGACAGTGCCTTCATTGACTAAAGAGGAGAATTCATCAAGGTCAGCCCCAGTTTGACCTCACATATCTACTTATGTGCAGGTGAAAGACCACTCAAACCATACCTGTGTGACCTAAATATCCACTGAACTAAAAATCCAACTAAATGTTCCCTCAAGGTCTTGGAGTCTCTAGAGTAGAACACTGCTACTGGACCCGTCAAAGAAAAATTGCGGGAAGAGATGCTTATGCCATCTTCACTGTTGCCACTAGAGCACTCAGAAAGTTTTTGAAAGTCTTCAGCTCACATTCTTCATCTCCCTCAGAGGTCTTGAACTCACTTTCTGCAAGTATGGTCTTGAAGTCACTTGCTGCAAGCATGGCCGTGGTTTTAATACATTTTGGAACAGAGAATCTGGTCTGCCTCTCCAGCAGAAACAGATCTATTCATATGCAGTCATTTAAATGTTGAGGTAAACACAGAGAATAAATCATCTTTTAGCCTAATCACTTGTGAGAATATTAAGAGATGTGTATTAAACTTCTTCATCTAATTTGTATTTTTTTATTAAAAGGTAAATAGCTTCAGCTAAAGTGGCCAAAAAGACTCTCTTCCTTCCCACTCCCATACTATGCTGAAGTGCAGTGATTAGGGTAGTCTCATGGAATCTAAARAATTGCTGCTCAAGTCTCCTTGGGCAGGAGAAAAATACTCTGTGGAAAAAGGTTAGACTTAATAATTAACCTACGGAAAATTCTATCCAATCCCTCAACCATTTCCTTTCTCTTTTACAGAAACATAGAAAATTAACATATGTGAAATCAGTGGTCCTCTTTAGAACAACTGGCTGGAGTCACATCTGTGACAGAAATTASAAGTGAATTTTACAATTAGTGATATTTTAAAAAAAACCAAACAATAAAACAGAAACCAAACCCAAACCAAACAAAAACTAAAAAAAAAAAACCCAAAAGCAAACAAACCCCAAAAACAAACAAACAAAAACCAACCAAACAAAACCACAAGAACTCTTGGCACTCACAAAACAAGCCTCCATGCAGGCTTTAAGGAAGAAATACAAAAGAAACCCTAATGCATATTTGGAAATGAACTTACACTGAACCCTTCACGAGCAAAATTAATTTGGCACCTCTGATTTCCACTGGGGACTAGAGCTGGAAATGACCGTGGTCTAACAGAAAGGCTTTTCTTCTGGTATTTCCAGCTGAGATGCCAAGTGGAAGTACYGGAATCTGATAAGAAATTCTGCTTTCATAGATGTCTGTCCAAACACAACCCGGACGGTAAAATTTTGGTTATCTAGCTATCTCTGCAGACTGACATCAAATGAGTTAGCAGAACAGTTTTCATTATTTATACTGAAGCTCACATTAGTTGTTTTAATACAAAACTTATCTCTTTCCAAAGAAACCAAAGCAATGACAGTATAATGAAAGTCCTACAGGTTAATACAATAGTGAAAGACAAYACTTAACTAACAGATGCTTAAAATACAGATACTAGATACAAGGTTTTCCAAACAAAAGAAATACATTTTTAAATTCTGTCTTGCCTCCTTAATCTCTTAAACTACAATGAGAAAAAATTTTACTCTGAAGATCTGGTGTAAAACACTGTGAAACCAAAGAGAAATCTACTGTTGAATTGGCTCATCTTTGGAATAGACTTCTTCTGTAAAACCTGTCTTCCTTCATACTGCCATTCACCCAGTTCATCTCTTAAGATGTACTTTAACTGAAATTGTTGCAAGAAATGAGATCTTAGTTTCTCAGTGGAAGTTTCAGTCCTCATCCTCCCCGAGCAGCACCAGGTGGTAATAATCTGTAAAAACAGACWAACTGTGCTACCTGTTTTCTGAGTGCATTAACAAAACATTTATGATGGTATGTGCTATGTTCAGAAGAACTAATAAAGAGATTATAATGCACCCTTAACACTGAACTRAAAATAAAAACACTCTCTGACCTGGTAAAGCAGCTGTGTGCAATGCAGTGATAGTGAGGAATAGTGATGCAGTGAAYCTAATAAACTATTACATCTAACTGCTTCTGTTTGCATCAACCTGTGAAGTAGCTTCACTCCTCAGTGTTGGAGAATGAAGTTATATTATCTTCTCTAATAGCACAAGTTATTAAAGTGAAACCTTCAGATGAGTATGTCTGATAAACCACAATCATGCCCCAGTTTCTCTACTAACAATTATATGGCATTTTCTAGCAAATTCTTGCTTTTAATATCTGCAACGGCTATATAATTAATATAATTACCTGATCAGTTTATAGGATGCACCTGTCCCAAATATTCTGGATGAATCTATATGTTCACATACATATAGAAAACCTCACTTTATTGATTAAATCAAGATGACACAATTTAAAAAAATACCTTCCAACCTTCAAAACCTAGACAAATTTCCTCTTAATAAAACCCTAAGTTATTATAACTGAGTTATAATAGTTGTATTATGTTATGTTATGTTATGTTATGTTATGTTATGTTATGTTATGTTATGTTATGTTATGTTGTATTATGTTATATTATATTAATTATGTTATTACTGTATTACATATAGTTATTTTATTAAGTTATTATATCAGTAGTATTCAAAGAAAATCAGCACACTAGACCAAAAAATAAAGATAGAAGTAGAAGTTCATCCATCCAGAACTCCAGATGTGAGGATCATGAGCGCATATTCTGCTTGTGATTTTATGTTACCTTGTAAGTAACTGTGTCCTTTCCATACAATGAACTAAAAAGTCAATAATTAGTGTATGTCCAGAATGGAAATGGTAGTGGAAGTGAGGAAAGCTATTAAGCAGCAATGCACAAAAGACTTGGTGTAGAACACAAAGTGTATTTTGCTCCTGATGAGGTTTGCAATGCTTTTAAAACCTGGAGTGTGCAATTGCTTACTCTGGATAGACAAAACATTGGAAAATCTTCATTTGGACATGTGCTTGTAAACAAGAAAATAAAACAGAACAGTTCTCTGACTACTATTGTTGTCGTCAATGCACCAAGATGCACCTAAAGATCCTAAAAGGTTCTYTCAGTCCATGAGTTTGTCTAAAAGGAAGGAAATTGCTCCTTCAGACTCAGACAGTGCCTCTCTCAGACAGTCTGCCAGCATCTCTCAGATGTGCTTCAGGTAATTGCCTCTCACCCAAGCAATGATCTCAACCCAGCATGAAGAAAAATGAGGAACTGTGTCATCTGGACAGTATGAAGCACAGTGCAGCTATGTGACATCACCAGTTGCAGTCAACAAGGTCACAGTGTTCTCTTTAATGACTACCTATTACCTATATGATTTTAAACAAGATGTATGAAGGAAAAGTCTACCATGCAACAAACTACTTGTCTTCTTTGGTAAAAGAATAATTCTGAGGCTCCCCTTTCTCAGAGTAAAATAGTGTTTCTTTGGGCATGTCTGTGCCAGCCTTTGCCAGGAACTGTAAATGTCACATAAATGATGATCCATGTAAAAAGTCACTTGTGACAGTTTTGAAATAATTTGTTTGGATTGGATTCAAAATGTATTTGCTAGTGTCTTATGTAGCTAGAAGATATTGATTCAAAGATCAAGRAAGGCAAATACACCATTGCTGACATTTTTGAAAGGGTCATATGCAAAACTCATCTTCCTCAGAATCAGAGTTTCCAAAACCATTTTCTGATTTCCATGTCCCTTTGTGTGTAAGACTATCAGAAGACTAAGGATGACATAGCAGAAATTTTTTGTCACCTCACTTACATATACTGTCTACCTGAATTCTAAAAATATCTGATTTAAATCAAATCTGGTTTGGTCATTTCTGCAGAGCTCATGCATTTCCCATAAGTCCTATTCCAAACAGAGAGAGTCAGTGGCTCCTGGGAAGGAGAGGGTATGCAGTGCCTGTTTGATTTTTGCCTTTGCAATAGTACAAACCCACAATATCTTTGATGGATTTAAAGCAGATATAGCCCATGTCTGAAAAAACAATTCTAGATATAACTAGGTTTAGAGGCAACTAGAAATAATTAAGTTTGAAGTAGGAGCACCTATTAAGTTGTTCCAGAGGGGAACTACTTTTAAACCAGAGAATGCATTTGGATCATCTCTACTATGAAGTGATAAGCCGTGTGAGTTCAAAGTATAATGGAAAGCCCTGACATTATCCATGCCTATTAGTAAACACTGCTGGTATAAGTGCTATGGGAAATACCTCTGTGATTGTGGACACAGGCCTATTGTGACTGTCAGACTCTGTATGTTTGTTGTTATGCTGTTAGAGGTTATTACTGAATCTCCATGTGTCATGGTCTTTCAACATACTCTGAAGTACAATAACTTTTTATGCCTTATTATTCAGTGAAGAAAGACCAGGCATATTTTTCCTAAAAGTCACTGTAATGATGATAATCTATAACCATGAGTCAAATGCTAGTCTGCATAGACCTGAAGATTTTCTAGGGTTATCTACCACATTTGTTCTAGACAGCAAACCAAGAGCATCAAAATTGAGATAGAWAATGCTTCTGTCTTCTCTGGAAAAAATGTAAAGTGACAGAAACTCCTCTCTACAACTTATTCTGTTCCTTCAAAAGAAGAGCCAAATCTTAGGATTACTGGTACATGYTATATGCTCCCTGGCTTCATTTTATGCTGTGAATGTTAAGAACTACAACAGACAGACAGAGGCCAGGAACAACATTTGCTTGTTATGTCTTCTTGAAGATAATTTCATTCCTAAAAGAAGGAAGTGGGTTGCAGTCCATAACACTATGTCCATGAAGTAAATATGAATGTCTGTGCTTACATCAGTATAACTCTACACACACACAGAGACAAAAAAAAAAAAAACTGCCCTGCCCCCCCAACAGTAGTAATATACCAATGGTTGCTTCAGAAAAATACTAGATTCTTGACAAAAACAGTTTAAGGGTAACTCCAGTCACATTCAGAGAATTATACTGTTTTATGCTTGCTCAGAGTTTGGACATAGATGTTACAACTAATAGTCTGAGGACTAAGGAAAAGGGTAAATAGCAAACCAACAGGAATGTGGACTTACCATGCACTTACTGTGTTTCACTAGAGAATGAAATTCCTCTGTACAGAAGGATATTCTTAAAAATGCACMCAGTCCGAATTCAATAAGATATGGAAGAAAAAGAAATTGCAAGGGCTATGCTAATTCACTGTTTACTGAAATAAAACATTGTAATATATCACTGCAGGTGTATCCATGCTTGTGAGTATTCTCTAGCTAACCAGGTTAAATATTTAACTTTCCATTAACAACCACCTTCATGAGTTTTCCAGTTCTGGGCATTGAGTTTGCATTGAATACCTTGAACAGAGTATTTTCTATTTCTGCCTGATTGTAAGATTTCTTATTCGTGATTCTTGCATGCAAACAGGCTTTTTGAGACTTCATCAGTTCCAGATGGCTATTTTCCACTTGATGTCAATAATTCATTATTCAGCTATTTATCAGAGTTCTTTTCACTGCATCTAATGGGTGATGTCACCCAGAAAGAGTTGTAATTGCAGGTGGAAAATGAAAAGGAGATCAAAAGGCTTTCAAGAAACAAAAATTTTCTATTTATACAAGTTCTAAGAAACAAAGAATGCAACAAGAAACAAGCTGACAACAAAATAAAATTCAAATGGGAGCAAAATTATGGCTAAACACATTAATCTTCAAAGTTTGACCTGGATTGTCAGCAGTTCTTTGAAAAAATCATGTTTCTGAAATTGCAAATGTAGAGCCATTAGTCAGCTATATATGAATTAATATTTCCCTTTTCCAAATCAGATTTATGGAATATTTTGCCTTCTGTCAGATTATAATATATTTGCATCTAATAGTCTAATTTAGAATGCTTGTGTTATAAATAGATGGAAAATGTGGCCTAAATTAACATTGATACCAAAGACTAATGTGTTTTCCTTATAAACTGTACAGTGCTTCCATGTCAAAGGAAAGTGAAACTGCTTTGCACTTGAGGTTTTCTGAGGTAAGAATGCACTGGTATGTTTGAGCAGTCATAGCACTCTTGGATTGAGAGATGTGCTATCCAAATTCCTTTCCATGTTAACTATTACTGACCTTCAGCCATGGAAAGCAGCTAGCAGGGTGACTTAATTTGGCACCTGTTCTGGGGATTTCTGAATAGCTGAAGCCAAAAGCAATCCATATTTAGATGCCCCAGCCTGTTCTCAGCACATACTGTATTTTACGGTGGATTTCCTTAGGAGATTGTAAGGGCAATGCCATGTGGGAATTCCTAAGTGTTGCCTTTCACTCCTTCAAATACCAAATGTGAGGCTGTTTTTTACTGACATCTTTTTTTTTTCTGGTAGGAGTGGCATCCATATAGCATGGGAATAGACATTTCTTGTGAACTAGAAAGGAAAGCAAACTATTAATCAAGTGAAACTAGGCTTGCAATGCTATTAGATATGGACATTGTGTGGAATTTTCTTCTTATTTCTTGAGAATAATCACAGGAAGAGTGTGGGTGGATTGGCTCACATATGAAAAGTCACCTCTCAGATAAAGGAACAACAACAATGTTTGGAAACACAGGGTTTCAACASAACCTCAGACAGAGGACAAAAGCAAAGAAATAAACTGGAGTCAAATCTCATCCGTCATTCTAATCTATGCTGAAATAATTGCTCCACTTCCAGTAACAAAGGTAGAGTACCTTTCAGTTTCTGATTCTGGAACCATACTACCTTATATGTATAATTTTATTACTTTAGATTTTTTAGAAATAATGCTTATAAATACTAATAAAACTTTTAGCTTTCCAGAATTATAAAAGAACTACAAAGACCTGAACAATGTAGTTAGATTCCAGTACTCATTATGAAAGAAAATAAATAAAAAATCCAGAGCTTCAGGTAAAATTCCCCTACAAACAATTTTTTATCAAGGTGCATCACATTCTTACATGAGTTTACTGTTTTTAATGACTGTAACAGTGCACGGATGGAAATACCTTTATTTCTTTTCACTTTCACAGGTATATGGAGGCTGTAAAAATATGTATTAAAGAAAAGATAGGCATGATTTTCAGAGGAATGAAAGGGGACGGTTCTGAAGCTTGTTTCCTCCCCTACCATAGCATTTTTATGCTAGTGCGAAATATTCTTGAGCCAGCTGGTTGTTTTGTTCACACTGGCTTTCATTGCCTAATCTAGTGAATTCATTATAGCTCCCTGCCTGAGGGCTCAATTTTCAGCTGCGCTGAGCATGACCCATATCAGCTGTGGGAAAAGGAAGGCAAAGGCTCTGCGGGCCCTCACACCTCCCTGCTCTCTCAGGAAGCTCTGGGGTGACCCTGCTGCTGCAYCAGCCCAGACAACCATGACTAGTGACAATGCCTTGCATGGGTCTTCAAAATTACTCTCCTAGCACGAGTTTGCTTGTCAAAACGTGAGTTCGGTGTCAGGGACTTGCACAGTAGGAGAAGCTGCCATAAAATAATGCTGGTTCTGTGTCAGAAGTGGACTTCCCCACACCAGGTGTTCCTTGATTAATTTGCCCTGGGAAATGTTTCAAGCCTGATCTTGCAATGTAAAGAGAACTTTCTGGAGTCAGAATCTAGAATTGAGTGTGTTGTTTCTGAGGTAACCAGACTTTAATATCATGGCAATAAGTAGTGTAATTTTGTTTCTTGGTTACATGCTAGAGTTGTGATATTACAGAGAAGCTGTGTGTCAAATGCATTCTRTTTGCTCGTGTGTTACCAAAGGACAAACAGTACTCTGTTTTCAAAGCATTTTGGCTTAGATTAGTGGTTGCAGAGAGGGAGCCGTGTCCATTTTGTCCTCGCTAGCAAGTGGGTGTTTGCCTCCCACACTCATGTCACTGCCACATTTGGCAGCCGTGACACTTTGGCAGCAATAATTTATCTAAGAGGTCCCAGCACTGTAAAGTAGTCTCACTACTCCCTAAAAATTTTCTGAGTTGAGTAGTTTAACTCTTTATTTCCAGTTCACTGACCTATGGTCACTTCTTACATGCACACACAAACAACRTGAATGTCCATCTCCAAAGTACTGCAAGGAATCTAAAATTTACAAATCAACAAGACAGAATGGTCCTAGCCAAGGAGGAAGAGCAAGCAAGATGAAAACATCATAAAGACCCCATGCTGGCAGAACATACTGACTCATACTTTCCAGTATAAATGTCATCCATTAGGTTAAAAAAATAAGAAGAAGCAGTCTGTATTCTGGGTTGTGGGGTTTTTTATTGCTTGCTTTAATAGCTCTGCTCTTCATCAGCTCCAGTKTTCGGCAGCTGATCCCTCTTTCCTTCAGTAAGGACATGTGATAGTTTTGCTGAATAGCTGCAAACACGCTCTCTGCTGGGTACTAATAGCTGGCACATTAGGCAGCTTGGTGAGCTGTGGCAGCCAAACAGAAATGCTTTCAACAGAATGATTTCAGTAAAGAAGTGGAGAGTTGGGATTTTTTTTCTTCTGCCTTTTTTTYCTCCACTCTGCTTGGTGCCAGAGTTCTTAAAATAGTAGTCTCAGAGTTTTCTTGTTACCCATTTTGGAGCCCAGATGTAGGAAGCCAGCCAGCACAGCTGGTGGAACCTAAGAGTCTCACAGATAGGGAAAAGATTACATGGTCTTCATTTTATTCTTAACTGTTACTTTACACTTTATTTTCAACTGTTATTGCTGTTATTGCTATTGGAGTGTCAGGAAAAAATGCCCAGCTGAATTTGAAGGCCTATGAGCTGAAGACCTTCCTCTCCCTCCTGTTGTCATTCATTGTCTTGCCACTGTACTTTGCTACCTTCCCTGATTCCCTCATCTGGATTTAATTAGTTGCTCCATTCTGAGCTCACACTGATACCTGTGCTGAGCTATTACAAGTGATGTGCAATGATCCTGTGAACTCATTCTCACAGCAGGCTAGATATAAAATCAGCTTTCTTCTTATACTTAGGAGTATATGCTGGATTTCTAGCATATTTCTGAGGAGAAGAGAGTATGTGGGGTACCAGTACCGATCTTCTTGGCAACAAGCTAAAATGTACACAAAAAATTGAAAAGAAGTGTTATGACAACAAGTAGAGCTTCCTTATAGTCAGTCATCCAGTAGTACTGGGCTGGCCACTCTTAGAGACATGGGAATTTTCTTCTCCTAAKGATGCAAATCAGATTGCTGGAAACCTTCAGTGAAATTTTGCTTCTGTGAATTTTTTTTCCTATTAAAGCTTTGCTATCACCTGAGCAGCCTCATGGGATCTTTCCTCATGCAACATGTGGTAACTCCTACCAGCCTTGAGTTACTTATATTCATATGGTTTCTGAAGGGTGGATTTTGAGAGCAGCCCAATCTGGGGTATTACAGTTACAGACCACAGAACTCCATGTTCCTAGTACATSTGTGAAAGCATTTGGGGGAATGGCAGTACGGATGGAAGTAACACTGATTCATTCTATCTTCATATGGAAACAGAGGGAACAGTTGGCCTCTCCAAACTGGAATGATACAGAGATCTGAATACGCAAAAATAGCACAGCAATTTCTAGGCAAAAACGAAATGCTTCTCAGAAATGTATTGAAAAACAGTGCATTGAGGTCCACTGTGAAACACTTSAAAGGTACACAGTGCAACTCCTTGTTACACTAAGCCTCTTCACTTTTAACGTAACATAGGTTATGCTGAAAATCAAGAGGAATCAGGTATTTAATCCTTGCTTATACTTTTAGACTTCCTCTAGCACTAAGCATATCTCCTACCATAAACCAATCTCTGATTGCAGCACACACAAACGAATGATGGAGGTTTTTTGAGGTAGTGAACAATAAGTTCCTTCACCAATTTAGGTTTTGGAGAAACCWTTTCTGGTGGACGTCTGACTATTAATTTTCAGTCTTTCATTGCTCACTATTTTTTTCTCCCTCTGTTCACAGAGTCAGAATAATTTGGTTTATGCCTGTATCTCCCTGATGGGACCATCAGGTCCAGTGTCTTAGCTAATGCTGGTAATAAAAGTGATCTTGCATGAAGATGCAGGTCTGTGAGTGGGAGCCTCTGATTCATACACATTGCTTTCTACCAGCACAGTTGCAGGAACAGTAGCCTCCAGTAAGCAAACAGCTGAGAAGGTATTTCTTTAAACAGCTTCTGCTGTTTGCACAGAGAATATGAATACAAGTCTCTACACTCTCCACTGACTCGTGCATGTGACTGTGTTCAAGCTTATGCCTACCTCCATTTYCTTCTCTTGTGTCAGCAACTCACTGCTTCTGTTGCTTCTGAAGTTCACTGTAATTATATATACAAGCAACACATGACTAGAGAGCTTTAAATGAGATCAGAATTTTTGCACGTMGGCTTTTGTTGCCATATGCCTCCTTTTCTAGGCAAGAGGGGCATCCTAATGCCTAAGACTAGAGTTTTACATGTACCTGCTGAAATCTGTACCCAGCTTCCACTAGGACCTTGCAAGACCTCCGTGTTTCTCTCTCTTTGGAGGGCTTCTCAGAGGGTTCAACCTGAGCAGAGAGGTTTTTGTTGTATTCCAAAAGTGAGTTTTATGCTATCAGCCACTGGAATTCTCTCACCTAAGCTACTATTTAAGATCTGTATATTAATTGCTGAGGGATAAASAGTTTCACAAGTCCATTCTCCATGTCATAGGACAGGTGTATAAGACAACAGATGAATTTCCATGCAACATTGATAGAGAGGGTCCTCATGACTGTATGAAATGCTGAGCTAAAACTTACGTGACTAAATCTGTATAAACTAAATATATTTTTTTTGTAATTCTTCTGTCATGACTGAGAAACYGTCACAGAGAAACCATGTTGAAATCTCCATGTACCTTCTTTCCAGATGACTTTCTACCAAGATCCCCACTAACTGAATTATCCATAAAACTACCCATAAGAAGTAAGATCTTGAAATAGATAACAGATGCACTTRGGATTTATATCTTGTGATGAATGAATACAAAATCCCAGCTTCATTATATCCAGCCCACACAGTCACATTTTTTATTGCTCATATGTAATGATCAGAAATCATTTGGGACCCAAAAAAGATAAACTCCAGCCAAAATTCTAACACAATCTCAAAATAAAATAAAATAAAATAAAATAAAATAAAATAAAATAAATCTGAAATTATTTACAGTGTTTGAAGCACCTGGGAGAAGCACCCTAACTACTTGCTAATTTCTACCCTTAGGATGCTCTCAGTAAGAGCTCTGGTATCTTCCACTCTTTATTATCCTCCCCTATACCTTCCCTGATTGCAACACATCATCCTCAACAATCTGTTCTCTTTTTTTTGCAATATCTTTAACTAGAACTTCACCCATGAAATTTAGCTTCCTGTTTATTCTTAGTTCTGTGTACAAACTGTATGATAGGTAATATTTCTTCTGTCTGTTTAAATATGCTCATGATTTACAGCAAGTAACTTTTGGCARGTAACCTTTAAATATTTGTAATTGTTCTATAAATCCTTGTGTTAAGGGATACATTCAGGGCAGGTAGCTCAGTGTGCAGGTTCAGTGTGAGCTGCAGGTTGGGCTCTGGGTGGCAGGAKCCTGAGGCAGGGGGCTGTGAAGTGCTGACCCCTTGCCTAAGAAAGGGCCTGGGGACCTGTGAGCCAGAGGACTGGAYACTCAGAGGCACTCAGGAGCTGAGGACTGAAGAAGAGGAAGAGCGAGACTTTGGCACGCTTGGACTGGGGATTTAAARGCCATGGGGTTCCTTTGTTGGGGGTCCCTCCTTGGAGGCACCAGCTGGAGTTCTTTCTGTTGCATTGCACTGTGAATAAATGGCCTCAAGGAATCAGATCTCTGACCCTTCTACAGGAAACTGAGGGGACAACTGGTCAGGACACCTGGTCTGACTGGAATGGGGCGTGCAGGGAGCCAGGTAGGACAAAAGTGAGTTCACTGGAACTGCCCTCTGTGAAAGGACTTCGGTCCCAGCAGTGAAAGTCTCTGGCRTTGGGAGCGTGAATGATCAGACAGGGGAGTTTGTTTAACACTTATGTGTCCTTTGTATCCGATCCTTCTTTCTCTCAAAATGGCACCTACTGCACCTACCTAATCTTTGACATGCATGCTATGTGSATTTCACTTGCCTCGGAGTTTGTAAGTAAACAAATGTAGGACAGATGGGTTCAGACAGTTACATACCCTTTCTGCCTGAACTCCAATCAGACTGAATATTGTATAGGGAAAACTGTTTTGTCCTGCTAAGATTTAAGTGTTCACTGCATTCTAAGCTCTGGGAATGGGGTGAAGGTGCAACTATATGGACCCATTCACTTGATCACATTATTTGCACAGCCAAAATCAGAAYTGAACTGCAGTTTATGCAGAAGGTATATGATATTTGCCTACCCAGAGAACCTCTCAAGATTTACAGAAATGTTTTTCCTGTCCTCTGACTCATCATACCAGTGCTGAAATCATCTGAAGTGAAAGCTTCTTTTGTGAGGAAGTTCAAGGCTTTTAAGGCTGGAGCTTAGCAATCTACTAGTTTAATTGCAGCATTTMATTTTCTTGAAGAAGTAACATACCACCAATGCAGGTAATGGGAAATTCCAGCCAGGTAATGGGAAAGAGGATTCTATGCAGTTTTGCTCGGTCTTGTAAGGAACTGCAAGAAAAGACTGATAAGTACCTCTTAGTACTTTTTTGGTCAGATAAACTGGCAAAATTTCTTCAACAACACTGTTGGACTACCATAGTGTTAAAAATTTTATCTGTGCAAAACTAATGCACTACCGTAAATATATTCTCTTSCTTTTCTTCTCTTTTTTCACTTTACTATTTCTTGCAATTTCTGTCTTGACATTAAAATTTGTTACCAGATATCACATTTTGATGGTAATTATGACAGAATAAGATATTTTAGCATCTATCTTTCCTAGAGATAACATTGCACAACAAAGACAGATTCTTAAGTTAGCAAGGTAAAAGAGGGGTATTTCCCTTTCMCTAGTTAAAAGCAACATTTTAAACATGATGCGGAAAAGAAGTGATGGTGTCGATCTCGGAGCACTGAGGTAAAACTATCTGCTGCTCTCTAAGAGGCCAGTTTTTGCTGCACTAGAACATTTACCAGAACATCTTGGCAGAAGGTTCCCATGCAACATTATGCTAGATTAATTTAAGGCATAAAAGGCATGGAAAATTATTACAAGTTCTGCATACAACAATATAATAAGAGACACAGGATTCCAGAGAACAGCAAAGAGAAAAATGGTCAGAAGATGAAGCACTTGGCTGGAATAGCTGCTTACTTAATTAGCAATATCCCTAATCTAATAAAATCATCATACTATGAATCATCTTGCCCAAGTTCATTCACCAGAGGTGTCAAATATTTAAGTAGTGGACATTTGTGCATTTTTTCCTACTACCTCCTAACTTTGTTTGTTTCTTTTTCTTTTTATGTTTTTTTTTTTCCTTTTGACCTGGTCAATCATGCTTAGGATGACAAGCTCTCAGTCAAATCCTTGTCTCACATGAGTTAGAATCCAGGATCTTCTTGGCTCCCAGTCAGTWACATTGTTTTCATCAAATAAAAAACATCAGTGGAAAAAATTCATCACTACACAAAAAGCAAATAACTTGAAGCATTTTAACAATTGTGTATTAGYAGTGGCATACTTCAAAAATAAATGCTGAACATTGCTGAGAGAAATGCAGGACTATATAATTATTTATGACAGGCTTTCATCACATTTTTCTTCTCCTAAATGGTTGGTGTTATTGAAAGCCAAAGGAATACTATGAAAATAAAGGAAGGAAAGCGTGRGATGTTTTTTATATGGCTACTGCCCTTCATCTTCTCTCACACATGAGCAACCATTCTAAGCGTCTCCTGCAAGGACCAGTATTCAAAGGTGTTTGGAATTTGTAATATGAAATCCATGTGATGAATGATGAACCATGAATAGAAATGAGCAGGAAACTCTTTATTCCCATTCCAGGAATATGTTCAATTTGAGAAACAGTTTTCCATTCCATATCGGGATGAAATGGAGACCTTCCAGACCTTTCTACTTTTTCATGGGGGAAAAAATAAAAAAGAGCAAGTGGAAGCTTCACCTTCCCTACTCCTGCTGCTCACCTTCATGGTCTCTAAGAGAGCCAGGCAAATAGGGTGCCAGCATACAAGAAAAAGAAACTGGATCTGAAGCCCAGCTTTGCTAGACTGATGCATTCACATTCCTGTWCTGAGTACTTGACAAGCCTGCCGARCATTATAAAAGAGTGTCCAACCTGTAGACTGATTCTGAGGTCAGCTACAATTAATTATTCATCCTTAAAATAGCCCACCCTAGAGCTCAGATGCATTTCCAGCCATCACTTTTCTGATGCTGATGTATTCCCACTAAATCTCTCAGTTAGAGCACACTGACTCAGCTTCTGGACTCACCCCCAGGCTCCCTCAGCTGCAGGGTTCAGCAGAGCTTTTTGTTTGTTTGAGTTCTCACTGCCACTAGTAGGACKCCAATTCACTCCCAACACACACACAACACACAAATAAAAATGGAAAGGAAAATTTAGAGAAAAAGGGAGGCATGCATATCCCACAGAAACATGAATTTTACCTCTGTTCTTGGATTTTTTCCAGATAACTGAAAGATGGCCAGCTTCTGACATATGCCTAGGATGCTGTTCTTACACCAACAATGTCATTACTAGCCCACATCCCTGGGCAGTAACTTAGAGAGTTGTGTTTATTTGCCTTTTTTATCTCTAAATATCAGCATCGCTTTTTGCTTGCCTATTACTRTCCTTGTTGAACTTCACTGGACTCACATATCTAAAATTCAGCATCTCCATAAATATTTGCAATATTCTGGCCATGGTTTGTCATATGTTTTTAATGCTGGAATACCAGAAAATATGTAGAAATTAGAGTTTGTAATGGTGTGCTACTCCTTGTATTCCACAAATGAAGGAAAATCTTCCCATCTCTAACATATAGAACAGAATTAATTCTTTTAACCAGTGAGGAATTTGCTGCTCTACCTAAACTAAGCAGTCTAATTTCTTCTGAGATGAAGGGCTGTTCGTGAATGATGGTGTTGAAATCTGGTCAGTAACAATGAATGATACCAATAATAATAAAAAGATACTCTAGAAGCATTTGAAAGAYGATCACCCTATATAATCATTAACAATCTGTTACTTTCTGTGTCTTTTTGGGCACAAAGTCATTAACATCAGCACTAACAGCTGCTGCCACCCTGAATGTCACGGGAAAAAAAAGGTTGGAATAAAATTCCATTCCAAGGTTTTAGTTTCTCAGACTGAACCTAGGGATGTAAACACCTCTGCCCTTGGTATGAAGAATTTCCTGGATCTTCAGTTCACATTTTGACAACACCCCYGCTGCCATAAGAATTTGAASACAATAAGAAAAGCTTACAATGACMTCGCATCAGTTGCATTTGGACATATCTGGGTGTTGCTGGGAGAAATTAAGCCAYCACAATGCCATGAACATTGTAAGACTTCACTTTATCCCTATTGCTTTTCAAATCAACTTTCTGCAACATTTTAACCCAGACAGTAGAGACAGCTGTATGAATCTGAATTAATAAACTGTTTTTCTCTGATGGGATAAATGTGTWTGCAACTGAAGCAAACTGGAGTCTGTGAAATGGGACAAAAGAAAGTTGTTGTCYTTCTTCCACACCTTGTAGATAGAAAAGAAGCAGGACAAATCCACTGAATGAAGTTCTGGACCTTAAAATATTTCAGGTGCCCAGTACCAAATTCTTACCAAATGGGATTTATATATATGCCTTAGTGCCCATTTGACTTAGACAAGTCCTATAGAATGCCTTTATAAATGTGTTCTGTGAGATAAGATTTCATATTTTGCTTCAACACAGAACCTGCTCTGTGGAAAGTGTGTTGTAGCTCATGTTGCCTGATACTAGGTTTCCTCTAAAGTGTATTTGAAGGAGGCTGGGAGTRGATCAAATGTGTTGCAAATGTGTAGGTCCTTCTTTTAGGTACAATGATTTTTGCCTAGGGAAGAGTAAGGGCAAAAATAACAAACCTGATCTCATTCTACAACAAGGTGACCTGCTTAGTGGATGACTATTCTACCCAGATGTTAGTAAAACCTTTGACACTGCCTCCCTCAACATTCCTCTGGAAAAGCTCCATGGCTTGGCCACGTGCACTCTTAGCTGGATTAAAAACTGCCTGGGTGGCTGGACCCAGAAGATGGTGGTGCATGGAGCTACATCCAGTTAGTGGCCAGTCACAACTTGCGTTCCCAGGACTCAGTATTGGGGTCAACCCTGTTTAATTGTTTTTTGTTATCAATGGTCTGGATGAGAGGATCGAGGGCAACTTGGTAAGTTTGCAGATGATACTGGAATGTTTATCTGCTGGAGGGGAGGAAGGTCGTGCAGGGGAATCTGGACAAGCTGGATCAGTGGGTCAAGGACAAACATACGAGGTTCAAACAGGCAAAGTGCTGGGTCCTGCCCTTGMGTTACAACAACCGCATGCAGCACAACAGGCCGGGGGAAGAGTGGCTGGGAAGCTGGCCAGAAGAAAARGGCCTGCCAGTCCCTGTCAACAGCCAGCTGAACATGAGCCAGGAAGGTGCCTAAGTGGCCAAAAAGGCCAGTTGCATCGTGATCATAAGGTTTCCAATCTAAATGATGGTATGATTCTCTGAAATGTTGAATGGCCATTTTCTATTTAGTTCAGTTAGTAGTTTATACCTCACGCAACAGTTCCCAGGGAGCTAAAAAACAGTTCTGAGTATGAACATGTGGTTCTTGGTGGTCTCTGGCACATGGATGGTAGGACTTAACTTTTTTGACTGATGAATCCCCCTGTGGCTGCAATGACCATGTAAGGCAAGGTGACCAGGGCTAGATCTGTCACTAAGAAAAAGCTTGAAATGTTTTCTTCTCATATAATTAAAATGCAATTATGTGTAGTCATAACAGCAATCTGGAATGGGGTCACTGACTGTCAAAAGCCTTAGAAGTCCATTGAGACTTGTAGCAAATATCCACAGTGAACAAGAACAGTTGTTATTGAGGTTATCAGATTTTCTGGGCCATTGCTGTATCTGGTCAGAGAGTGAAATGGGAATGCACAAAGGATCATTATCCTTTTATGCCTTCAAAGTGTATAAACCACAGAGGACTGTGCCCAGCGAAGACATCAGTGGTGATGGTTTTAATATATATGGGGTTTCTCACAATGGGGCAATAAGTAGARGAGATGTCAGAGTACATGACCCTTCAAGTAGTCTCCTGAGTAACATAACCCCAAAGTTCCTCAGGTTTTACATCAAGTTCCCAGACCTTTAAAAATCATGTCGTTATGTCCTTAGCACTGTGACACCAGTAAAATAGTTAATATAGGCCAAAAATCAAAACTGACTATCTTCATCTACATCTCCGTCAAATCCTTAGCTGGTTTCTGTTCCAGAAAAGGTGTAGAGGAACAGACACCACTCTGTGCTGTCACTGAGTTTACCAGCCCCTTTCCACATTGCCCTTTACTTCCCAGAGTAGGCAGCAAGAGTGATAATCAACTCAGATCAATTTAAACTCATCACCACTTCTCCAGGTGGCTCTGTGGTGACTTTGTGTGCATAAGTACCTGTTCTGTCACCTCTTCTGTCCCTGCACAGTAGATGAGCAAGGCAAATTGTGGTTATTGCTGACAGGCATCCTGCACAGCAGTGATAGAAGGCAGTGAGGATTGTGCTTGGTTCTCTCTGACCCTAGCTGGCCAGCTGACTATGCAGAAAATATTCAGAATTTCCTAAAAAGGCATCTCAACCAGTATTGTTTGCATATGGGGGTACTTAGGGAAGAACCCCTCCCAGATTCTTCCCTGAGACAACAGGTCTCTGCACCATTCCCCCTCTGTGTTTTTCCTTAACGTCCATAATAGTCTAGTGTGMTTAATAACTTCTGCTTCTACAGCCAAAAGAAAGGGAAGTAACATTATACTATGTTTCCAAACAATACCAAATATCGCATTAAGAGTGTAGACTGTAGAGGAGTATTTTTGTTTTAAGAACAACAGCTTATTTTTTTAAAATGAGGTTTATTAAAGTAGAATCTGGAGTTCATTTGTTTGTTGCTTTATTATTATTATTATTTCTACAAGGTACAGCAGCTGCTTAAAAGAACATTTCACCATAAGGAACAGGCTGATTCACTGCATTTATCCTGAGTACAGATTGTTGTCCTCTCCCACACAGTCTTCATAAATTAGGAAGAAAACTTGAAAAGCATCACAATCTATGGTTTTGATTGTCCCTGACTTACAGTAGTTGAACTAAACCTCAAATATCCAGTCTTCTTCTATGAAAAAACTGTTTAATAAGATATGAAAGAAAAATAAAAATTACACTCTGAAATGCCTCAAGGTAACTGAGGAGACTTAGCATGATTTAAACAGGAGGTTCAGTGATTTCCATATCAGAGACCCAACTTTCCCTTAGTAAGGTCTGGGGACACTGAGAATGTCCAGGTCCTGGGACTTGTTCCTCAGCTCTTACATAAAGGCACAGGAAGGTGGGACTCTGTTACACTGCCATGTTACTGCCATGTTTAAATGGACTAAGCTCTGACCTGCTTTACCTCACTACATCAAACTTCATTCAAAGGTGAGTTTAAATGTCAGAAATGGAAAGCACTCACCCACAAAACCATCCAGAGTCCTGTGTGCAATCTGTGAGAACAAGAAAGACCAGCAGAAGACTAAGCACTCATAACAGTAGTAGGGTTTGTTTTTCACTCCCCAACCCTTTCTTTTTTCATGCAATTTATATTTAGTGCAGGAAAACAGTTAGCAAAACTTGCCTGAAACAAGATTTGGTTCCATGTTTCAGATTACAAGTGAGATGTCAGAAGTAATTCACTCACGAAATGGCAGGATCCCTCCAGGATGGTTCAGTCCTCTGTTAGAATAATAAATAAATAAACCCATAAGCTTTTTGTTGGTTTTGTTTGGGTTTTTTTAACTATAGGCAAMATGAGAAGGTTATCAGAAAGTTGCYACTGTAGAACACAGAGCATCCTTCCCTGGTTAGCAAACTGCAACATATCACACTGTGATTCTCTTAACAATAATCTGGAATCGTTTGTTGAGATTCTTAGACATTGAAGACTATCTCTCCCCTACAGAAAAATAAGGATAGCTGATAAAAGTTCATAGCAAAATGCAGCCCTATTAGTCACATATGGAAAGGTGGTCTGCTCTTGAGTGATTTAGTGCATTCAATTCCAGTAAGACTTTCTTACTAGGGAACAGCTGAAATGTCATAAACTATTCCAATTGTAATGGCACACATGTCAGAGCAAGGAATACCATAGACCTTTAAATATTTTTAAACTGTCATGGCAGCAGGAGCTGAGAGTGGAATAGCAAGGATAAATTATCTCCTGTTTAGCTCTGCTTCTGCCATGAGCTGGGGACATATGGGCAGTACAGTTTCCAGGCAATAAAGAAACAGAGATTTGAGATTACTGTGTTCAGTCCCAAGAGACAGAGAGGAACATGAATCAATATTTGCTAACTCTCCTCTCCTTTCCTTCCAGATTGTCAGTTCTTCCAGTCCAGCTCCACACTTTTTAATTAAATCTCTTCCTCCTCATACTTGACCCAAGGAAACTTTCCTCCTGTAACCTATGTAGGAGGATTGGCAGCAAGAGAAGTGTTGGAAAGACAGTCTTTTGGTTTGCAGTTTTAGTGCCAGTGAAGCAACTGAAAGGAAAATTATTTCAAGGGTGAGTGTGTGCTTGTTGCTGTGTGAGAGTGGTTCAGTGAGTTTGGGAGCTGGTGGAGAACAGTCAGTATAGGCAATAACCAGAGGTCACAGATACCAAACCCTTACAAGTCTGCTGAAATCAACCTCTGACCACATGCTCCCTGATGAGGTAATCCATTCCAAGTGATGTTAAATATAATTTATCTCTTTCATAGAATCACAGAATATCGCAGGTTGGATGAGCCTGGAAAGGTCATGTGGTTCAATCTTGCATGGGAAAGAGAGCCAAGACAGGGTTTTRTAGCACCCTGTCCAACTGTGTATTGAAAACCTCCAACACTGAGGGCTCTACCATAGCCATGGGGAGATTGCTCCAGTGATTTGTTGCTCTCACTGAAAAAAAATTCTTTCTGATATGGACRTGAAACTTGTCCCTGTGCAACTTGTAACAGTTGCTCTCTGTCTTCCTCATGAGTCTGCTCTTTGTAGTTGCCTTTTAACTACTGCAGTACAGTGAAGAAGTCCACTCTAAGCCTCTTCCTCTGGCAAAAAAATACACATTCCTTCRGTCTTTCCTCACAGGGCAGGTTCTTCAGCCCTTTGACCAACTCTGTGACCCTCCTTTGGACTCTACCTACCTTTTTCAAATTGTAGGGACCACAGCTGCACTCTGCATTCCAGGTGTGGTGTGACAAGTTCTGAGAATGGGATGATTCAATCTCTGTTCCTTCTAGCAATGCCCCTGCAGATGCAGCCCAGGATCTGATTTACCCTTCTTGCCACAGCAGACCACTGCTGACTCCTGCTCATCCTGCACCAATGTCCCTTTCAGCAAGGCTTGTCATGCACCACATAAATTGGACTTTCATTTTTTTTATTCCAGCTTCAGGACTTCACACTTGTCTTTGTTAAATTTGGCACAGTTCTTGCCAGCTCACTCTTCCAGCCTGTCCAGGACACTTTGTAAGATGCCTCTTCTTGCTGAGGTCAGGGTGCTTTCCGTCTCGTTGTCCAGACCGTTTCGGAAGATTTTAAACAGTGTGGGGCCCCGTATTGACCCCTGGGGAATCCCACTTGTGACAGACTGGTAGAAACCTTTGATCACCACCTTATAAGTGCAGCTTGTGAGCAAATTTCTTACTCATTTCACAGACTACCCATCCATTGTTTATCTTGCCAGTTTGTCCAGGAGAATGCATCAGGAAAATATTGAATTGTTTTACTGAAGTCAAATCTTTATTGTACCTCTGCCTTAGTCAGCATTCAAATCTTATGGCATCCCAGAAACAATGCAGCTCTTAACATTTTTTATTTTCATCTTTCTGTTCTGCATGGAAAACCTGTAACTGTAAAGACTGGTGCTTTCTCATCTACCTTTAG
Organism: Mixornis gularis; assembly: GCA_003546035.1. Taxonomy (NCBI): domain Eukaryota; kingdom Metazoa; phylum Chordata; class Aves; order Passeriformes; family Timaliidae; genus Mixornis; species Mixornis gularis. Next base: position 1,379,349 of record QVAJ01000180.1, read on the forward strand.
TTTAAAGGTAAAGCATTAAGTCTACTTTGGTGTCTTTTATTTATTAACGTAACTTTGAGTAGTGAATGTCTCAAAATTAAAGTGGAAAATTACCTTTGACCTGAAGGCAAGTTTTTTTATCTTATTTCTTAGACCTATTGGGAGAAATCATTTAGAAAATAAGTTTCTTTTTTCTGTGATATATTCTGATTGCAGAAATCTGTCTTGCTTTTCATTTTTACCCTGAAGTTGATGGTTTTTGCCTTAGGTGTACAATCAATGCCCAATCTTTCTAATCTTAGAATACATGAGGCTGGATGAGGATGTCTAGTGGTCATCTAATCCAAACCCTGCTTGAAGTAGGCCAGTTACACCAGGCGGGTAAAAGATTTACTGAGTTTTTAATATTTCCATGGTTGGAGATTCTCTGCCTCACTTCTTCAAATATTTTACCATGCTCACAGTAAGAAAGATTTCCTTGCTTGTAATTCACGTTCAAATATACATAAGCTGCAGCAGCTGAACAGAGAATCCTGATTTTCACTTATATTTCAGTTTCTTCCTTTGCTACATTGTTTGCTTGGAAAAAACGTCAAAGGAAAAGATCTTATAGCTCACTACCATCCAGTCCATGGAAGCAGCCATTTCAATGCATGTGTGGGCTTTCTCAATCCAGTATAATGAGATGCTGCTGCTGCCTTCAGCAGTATTTCTGTCTTGTGAAATAGCTACTAGCTACTTTTTATCATGATGGAAAGAACTGGCTTTTTTTAATATTGAAGAATCCATGTATTCACATAGATTCTACCATTACAATGTAATTTGTTGGAGTTAGTCCAGGATAGCTTGTTCAGATAATACATCTGTAACAGTAAAAGAATAATTTGAATACATATATAGCTTTGCCGAGCAAAAAAGAACACGTTTTTTATTTCTTATTTTCATGGTTTATCCTAAGGATCAGTATCATCATAGAGACAGTCACACAGAGTTGAGATATTTAGGTTTCTTGCTCTCTAGTCATCTTAGTACCTCAAACCCCAAGACATGTTCCAATATCCTCAGTATTTTTCTTTCACTGGAACTGGAATTTAACCTGAGATCACAATTATAAACAAATTTTCAAAAGCAGAGTGGGATCTCATWTTTTTTTTTTCCTGATATTTGGAAGCCCTATTACACTCAAGACACAGTATCATAAGGCAGGAAAGTTATTATTTTCCAGAAGTACAAGAGAGGAAGTTTTTTTTTTTTGCTTCAATTTGTGCCATGCTCCATCATGCCATGTCACAGCTGAGGCACTGCCTCAGCTCCAGTTCTTCCTTTTCCACTTCCTTCAAATCAGCCTATGAYCTCTCTTAACCCTTTCTTAAGCCTCTTGTAAAACCTTTATCAGATTAAACTGGACTCTCTGGAACATGAAGTAAAAAATTTTTCCATTCCTTTTTTTCTATCCTGTATGCACATGCACAGTACTTTCTACCACACAGATTTGGCACCTACCACTTTGACAAAAGGAAACGTTTCATTTTTTAAAAGATATGTCTGGTATATAATTTTGTGTCTTAAAAGTGAGATAAACTAGAGGAAGATGAAATTTAAAAATAAGTAGATCTCTAAAACCTCCCAGTAAAATACTCTGCATTTTTACTGCATTTGTTTTTCAGATACAACACTTTCCTGAATCAACTTCAGCAACTGTAGATGGAGAGTATTTAAAGTAAACTTGAATGCAGTCCTATACTTTTGAACATATTTTAATGCTGAAATTTGAAATTGAAGAATTAGCTCATTATCAACTTTGTTTATTTTTAGACTCTTCTTTGGATACCCCCACCATATGAACTCTGACCACCTTTCAGAAGTCACATATAGACTTGAGGTTATGAAATGGTTACAGAGTTTATCAACTATTAAAACAGTTTTGTGGATGAGTTAAGATCTAAAGCTGCATTTTTGTCACTTCCTTCTGTAACATATTTCTGGTAACAGATCAGAGTGCTTTTCCAGCATGGCCACAGAAGAATCATTGCAAATTATGTATGTCAGAAATGGACTCCGGTGTTCAGTAGTGCTGAATGTCTGCAGCTTCCATTAGCTTCAGCTGACAGTGAGGATGATATCTGCCTGAGCATCAGGTTTTACAACTAGACCTCCTCTGAACCCATGCAGATAACTGCAAGTTGRACAATCAGTGAACATCCATCTCATACAAAGTCTGTGAGTCTCACCCTACTGTAACTCTGTGTCTACGTGACTGTAAAGGGGGTCTGGGGTGACCAGCCTGGTTGCTGGTGTCTTCACTGGAGAGTAAAGTTAGATGAGATTAATTTCATTTTCTGTCCAAATTTAGCACTGAACAAGGAGAATCTATAGCACACTTTCAGAGCTGCAGGTTGAAGAGACATAGTGGAAGAGTTAGAACATGATTTGCTGGTTTTTTGTCCAATGAGAGGTAACATATCATCCACAACTCCACCTCGTTTATAATATGAAATCTTCAATTTGCATTTATCTCTGGTCCAGGATTGCTAACTCCTGTCACCCTTTCATAAGCACATCATATCTGCATTGTCCTATGAGGCAAATAGCAAGTCTTTTCAAGGTCAAACTGATGAAACCCACAGCCCTCAGTTATAAGAA
>QVAJ01000180.1:1382017-1412601 GCA_003546035.1 Mixornis gularis
CCAAAATAGCAGGAGGCATGGTTGCTGAGAGAAAGAGATAAAAATATAGTTTAGAAACCTTATATAGTTTTATAAATAACTAGATAAGCTTATATATAGACAAATATCAAAGAGGTTTGTCACTCTAAGGACCTCTCTCTGCTTCTCTCCATGTAGAGAGGAACATTTGTGAGACAGCACACTAGTAGGGGGTAGTCATAAATTTTTTTGTGTCCTGTATCTGAAGCACTTTTATTGCTCATTAGAGTCCTGGGTATTAGTGATTTAAGTGGCTTTTCCAAATGGGACACACTAGCTCTCCAAATTTCCACTGTCACATGGTGGTCAGGGAGCACTTCCTATACAGTGTTTGTAGTCTCTCTCTGCATTGTCTCTATTTAGCAGGGCTGCACAGTCTGATAGGTATTCCTATTTTGTAAATACATTTGAAATTTTGTGGTTTCCAAAAATAAAATTTATTTTATCTTTCTAGGTCAATATTTTAAATGTAGGCTTCAGCTRCAGAAGCTACACCAGGGACAACAACTTGGGCATAACAACAAGCTTGTAATTGCATGATTGACACCAATAGCTGTATTTATATAAGGGAGTAGTGTGCACTAAAAGGAGCAAATTGAAAGACGACTTAGAAAAATGTTTAAGTAAAATATCTTTTTGTGTATTATGTGCTATCCTACTTTTTCTGAATTTAAGTAAAACTTACATAGTTTTATACAGTGTAACAACATAACATGACAACCTTCAAGGTTAGGCCTCAGAGAAATTTGCCTGAATACAACTTTTTAAAACTCCAATTTTTAAAACACACTCTATTTTGCTAGAAAAGCATTCAAACTGCCAAACRACATTGCTAATGCCTGTGCTTTTTCTCCATGAAGTTCCCTTATGATAACCATAACTACCAACGTTGAATCTTTCAAACCGTATTTGCAAACATAGACACCAGTCATTCACTTTCATTCATTTCACGCCCTGTTTATCAGACAAAGTTCTTGTGATTTTTGTTTACTCACTATTCTTGAGTAAAGGTTTCTATTTGTACCAAATTAAGTATAAACACACACCACCATATTTATAAGCAAATAAAAATATTTTGGCCACCTAAGATAAACTCATAAAAGTGTGTAAGCCCACTAAAGTGAGCCAAAAATTACACCCTTCCGTTACCTTATTTGGGACACTCTTTAGAAAACAACAGAAACAATAGGATACAAGGTGGAGGACTGACTAAACAATGTAAATAAAGACTCTGAAATGTGACGAATTTTTTATTTCAGGGTGAAAACAAGGATGCCAAATAAAATTTTCACTGGAAAGCAAAGAATAAATAATATAATTTTTAAAAGCATCTCAGAAAAAAAGTGTACTAAATAAGCAGATAATCAAACGTGATTATTAACACCTCTATATATTGAATGTGCATAATGTRCTTTCTATTAGGAAGAATATCACCAAACACCCTTCAAGAAACTTGTCATTTGACTGAAGGGTGAGACCATGAAGGATTGTACTACTCTTCAAAATAATAAACAAAATCTGGAAAGAGAGGAAGTGAATGACTCGTTTCCATGTTTGTAAATGCATCTGCTTACAGCATAAACAACAAAAATAGTTGCTAACTTGACTTAGTGAAAACTGAAGGTCTATTTTGAGGAATAAATATTTAGCCACTATTGATGCTTCTAGCAAAAAAATGTTTTCCTTTTTTGCTTTGGCTCAGAGCAGATCTAACTACCTTTGAGCTCACTTGTTCAGCTGATATCTTAAAGTAAGTGAAWCTGCCACCAGCCTGAGGCCCTAAAAATTTTGTTTAATAGGGCTCTAAATGATTCTAGAAAGCAAATCACAGCCTTCCTGATTTTGCCTAGCTGTGAGAACAAAGATGAGGAGAATATTTTGTCATTTTAAATCAGTGGGGATAGCACTGTGCATTTGTGCAAATCATGGAGAGCAGACATTAGCAACTGGAACAACACTTGTAACAGGTGAATTACACTTCTTCAGATAAATTTTTCCAACCCTAAATGAAGTGGGAATGGAGTATAGGTAGAGTGTTTTTTCCCAAACCCCACAGGCAACATCAGAAGTCCTGGTGTCCTAGGTAGTGTATCCATTGTAAATGCAATATTCTTAAACTGTGATTTCAGTTCTTTTCTAGGCCCCTTAGAGAAACTGGACAATATTTAAAGGCTGATATCACAAATTTCATTTCCTATTCTCATAAACTATTTAATTATAAAGTGCTTTCCATTAAACTTAGGAAAGGAAAAAAGGGAAAAGTCACTGTCCTGGCCCTATGACAGCCRCAGCTGTGAATCTTTCCCTTTGCATTTATTTAGGAAATAGAAAAATCAGGAGAGAATATCCTGACATTTTTAAATCTTAAAATATACTTTCATTTCACTTCCAAAGAGATATGAAATAGTTCCATGTGCAGCATATGTATTTTAAAAGTTAGGCCACAGTTTGAAAGTCAAAGGAATATTATCATGTGGGAAGCCTTACAGAGAGTTTGTCTAGCAAACCTCCACATCCAAAATGGGTACTCATCCCATTTTTACGTCTAGAAAAAGGACAGATTATAAAAATAGCACATTAAAACAGGATACCATCCACAGTGTATGTTAAGTGGAAGTTCAAGAGATATGTTAATTAGGTGGAAGATGATCTCTTTTAATAATTAATATATTATTCTCTCTACAGTTTATTTACATAGCATAGGATCACATTAAATATTTTATAAAAACCAGTACATTTTTAGAGGATGACATAACTCCTTTCATTATACATCAGTGAAAAAAATATTCAAATTTCTGTTGTGAATAACCACGGAAAAAGTTCAAGCTTGTGGTTGATCTAAGAGCATTGCTTTCATTATGATTACTTACTGGTTTTTTTGAGTAATCTGTTTTTCAAAAGGCGTGGAGAAGCAGTCTACATTTCATGTCTTGGAAACTATCTTTCTGAATAGATTGACTCAAAAATTTCCTAGGTCTCTAACACAGTCCAATGTTTCTTTTCCTGTGCAATGTTTATTGTTTTCTCTTTACTGTGTGAACACTGAAGTAGTTCTAGGTCACTCTATGAAGGGTATGATCTCAGTTTTGTAAAGTTTACTCTTTTTCCTTGTAGGACAAGGACCTAAGCTTTGGAAGCATAGAGGCATGTGTGAGGGGAACCTGCCACTTGCTGCACATAGTGATAACAGGAATAGAAGGGATTACTTTTGTTAATTGATGTGGTTTGTGAAGATATTATATTCCACATTTAGCTGTTCTCCAGAAATATAAGGCACAACAAGGGATGTTTCACTCTTTTCTTTTACTCATTACAATGCTGTTGCATTGCATGGAACAGGAATTACCCTGAGTTAGAACTGTATCACCAGATGCAGGTACAGGTGACAGAGGAAATGTTAGGCTCAATGAGATATTAAAAGACAAAAAGCAAAGTAAACAACTGAGAGTTTAGTGGTACTGTGCCCCATACTGCAGCCATCCCAATGATCTCAGGTTCTATAGCTTACAATTAACTTTCCTGTATTTGAAACCGATACACATTGCAGTAWAAGAGTATAGGTGAGTGCTTTTTAGAATTACACTCTGGACCAAGGAAAAGGAAATTCATTCTTTTAAAATGAAATACCATATGTTCACAGACAAGATAATGTAGGCCACTTCAAAGTTTTTATCCCTTGTCAGGGCAAAAATGGGAAATTGTAATGGATTTTCATTCAGATCAGAGCTGATTTTATAACCTATCCCATTAAATGGCATTACATTCACATGACCTGACTTTACATAACAGAGTTATCATAACACAACTGACTGAACACAGAACCTGCATTTTGCAGTAGCAGRTGATATTTATCATCATTATAACCTGTTCTATGCAGATTTTTTCCCACTTCAGTGAAATTAAATATATTCTTCTTTCCTTTTAAACCACATTAAAATAACCTGATTGCTTATTTGTATAGCTATACACCAAAATGACCCTTTAATTCAAATCATGCCGAGACTCGCACCTAAAGAACGCTGTTACAATCCTTCTACTTTCAGCTGGGTTYTTTAGTAAATAATGTCCTTGAATTCATCTGTCAGTACCACCCAATAACTGCCTAATGAGTTAGCCAATTACAAGATAGGACAAATGCAGAGGTCTCAGAGATATCATGTTCCTGCATATTTTGTTAAGACTGGTCACTAGAAAGGAGGGAGGGACCCAAATCAGCCAGTGAGACTTGCCCTGCTAAAGCCCYTGTCAGCTCTCCATCACTGGATAAGTCAGTCTGTTCATGGTGGTTCTAAACCTGCCATTGCTGGTTGTGCTCTAGCCTAATATGATTCATGAGAAGCCTGACTTCCTGATCCCACTGCTCTAACTGAATCTTCTAACGTGTTCTTTCATATTAAGGTTCATTTAGGGAGGAATATATTTTACTACTTTTGTCAAAGAAACATTTGTCTAGTTTTTTCAATTTTTTTTTTTTCAAAGATTCTTTTTAGATTTTGAATTGTTCAGAGCTCCCCAGACTGCTCCAACTGATGGGAGTGGCAGGATATCTTTTGATGCCCATGGGAGCTGCACTGGACCAGCCTTATATCTTTTCCACATGCTTACAGTTTTTTAGGTTTCTCTGGCCAAGAATGGTGCATTACTCTGCACATCTTAATTCTGTTAGTATAGAAAGGAACTATATGTGACTATTTAAAACTAAGAACAAAATGGATTTTCCCTACGTCACTTTTTTGAGGCAATGCCAAGGCTAATATTCGTTCTGAATGACTAAACAGCTATGTGCAGGATCCATACAGTGGTTTGGACAGTACAAGATGTTAATTTCTTATCACTGAAGCACAACATTATTAATATGTGCTGAACATGATGGCTGACAGAGAACACTGGCCACAGCCAGAGACCATGAAAGTCCTTTCAGAGACAAAATGTTTTAGCAAATACCCTTACTGAGCATGGAAGAATACTGAAGTGGAATACAGTCTGTGTTGTGCTGTGAAGTCAGTGGGAAGGACTGCAAAGACTAGATCTACGTTTTTTCTCACATTATATGCCTAAACACATAGTTGGAAGGTTTGCTTAATTCGCATGTTAATATCAATTGCCAATAGCCTCTTGAATCAAGTAAAGTGCTTTTGTTTATCATAGCTGGTTTTGGATTAACATCCACTGACTTGGAAATGTCCACCTAAAGTCTTGGAAAGAACAAGTCGGACCAAGGGATTGCATTCATGTGGTACTTCTCCCTATTGTGTAAAAAGCCCTACCAGACAACACATCTAAAAACAAAACAAAATAACACAACAAACAAATAAACAAACAAATTCACAAATAAAAACCAAAMCAAACAAACAAAAAGAACCAAACCAAAAAGCAAGCAAAGAAACAACAAAAAAACCCACCAACAGAAGGACATAGTAAAAGCCAGTCAGGTMATTTGATACTGCATGCTATCATTTCTTTCTTTTCTGGCCAAGCATAAATTATCTTGTGAATTTGGAGTTTAGACAGCCCAAGTTGTCTAACAAAAGTACAGTTACTCATGAATAATTTGGATTTCAATGTGTATGTGAAGAAAATGGCTCAACACAAAGCTTTTTGTATTAAAGCCATCTGTGACTCAGTATCATCATGTATGATATGGTGTCATTGTGTGAAAGCAGTAGTGCATGAACAGCCATGGAAATGGCATATGAAAAGACTCTTAATGCCATATACAGTTCCTGGAAATGGTAATGATGTGGGGTTTGAGGAATAGTGATGTACTTACAAATCCTGCTGGTTTTAAAATAGCTGTCTTTTTGATACTCAATATAGTTGTATGTGAAATTTTGATGCATGGAAATGATGTTATTAGCACGAGTTTTTTACTTGGGTATGTGAGTCATGCAGCTTTCCCAAAAGAGAGCAATGAAATGCTGATAACACACTAGTGTGTATTCTGTATGTGTGAGATGTATTCCAGAAAAACCTTTGAGTTACTGTAGAGTGCTCTTAAGAATTACATTGTATAATTTTTTCTTACCTGTGTCTGCCTATCAGTTTTGTTTAAATGAATATTGGAGTCCATGATAATCACATATAAAACTCATTGATTTCAAAAGCTCCGCATTTTATCCTGAAAATTCCCAAGCATTGCAAAGTGGATATATACACACTTTTGCAACCTAAAATAGATTTTATGCACAAAAAGAATAATTTACATATAAATAAATATTGTCTTCTTCTCCCATAGGCTTTTATACATGAATTTTAAGAACTTTGCAAGTCTGAATAAATATATTCATGAAAGTTTGACTGCAGATTATATAAAGATTCCTCCATTTTGACATAAATCAAATTAATCCTCTTTGAATCTTCACTGAAACGATGATGCTAGGCTAAATAAATCTCTTTGAATTCTCATTAACTGTTAGTACAGCTGATTCTTTGACTGGTTCATTAGCATGCTTGGTGGCATATGCTCAAAAAGAAGAAGAAAAAAAAACTCTACAATTTAATGCAAAATAGAACAAAGCTGTAGATTTCARTCTTTGTCTTGTACATGCTGTAAGGTACATGGAGCAATGATCTAACTTAAGCATTGCATGAGATTCTTCTGAATTGCCATTCAAATCTTTCCCTAACTTTCACAAAGTATAAATTAATTATGCAGCTGCACATAGATTTTCATCTGTCAAACTCAGATAAGACTATGGAGRAAAAAAGTGCTTATATATCCACAGTATAATGCTGACAAATAGATATCAGTAACTAAGTTTGCAATAGAAGAGCACAATTCAGCTTCAATGAATCTTAGAAACAAAAGGAAAAGTCATGTCTTTATCCCATGAATATCTAACTGAGATAATTTTACATTGCAACTTTCAAGACTGAGAAATTCTCATCCAACTCCCTGCCAGTCATACAGATATGCTCAAACTACTGTCTACTAAAGAAAACATATAAAATGCATAAAATGCTACTATATGTAATTATCAATTATCCACTGAGAAACAATATAATTTAGATGAATTGTCACGGTATTTAGCAGAACTCTGAAGAAAGAAATGYACAAGATCACAACGAAAATGGAGCAATAAGCAGCCATTTTCCACATTACATGTCAGCAGCAGAAACAGAATTGCACAAAGGTTTCCCCATTCTGTTTCCATGATCTAATACTGCACCACAGAATGAGCTCAGTCCTTGGCTTGTGACAAAAGTGGGTGGGATTTCCAAGAGGTCTCTATTTACGTAGAGTCCTTGCACAGCTGGACCGAGCATCTGTGATTGAATGTGATGGGGTGCACCACACCGGGCATAGCCACAGGCATCAAACTGCCTGAACAGTCTTTTAGRAGAACAGGATACTGCATTATTTAATCTATCATTAATAAGTTCCACTTTAAGCATAATGCCTCCTGTCATGTTTCTTGACTTTCATGAGCTAATCCAGGTTGCTTCTTCTTATTATATAACTGTACTTCAATGCAATCCTAAAGACTGCTTCAGGATGTCTCTTACAGCTTCCCATTATTTATGTATTGTCACAGAAAAAAACACTTCAAAGGCATCTCTAGATGTAGGGAAGACCTAAGATTTATTGGGTCCTCCCAGATCAAATAGAGAAAAATTATTTGGGGTTTAGATTAATTTTAGATTAAGAAGAAAACATTGTTGGGATTTCTTCATTGTAAAGGCAAAACTCTAAAATCCACATGTGTACATGTTATATAGGAATAACCTTGTGTTATTCCTATAAATAGTATCTTGGAGAACAGCTATGGCTTTATGTTATTTACATTTTGTGATAACCAAAAATCTCTTTGTTCTCCCTGTTCCCAGAGMGATGCCCAGAGTGATCTCTGCCAGAGATGGATTTCCTTTTCCTTGTGGGTGCCCCCATTCTTGCCTGGCTCCCTCTGTCCGTTCAGATCAGTGCTCATACTTCAAATACTTTTCATGCAAGCTACAATGCTAACTGAGATGAAAAGCCCAGATAGTGGAATAAAGGCTTTATTTCACAGACTTTTCCAGTCTGAACACACTCTGAAAGTTATGCATTGAGAAGTTGACTTTCTCTTCCTCTTTCCTTCTTATCCTTACCTCAGGGAGAAGKGAAGAACGTTGAAGAGAAATGAGAGCAGTGCACCAAGCCCTGTGGAAACAGAAAGGAAGCAGTAGATCATCTCAACRAGAGCAGTATGTCTTGGCGTTGTTCCTTGACACCACCCCCGCCATCCCAGCCTCCTCTGCCCCTCCCACACTCACACATCTAAAAAGCAGATGGAAAATATTCTGCCAGAAGACATTGAAATACAGTGTTAGAAAGTTACTCTCTTAAGGCTGGAGAAAGTGATGGAGAACTCTGGCAGGCAAATTAAATTATTCATAGTCAGTGGCATTTTGGAAGGAACGCAGGAAGGGAATAGGAGACTGAAAGAAGTTACAGGGATTGTACAAGAACCATCTGGGACATTGGAAAGATGCACTTCATCTTGCTGCACTTCAGAGAGAGATCAGTGAGGCTAATTCTGAGTTCAGGAGACACTACCAGACTTCCCAGTTTGCTTGTAGAGCTGAGCATGGTCTTGTGTGGCCACAATATCATGGATATGATGGAGTCCATGCTACCAAATCTCTCCCACAAACTCTATTCTAATGGCACTGARCAATGACACTCAGATACTGAAGGTACTGTAATTTCCTCATCTACTGAGTCACTTGCTACATATACAAGTCTCATTTGGATATTTGGATTTTAAAGGAGAAGAATTGATGATCAGAGATCATTCTTAGTGTTTCAATGATTAAACTTTTCTTTAAATTTTATTTCCCAATTACACATTCTCTTATGTCTCTTTCTGAAAGACTACAGGGCATGTTCTCACAAGAACTGAGGTTCTCTRCATTCAAATAAAAAAGGTGCATTTTTGATATGTCTCACTAAGAAAATATGTATTGCATATTACAGAGTAACAATAATTAGAAAGTAACCCAGTTCAACCCCCTAACTCTTGCATGGGGATAGAAGAAAGGAGAGGAAAAAAGAACCACGTATGACAGAGAGCAGACACTGCAATCAGTGTCTTTATGAATAYGCTAGGATGCTGTTGTGATGAACCCAGCTCAACTTGGAAAAGATATTTTTCCTTTCTGTTACTTTTTCTGAGTTTAGGCATATGATGTTGACAGATATCTAATTCATCTTCCATTAATAGGTCTATCCCATCATGTCTTTGTAGCAAAGGTAATAGAAACCAGATGGAATTGCTCACTTGAATATATGGATGTGCATACTACATGCACGTATACACTCAGACACATGAATTTTAACCCCACAAACTATAACTTATCAACTTCCAGAACTTCATTAAGATAATCTTGTATTGAGGTATGAGTTTGATGTATCAAACTCATATCAAACTCTTCAGAAATGTTTGCAAGCACTTTGTCTGTTCCCTAAAACAATACACTACAGTCTGCTACAAGTTCTCCACTTGTCCAAGCCATGGAAATGAAGAAGCTGACATATATTGCAGAAATATTCCAAGCATTGTCATTTTCCTATCCTCACAATCTTATATTGCTGSAAGCTAGCTTTTTTGTTGGAATTTTCAAATAAAACAGCACCTGCCACAGCAATCTAATGACGTGAAGGAATTCTTGCACAATCAATCCTTTTGACTTTTATTGTAGCAATCAGTGAAGTGTTTCAGTATCCTGTGGGATATTAGTGTAATGATGTTTTCAGCGTGCAGGTTATTTAGACCAGAGATCATGATTTTGGTTATAAATCACATAATAAACTTGGGATACAACTGGAAAAATTATAATGAAATAAACAATAACTAACATGAAGCACCAGAAAGAAYCAGCAGGGAAAAGATAAATGGTTATCAGTAGGAATATTAGGCATGTGTGCCCCTGTGTAGATAAACACCAAGCAGATTGCTTGTTTAAACAGTCTCTTTTTTTTTAGTTTTTGTCTGAGGGAGACTGAATTTCTCTCATGATGGATTGTAATGAGTATACTTGGCATAGCTGCGTTTGCTACTTGGGTTAGTTCTTCCACAGAAAAACTATTCCAATTATCATTCCAAAATGGTGTTCCATTAAAACGAATATGGGTAGTATTTTCATTGTGAATTTGAACAAATATTTGCAAAAAGAAATCTGAGCAGAATCTCTTAATAAAACAAAACAACCCAAAAAAACCCCATTATTTCATGAGAATAATGATTTCTTAATATAAAAATTCCCTTTTCTTAATCCCAAAACTGTAGTTTCTTGAGGTGGAGAAAAAAAAATTAACSCTCAAAAATCACAAAAGACTACAAGGACTTCAAGAAAGAGTAAGTTTGTGAAGTGAATGCATCTAGAAAGTAATATTGGGACCTAAACTTCCCAATAATCTTTTTGGATGAGTACCTGGGGAATCAAAATTAGCCATTGCTTAATTTACTACCAAAATATGAAATGCATGACTGTCCATTCTACTAAAACAGCTTTAGCACTCACAAATATACAAAGACATGTGTAGCGTGCAAACCCCTTTTACAGATGGAATTAAAGTTAATAATGTTTGACTAGCAGAATATATTTATAAACCCTATTAATTCTTAATCTGTGTGCACATCTAGTGTCCTTAACCGGCATTCTATGCTCAGGACCTGCAAAGCAGTGTGCCCATGGTATCTGTATGCCAGGGCCATTCACCTGCCTTTCATYTGGACAATGTTGCAGAGTACATCTTTCAACAAGCTGATTTTATTTTCTTGTTCCCAAAATGTAATTTTCACCTAAATAACACAAGTTGATYGCTATGTTTGCGGTAGCATTATCTTGATGGGGTAAATAGAAATTCTGGGGTAGACTGCCCAGCTGGAATTCTTCCATGGAAGTTAAAAATGTCATTTAAAAGGGCAAAGTTGGGGCTTTTCCTTTCTGTTTTAAAATCTAGCTCTTTGCCAAATTTTCTCCAGGTGAAATAAGAAGAGGATATTCTGCCAATATGTGACAGGGAGAAAGGCCTCTGAGGATGAACCCTGGTCAAGACAAATCAAGACCTTGGTGAGGGTTGAAGGAAAGAGCTTTCTTGGGAAAGAAAGGAAGACAGGATGTTCACAGCAGGTGTTTGTATTAGATGCTGACAAATCGTCTCTGTGTGAACACCTCTTCTCCTCTCCCTCCAAGTGGTCTCACATGCACAAAGTGTGGGAACAGTATCAGAGGGCAGAGCAGTTTTGTGTCCTGCGTGCAGTGTAGCCATCAGAGCAGCACTTTGCTTGACTGTATTGCCAAGAGAACCCCAGAGCCAACCTAACAACCTTCATTTTCATGACAGCAGGTGTGCTAGAAGAGAAAAAAAGTGAKTGCTTTGGGCTCATCTGGATGCCACTGTGCCTTGTAGGAGTGGAGGGTGAGAGAGGAGATTTTCCAGGTCTTTATAAGGATGATTGATTCTCATCCAAACATTCTTTCATCCCTCTGCTGAAAGAACTGGGAGGTGAGAAAGAGTTGAGGGCAGGGTGTGATTCTGGATGAAGAAGCATGTTGCTGCTGCTTCTTTTGGTAAAGATTTTRCTTGGACATTTGGATTATTTTGGCACTTAGTTCCTGCAATAGGATTTGGGCTTTTCCAGATTAGACACAYAGGGTGAAGCTTGTAGGGATTTTTGTCATTAAAGTGTGTGGGGCTCAGCAACTTCCTGTTGTGGGAATATAAATCTTCTGTTTCTAGAGTCAGAGGAAAGTAATAATATGGAGACAATGCTGAAGAAGGCAAGGACCCTAAATCCCAGAACATGGTTGCAAGAATGGATTTCAAACTATCACTGTAATTAGTTCTGARAATCATATGGCATAAACCTCAGCTTTCCCAGGTCAATGCACATATATGTATAGAGAGAGAGGCTGAAGCAGTTTATTTGCTAAAAGGTTTTAGACAAACCTTTAAATACTTCCTCCTAAATATAATGAAAAAAAAAAATCCAAACCACTGAGTTTGGTTAGGCATTCTGGCCTGAGCCCAGAAGTGCTTAAGATTCTCTATGGATAAAAAAATCACAAATTAATCAAGGCTGGAGAGGACATCTGGACAGCTCTAGTTCAAGATCTCACTCAAAGCAGGGTCAGTTCTGAGATCACAACAGKTTGCTGAGATCTTCATTCAGCTGGATCTTGAAACCTTCAGTGTGAGAAGCTTCTCTCAGAAAGTGTCCACCTGGAGAAACATCTTCTCCTTGTATCCAGCCTGAAACTCTTCTGTTYCAATTTATGCCTCTTCCCCTGCCTTGCAAGCCTGTAAAGGGTCCAGCTCCACCTTCTTGATGACCTGCTTATAGATATGCAGGGGAGACACTCTTCCCCAGGTTAATAAAGCCCAAATCTTTCAGCCTCCCCGCTGTATTTTTTTCCAGTAAGCAAGTATTTCTGAGACTTCTGTGCCCTAATAAACAGGGTCAGAATTGACCAGTGTGCTCAGAAATCATTAAAGGGAACCAACAAAGAAAACTTCAGATGAGCAGAGTGGGATAAATCCTTTTAGAAATCTAGCTTGCAGATAAAAAGAGGGAATAAAAAGGATCGTCTCTGGCTAACATTGCAAGGCTATTGAAAAGAGATGAATCAGATCAGATCTGAAGGTTCTAAAAATTCTGGGCAGTGCTTAAGAAACACCATGAAGAGAGAAATAAAGCAAAACAGCATGTCAAAACAGAGCTATGGGAATATAATCTGCTCGACCCTGAAGCAGTCATTTTGATAAAAGCTCAACTAAAAACATTTTCATGGAAGCTAACTTTAGCGTAGTCTAGATAATCACCTCTGCAGTCACCAGAGAGAAACGGGATCCCATAATGTTCCTGCATGCTTCACTGCTCCTGCCCAGGCTATAGAGGCAGTCTGGTGACATGAGCCTGAGCAGGCTAAGTCAGCCTTCATGAATGCCCTACAAAAAGTCTGTCTGTACAGTTATGTTAGGTAAGCTGCATCCACTGACAGCAGATTTTCCTGGCAGCCCAGTGGGCTGAAAATCATTGGCAGCAGAAGATTTTGCTTTAGCAGAGCTACTTCCTTTCACAAGTGCTGAGCTCGGGTGCCTGTGACTGCCCCACTTCTTTTCCCTGTCTCAAACATATGTGAAAGTGGATGGCGGGTAGGAGAAGCTGTGCTGCAGGTATCTCCTCCCACACACAGCTATTTGGAGCAGACCATGGAGAGAGCATAGGCACCATGTTGAGATGGGGAAGAAAGTGAAAGAAAAGCATATTGCCCAGACCTGTTATACCACAYACTTCAGGCAAATGAGGCAGTGTCCAGGTATCATTTGAGAAATCCCTGGCTCCTTGTCAGATGTGCTCTTTTTTCGTGGTAGTGCAGCTTCATATACGAGCTCTGACAGTACAGGCAAAGCAACTTGATGTCAAATAAAAACTAAATGGACTTGCAGCAGCACCAGCAGCAGGTCTTTCATCAGTGTCAATGTACAAACCRTACTTTAATGAGTTCAGACATGCCTTGGCTTTCCTACAGCAGTATTGACTGAACTTGTCTTTTAATCAAATAAATGCAATATACAGAGAGAATTAGTTTCATGTAAAACCTTGAACAAACATCAAAAAAATCCTCCTACCTTAGCCCTCACAATCATTCTGATAAACTGGCTGTTCCCTTCTGATAAACTGGCTGTTCCTTTCTTATTAAACAGACAAAGTGTTCAAACAGTTCACAGTCATTCTTTATTTAGTGGCAAAAGATTTCATCTGTCACTTCAATGATGATAATACAGTACAGTTAGCCTTATTCACAGGCTTTGATATTTAGTTACTTCCTCCTGGCTGTCTTTGGAAGACCTGAGTGCACTTCCAGGATGTAGTCAGGGGCATATAGGTAAGTAGATATAAACAGAGAAAGCRATCAGGCAAAGATTTCAATTTTTTAGAGCGGAAAGGAATATTATCCATCACAAATGCAAATATACACGTATACATCTGAGAGTGGTTTGTGCACCATAGATTTGATTCAGTCACGCCTCCTGTTCTTGAAATAGTTTCCTTCCTGATGGGTCGCTTACAAATGTTTATATGCCTAAAACGCTCTTTTGCAAGTTGCTTGTTTTCTTTTAAGTGCAGCTTGGGGCATTTTTGTATTTTTTTACGGCATTGAAACAGCATCCATCAGCTTAATCAGCCCATACCCGTGGAGGTCTTTGCCAGTTCACTCATACACTTGTACACTGTGCTCTTCCTGAGTTGCTTAGCTGTGTGACGTCAACTCCCTGGAGGCTAACAGTGTCATTATCATTACCAGACAAAGACAGTTAGGTAATTTTGTCTGATGGGAATGCAGATATTGACCTGGACTAATGTATTCTTATTTCCCAGAGAGAGATGTTTATTGTAGCAGTGACATAGTAGGGTTCGCTAATATTAATCTAAAGGCTGTGTTCTTTTTTAGCAGAGAAAAGCTTTTACATTCACATTCAATTTCATCACTTGACATGTCTCTAGTCTACTTGTTAGACTTGAGATTCTTTGGCTGTATAAAGACAAGTACAAGGTCTTAGTCTGTATGTGCCTGTGAAATATTTTTGGCAACTTCTAATTTGCACATCTCTTGACCCTGTAGAGAAAATTACCAAGCCTGTTCAAAAGGCTTGCTTTCTTCAGGACAACCTAAGAAAAAATGCCTTTAGGGAAAGGAGACTTGTAACAGTGATCACATCTGATGTATCTTGTGACAACACACTATACATATCTTACTCTGTTTTTCATTGTTGGCTGCTGGCAATGCACTTGGAATAAAAAATCTGTCTTAAAGAGATTACTGTTTGTACATTTTATTGCAATTTCCTTGAAAAGCAGATATATGCTGTGCATATAAGCATTACATAAACAAACTGTAGAAACAGGCACATTTAATAGTCCTTCTGGGGTGTTTTGTGATTATTATAACAAATATATAAGTATGCCAGAAGAACATCTCCTCCTTATGAATGTATTGCTGTCAGTAGAAAACTGGTTAATAAATACTAGAGTGTAACCATTTAATGATGCAGCTAGGGATTTTGTGCAATATTCTAAAATATAGACTTTGATACATAAATACAAATTGCTACTTGCAAATTGCAATGATTCTGATTTGCGTTGAAGTCCAAATCATATAACACTCTTTCCAGATGTCAAGAAAGCAAAACTAGACAGCCCTGAAAAGGCAATCAGGTTTCCCTGAGACATAGAACTTTGACATCCTTTACTAGCGATGGTGGAAAAATAATCACAGCGACTGCTCCAGACAAGAAGGCATTGCTGTAACTGGAAAACATGAGTTTCCAAACACCGATAAACTTGTCATGATTCCATGACAGCCTTCCATAGCAAAACATTTTAATTGTGATGCCAGATTCTCCATTTGCAGTGTGAAGCCTTAAAAAAAGCCAAGGGTTTAAGAAAAAAACTCAAACCACTTTATTTCTGTTTCAGCCACTACTAATCTGTGTAAGTGTACAGAAGATATAGTCTGACAGTAAGCATTACAGACAGAAGATAATTAAAAATAAACTATCTGTAAATAGAATATTGCCTCAAGTCATCGAGCTCTATTTCTTTTATTGAAATGCTGTGTAATGAAAGGTACATGCAAAGTACATTTTCAAAAGAAGGGTTACTGGGTTTATTTTTCTTTGTCCAGAAAACTTCAGAAGTAAAGCTGTAAGTCAATGGGTGACCTAATATATACAARGAACTTGGTATATCCTCCAGAGGCTAGACCACAAATGCCTTTTCATCCCAAACATAGCAATAAAAACCATGAAGCCATAGACACTTTGCCTGAACCTCCCTTTCTGCCCAAAAGCAAACTTTATCTTAGCAAAAAGGGCTAAGAACAACCTTGCTGACTGACATCAGTTCCCAATACTTGTGCTACCTCAAATTTGGAGTCCAAACCTGAGGATTTTTCTTTACAAGTTGCTTCCTCCAGCTTAACAAAAAGGATATTTTACATGGTAAAGGGGACTAGCATATTTGTTCAAGAGAAAAAGTAAAGCCTGCTGCAGTTGCTGACAGATAGGTTGCAATAGGTTCACGTCTCCAAATCAATGCATCCACATATCATGTGGACTGTTATGTTTAATAATCAGAGCTAGGATGAAAGCATTACTATAGATTTGGAATTTTTAAAACTTTTTTTATAGTCATGATGTTTACGTATTAACTGCATAGCTTGAAGTTCTACTTTTCTGAACAACTGTGTCTTTGAACACTACTGTAAATTTTATATACRGCACTTCATGCTACTATATTCCACAGTTTTTGCCTTACTTTTTCCCAGCTGTAATGACACTGTACCTTTTGTAACCAACAATGATGCCAACAGCAAGGAATCTTTGGTATATTTATCGGTCTTGCACAGACTTAACTCGACATTTGAAACTATGAAAGGTTTTACCTTTTTACTATTTTTTTTTGGTAGTTAATACAGAAACCATAATTAATTATTATGGACCTGAACTTCTGCAGCATCTTACAAAATTGATTTTCTATTACACTGGCAAAATAAGAAGATAATGTCACCAGCATTTACAGAGTTGTCAGCAAAGTACTCGGCTCTTCATCCCACTTGGGTTTCATTTGACAGAATTTGCTAAAATGGCTTTGTTTAAGGCAAAAGGTGATAGAGTGATTTAGTTTAACTAAAATTAATTCACACTATTTTTGTTAGCCTTTAAAATGGTTATTCCTCCTTTTCTTTTGCTCCAGGATGTCAGGAAACCCCACAAGCTAACATTTTTACCTTTTAGTATTTGTACCTAAAGAACAAACTAATATATATTGGGGTAAAATTTCCTGTCCTATTAACCRAGTGGACAAAATTGTCATTGAGAAAATGAAGACTCTTTCACTGCTGTGAAATTGATAGACTACTTTATTCAATTTTTTTATTGGGTTAGAATAAGACAATGTTATTGTTATGTCAGCATGTTATTTCTCTGAAGGTAGTATTTCAATAATTATCAATAYAAAATTAAAAAAATGTATTCACACATGTATGTGTATATTCACTCAATAAACCCTGCTGGTTATTGACAAAAAATGCTATTCACACAGAATTGGAGTCTCACTAAATATGGTGTGTGAATATGATTAAATCTCTATAAACTATGCAATAAAAAGTGAGGCTAGTGTTAACTTACATTTTTGAAATCCATGTATAGTAATGCCTCCCTGAAGATGGAAATTGTCACCTAGATCTGTAGTCTGGCAGTTATAAAAGCTCTAACACTGCTCTGCTGGAGTGGCAGACCCTTCCTTGGGGAGTTGGTTCAGGGTACCTCCATCTGTTACCTCTCAGCATCATTTGGATCTGTGGAACTCAGCTGAAAACTGCATTTTGAGGTGCATACATTTAGATTTAGGTAGCCCTATGATAGAAGGTTTCAAGAAGTACAGGACTGTTATAGAGGGAGTGGGGGTATAGCTACATGGTGTTTTGCAGGCTGAATCTTCCTACACTCATATTGGCTGACTGGGTACCAGCTRTTTTCCAAAAGCCACACGTCCACAGTTGCTGCTGGAGTCAAGGAAACATGCAYCTTTGAGGGATGTTAGTGCAGGGACAAGACATTCTTAAGCACCTCAAGGCTTCAATGTGTACTTTCTGAAAGAATATAAACAACATCTCTGGAACAGCAAGTCAGTGCCAATTCAGCCTTAGGGCACTTAATTTCCTCYTATTTACCAACACAGTGATTTTGATCCATACCTGTTATCCACATTGACTCCTTTTTGTTCCCTACTTGTGTCTGCCAGCCATTCAATTCTCTGGCTCTGAATTAGCCTACTTTTTCTCACTGACCACCTATGTGCAGCTTCCAGTTGCTTTTCCTAAGCTCCTTTCCCTTTGCTAATGAACAGGTACCACCAATGTGGCACTTAAAACAGAAAGAAGAGGGGGAGAGGAAGGAAGGCCAAAACAGCAATTAGATTAAGTCAGTGGAAATCTTTATTGACAGTGAAAGAATTTAGGGGAGCAAGGATAGGGAATCATAAGAAAAAAAAACTGTGGTCTGTGATGCAGGATTAGGACATGTTTATGTTATCTTCTTGCTCAGCTACAGAGTGATATTGAAATTTTTTATCCTCTTGGGGCACCATAATCATTCACTATGTTACAAGAGTTTTCAGATGTTCAAATAAATAGTACAGTGGTAGAACCCAAATAGGAGATTACTATGGGTATTTAAGAAGAATAATGATCTAACAGAAACACCCCCAGGTCTGATTCCCTTCCCTCTGTCCTGCATCTGCTTGTACAGTTGAAAACGCTCTTTTAACTGTTATCCACCAAACATTGTCTTCTTAGCATTGGTTCCTCCACAAAGTTTTTGGTGGATGAACTAACTCAAGCCTTAAAAAAAATCCTCAGAGATGATTTTTGACCTCATCTTGACCTCAGCCCAGGCATTTCAGACCCAGCACTGCAGGCTGTACGTTGCTGCAGCTGAAGGACAGGCAGAAGACAYTTTCCAACAAGTCTCTCTAGCACTAGAGTAAAAAAAAATCAGGGAGAGCAACTGAGAAATTATGGTTTTTTATCACCATGAAAAGATTTGTCAGCTGTAATCYAAAATCCTAAAATCAGTGAGCCTGACACTTTTTTAAACATGTGAACAAAGAATTTCTTTCAAAATTCTTGCCCTGCCCCTTGATTTTCGTTATTACTTTACATCACAGAATTTGTTTGCTATTCCCAGGTTCCAAAAGCACACATTTCAATTTACATTCATATTTTTAGTTTTGGGTTATTTCCTTATCTCCSTAGTTGTTCTACTTTCCTTATTTCTGTGCAGTGTGATTGCACATAGATTTATATAATTCATTTTTATTTACTTTGYTTTTCTCTTCTGTCTTTTGTATTCTTAATTTTGCTGCTTCACTGCAGTTTTCATCTTTGAGTCTTCTAATTTCTTTCCATTGCCATTTATTTTTGGTTTTATTATTTCTCTTCCTTGTTGTTACTTTTTAAAATTTTATTCCTCTTTATTGTGGGTCTTTGTGTATGTGTTTGTTTTGTTTTCTTACCTTTACTGTCTCTTCCTGTCATGCTTGCAATAGGAATTGTTTGTTCATAGCATACTTCTATCAAAAKATCATACAAAGTTGCCTGCAACATTTTGTCTGATCCAAGTGTCAAAAAAATTTTAAAAAACATGCTAGACTGTATCAGGTGCTTAACTAAGATCCACAGCTTTTATACATGAAGGTTGATTTTTTTAAAGCCTATGTTGCTTTCCCAGGTTATGGTATCAACTGTGTGGGGRAGAGGGATGTGGAAAGACTTGCTTCATTTCATTTTATACGTTGCAGGACAGTGGGTTTATTTTGGTTTACTTTTATTTGTTTCAATAAGCTGATACAGGAGAGAGATGGAGTTTTCCATGGCTGTGAGAACCAGATGAATGATGAGGGCTTAGCATGTTTGAGGAACCAGAAGCACTGAGTCTGGGATTGTGGTCCTGTTTTAAAATACTGATATAGTGTTGCAGAGGAATCCAAAGAGGAGAGGTCAGGAAACCTCACTGTTTGGAATAAACTTTTCCATTTGATCCTGAAATGACATATTATTTGCGCTTGCRCTCAGCATGCAAGCTGGATTGCTATTCCTCTAGGTTAGAAACTTATTCTTGTGTACAAGAACAGTCAATATTCAATCTGACAAAATCAACCACAGTATTTATGACAGTGTAGTCCTTTGACCAGTTTTGATTTTCACACATGAGGTTTTCAGTTGCTGAATCTGRTAGATATATTATTGTGTTGGCTTTGGTACATTGTGATGCTGTCAACTGAATTAATAAATGAGTTATAAAATAGGTTCTGCTTCCTGGGAAACTTATCATTTCAATATTGGATCATAAATTACCAGAAAAAAGCAGAAAATTTCAAATTTTCTTGAAAGCACTATTTATCCTTGGTTTATGATTAAYCACAATATTTTGTCTCACATTTGATTTTTTTACTACAGTTGTATACTCTATAAACTGGTAACATTGAGCCCATTATGAGGAGGAGACTGGTTAAGTTCCTTTCAACATGAATTTGTCTGTGATTTTCTGATTTTGTGCATTTTTAAAATTCAAAARCTACTTAATAATGGAAAAACAAAATATTACAGACCTGAAAAGAGAATATTTTTAAGGTATGAATTTCTTTTTCCTGAAGCTTCAGTGAAATAAGCAAACTCATCTAACCAGTTTTGATTTCACTAAAATCATATTTTCCAATAGGAAAATATCATTAGGAGCAAACACATGTACTATTAACCATAGCATTCCAGTTTCATCCCAGCATAAGTAATCTGAGAAGCTGGAACTATTACTTCTTACAGTTCAGGGATTGTTAGTCTTGCTAACATTTGTGCTGTCTTCAAATTCATAGCTCTTAGCAGTATTGCCTGTGCCTACCACATCTGCCAGGTAAAGGTATGTGTGTACAAAAAAAAATGTTCCTGTATACATACTTATTTCAGGATTTWTTCTGCATTTACCAACTTCACTAGAAGCAAAATCAGCCACTTCCATTAGCACTTCATAAACAATGTCAGCTGCATATTATGTATGCATAGTTTGATTTAAGTGCAGCTCCCATGGGATTTTCCTCACTAGAATAGGATCTAGGTAAGAGGCAGCAATAAAATAAACCATAGTGTAAAAACYCCAATGAACCAGATTTACAGAAACTCACAGAAATTTATTGTTTTGCACATTAAAAGTCAGAACAATATAATCAGTGATGAGGAAATTTGAAAAGAATAAAAGCTTATTCTAATCCAAAGATCAGCCAATGATTTTATRAATACCTCGCTCTCATTTTCTTGTGAAATTGCCACATTTCTGCAAAATTGAGATTTAGTATTTCTAAAGACTATTTCCTTAATCTCAAGATTAATTTAGTTCCTGTTCAGGTGAAAGTTCAGTTCAGTGTTGATCTTATTCAAAATGCCTAACACATATCCTGATAAATTAAAATGATCAAGCATGAAACAAATCTCTGCTGCAAGGAAAAAGTAATAACAAAAACAAAAAGAGAGATTCTGCTCAGCATTTGCAGGATCTCTAGGYTTATAATTTATCTGAGTGGCATAGAGAGTGAGCTGAAGATTAGCAAATTCATGACAGATTCATAAGAAAGCTGAACATATTTCAGAGTATGGTCCTTGTTGTTGATGAGGAGACCTCAGGTCAAAATGATCTATGACGAATACTTGTTCCACTGACAACTCTGAAATAGAAAACCAAAAAGGAAATTATATCGTCTCTGAAGAGACTCAACTAAAGTGTCCCACATAATAAAAAAAAAAAAAAAAAAAAAAGGACAAACCAATATTGAAGATTAAGTGATAAACCCACACTGCCTTTCAATTTCTAGTGCATATAAGCTTTGCAATCGGTTTAATGGAAGGATATTCTGGAGGGCATGGAATTATGCCAGAACTGGGTCCCTGACATTATGTGAAATTTCCCTGCACTATTTTTATCTTAATTTTATTTTACACCTAAATCACCAGTGTTCTGCTGCAATGTC
The DNA here is from genome assembly GCA_003546035.1 of Mixornis gularis. Classification (NCBI taxonomy): domain Eukaryota; kingdom Metazoa; phylum Chordata; class Aves; order Passeriformes; family Timaliidae; genus Mixornis; species Mixornis gularis. The sequence continues at coordinate 1,403,605 of QVAJ01000180.1, forward strand.
ATGCTKATGGTTAACAAACATGTCAAACCAGACTGCCACAACATAAGTGAAGCCTTGAGGCTCCATAGAGGACAAACTGAACTATCAGAGTACTGTTAGTAAAGGCAGAAGTAAAGAAAAAGCTTTTATTTCTTTACTCAGGGTTTAGAGGGTAGAAGAACTCCAAAGTTAAATTTGTAATTTTTCAAAGAATCAGATATGTGCTTCTCTGGGAACTGAAACTTCCAATCAAATTAGAAGGCAGCATCCTTTGTCACCTAAATTTCAAGGCATACCAATTTTGTTTAGATGCCTCCTAATGAAGAGTCCTTCTAGGCTCCTCTGTCTTCAGCATATGCCCATTGTATGTGGATTGGTGCCTAGCACACACTCCACACCTGCTGAAGACTCCACTCTAGCAGGGGTATTCAATGCACCTCCAAAGTAAGGAAGGAAACCCTTTCTTTACAGTTGAGGCAGTGGAAGGAGTCTTCTGTGGCAGAACAGATAGGAAACATCACATTAGATACTACTGGCTCTAACTTGAGGGAAGTCCAAGCCACATATCCAAGAGACTAGCATGAATGATCCTGATAGGATGGACAACTGCCATGGACAACATACTACCTTTCCTGCACTGCATTGCAAGAAACTTGGGTGACATTATTAAGAGAAAAGAATATCCAGAAAGGATTATCAGGGGTGATGGGGTTTTTTTGGTTTTTTTATAATCCTGGGCAGTAATCCYCAATTTCTCACCCTCTTATTAGCCAATAGGTTAAAAACTCTGAAGAAGTTTTTACAGCAAGATCTGGGACCAGAATCTATTTTTCAAACCGTACACCTTATTTTAGCACCCAAAACCATTTCCGTATACACTCCTCTCTGGTTTATGTTATCTGGTATTTATTCATATCGACTGGCTGAGTTTACTGTAGCTTAAAATCTGGTCTTGCCTGGGCAGCATGCAGGCTGATGCTAGGGAAAAGGAAGCTGAAGCCAAAGATTTCTCTGATCTCAGGGGAAAAGAACAAACAAACAAACAAACAAACACACAAAAAAAACCCTAACAAAAAATCTACCTTATCTCTGGTTTCAGAATTGATCAAAACATCCTGAAGGCGTGAATCTGAAGCCTAGATCATAAGAAGGATCAGTATATCAGATATTTTTCTTTGAACTTTGATGGCTTAACTCTAGGCATTGACAAGGTAACTTGTCAAGTACTTGTCAAGCAAAGAAAAGGGCCCAAGTCTCCCACGAAGTCTGTAGAAGCCTCAGATTCCTCCACTAAAATTTAGCACTCTTTTATGGGAATTATAGGTCTGACACATGAAACTTAGGAGACATCACAACTGCTTTTTAGATAATTTGTCWTCTAGTGGATATGTCTCTTTAAGGATTCTTCGCAAGCAATTAAAATTTGGTGTCTGCAACTTTTAGATACTTGCAAATCCTACTRAGTACCAAGGATGCCTTTGTAACTTTGACCATGGGTCTGTATCAGAGGACGAAAAYGTTGCTAATGTCCAGATCCAGTGAAATATATTAAAAGTCAAAATTGTTCATACTAAGTCCCAGTTAAACTCACTAAGGAAGATTCATCCATGTTTACTTTTTTAATTGGGTTGAAAACACAAAGTATCTTTTTGTCCAGAAAAATGCATGAGACTCTCCATAAAAATAAAGGTAGCATCTGGAATGCTGTCTTTCTGCAGTGCTTTTACACCACCCTGCAGCAAGCATTGGTGTGGAAGAYGAAGCATGCCTGGGACTTCCTTTACTGAAATTTCTGATTGGCTGTTCCACTTGTCCCCTAGCAATTACCATAATTTAAAGAAACCTTCAGGGGTTTAAGAGTCTCCTATTTTCCCATGGAGATCAACAGCTTCCTGTGAGGGGACCTAAGGCACCACAAGAAGGGCAAATGGCACAAAATCMTTCCAGCAGCTTGCAATATGTACACAATGGGGTATTTTCTCAGGAATTGATAGCTTCTTCATGCCATAAGGTGGCATAAAGAGGAAGAGAGATGCATCCTCTAGGAGCTGTAAACACTTATATATGTGTCTAAAGAGATCYGCTTGTAAATGTCTGTGTCAATAAAGGAGGCCTCTGAAAAATCCACAGAGCATGAACTTCAAGGCAATGTAGGTAGGACCACATGAGCATTTAAATTATGGTAACCATGAATATCAGATGTCTTTGTTGTCATCTTTTTACAGTGAAAATTTCTGCAACTGAAAAGGGATATTTATCCCAAATCAGTGAAAGTACCCAGCTTCACATTTCTTACTTTGTATTATCCATGCTGGTTCTGAAACCCTGYGTGTTTCACCAGCTGGACTATAACAGAGCTTTGAGTTTTGGGTGTTTTGTTTGAGGGGGCTTTATGGGAGTAAGGGAGAAAGTTGTGAGTTGAGGTTTTTTGCTTTAATGACAAGTTCACCTCTTAGCCTTCTGCACCATCCTCTGCTGGTTTGCTGTTTCAGTAATTTATCTCCTTTGTCATCTTGCAGGTTCACCAGTGCAGGATTGATGTAATAAAATTTAATGGCACTAGTTCACTTGCTCAGCTGGAGCATGGATTTTACAGGAATACTAAAGCCAGTATAGATATCTAAGAGCTGAATAATAAAATGTCCCTTCATCTGTGTATTTAATTAGCTGCTTTCCTAATGATTACAAAGATCAGTACCAGGAAGAGAGGAGCTTTTAGGTCTCAGTAGGTTAACTCCACACCAGAGGATTAGACAGGACCCGAACTGTGATGCTTAGTGTTCTCAATTCCAATGCTTAGTGTTCCCAATTCCAGGACAGAACTGGCATCCAGTATTCATCTGTTCTGCTCTGCAGTGAGGTGAGACCATTTGTGGAACTGAAAGCTCTGAGTAATTAAAAAACAAACAAACAAAAACAAAACAACAAAAAATAGAATCATTTTGGATGCACTTTCATAGATTGCTGTGTTTAAAAAAGGCAAATGTGAATATRTAATAAATGACAAATTCTTTCCTCCTCCTTTTTATCATTGGCAACTATATTGCTTTGTCATACAACTGCTGCAAAGGCTAATCCTCCACACTTGGAAAATYTTCTTATTCTAACTGCCGTGGCCCTACTGAAGCCAGGGCTTATGTCCCTAAAAATAGGCRCAGGATTACTTAGGTTGCAGTTCACTGAAGTAGTTTAAAGGTTCTCAGATGTGGAGTGAGGAGAGAAAAAATTGTTATTCTAAACTATCAGAGCTCAAAATTACCATTTTAATCAACTTTAATTAAAGACTTCATAGAGTCCCCGTACAAAGGCTTCCAGCATGAATGAATTCCTATCCCATTATGAAAAGGAACCACCAGTAGGCACTTATTTAAACTCCTTACCTGAGACTTTTCATATSTGCCTCAGAACCTCCTGGCTTTAGTTTATTGATTTCAACCTTAAAGTGCTGAGTACTTTAAGAARGATTTAGGCACTTGCACCCACAATTACAATTCCAGCAATCCCTGCTTACATATGGCCTAACCCTCGGCCTTTTGGGAAAAATCAGGCCATGGTGATGTTGAGGGCAGCCAAAGTCAAAGGCTCACCTTCCTTCTGAACAWGCAGTCAGGAAACTGAGTCTCAGCTGTATGCTAGGGACAAATAATAAAGAACAAACTAGAGGTAGAAGTGCATCCAAAAGTTCAATAGAAGATATCTGAACATGAAAACAGAGCAAAGAATCCAGGCACCTGGAAATGTTCAAGAAGTTAAAAGATGTTACTGGGTATAATCTACTTTGAGAAGTGAAGGGAGAAGAGAACAAAATTTGTATGGGACTAAAGAATCACCAGGCTTTAGGCCAGGTCTCTCTCATGCTTAAGCCCCATTTAGATTCAGAAACTGGGTCTTCCTCTACTTAGCATTCTTCCTCTACTTAATATTCACTATTTAACGTGAGGTCTATTCTGGGAAGCTTGGCTGGAGTGTTTCTAAAACAATCTAACAGGAAACAATTCTTTCCAAGAAATGTTAGAAACTATTCTTTCTTGCACAAGACACAGGAGAACAAATGCCCCCCCCCTCCTTTTTTTTTTTCTTTTTTTCTTTTTAATAGCCTACTCTAGGAGATTTTCACCCAAGCAGAACAACCTGTAGTTCAATTCAGTCTTCAGATCCAAGCAAGATGGATCTGAGAATAATGTCTCAACTGTGGGAGCACAGCCTGGTGCAAAGGGCAAAATTGACTATAATCTTTGACTCTGACCTTTCTCTCYACCTTCTCTCTCCCCTTTCTCTCCATCCAAGGTGTGTTACTCTRTAAAGAGGATTCCTGAATCTAAAGAGAAGACAATAGAACAAAGAAATGTTCTAGTCCAATGTTAAGACATCAGCGTAGAGTTTTGGTGTCTCTGTTGCTTGGACAGTTTTTCTTTAGTATAAAACATAGAAACTATTCTTTGACAGAGAATATTGTAGCCCAGGACATCTCCTTTTTAAGCTAAGGGCCCTGAACCTGGATACTCAAATCATGCCCTACCTTTTTGTCTCCTTTATTCCTCCCAGTAAACTTTGATTTGTTTTYATTCACCTGTATGGTTCTTCTAAGGATGTGAAAGATGTCTCTTCTCATTCTCACCTCAGTGTTTAGGAAACTTACCTTTGAGATGGGAAATACGATTTTGAATCAAAGAAGATTCAATAAAAAATCTCATTCCTCAGGCAGTGTCCTGAAAGTCAAATTTTAAATTAAAGTCTCATTATGAGAAATTTTCTTGGCTTTAGATGTGGATGAGTACCCAACTTTTAGCCCCTTTGGACAGAGTCAGAAAACCCATGCATGCAATCTCATGCTTCCTCCATTGTTTAATGCAGTTAGGACATGAAAACATGGGAGAGAAATGCTTTCTCCTCCTCAAGTGTCCTAGCAGCCCTGAGAGGATGTCCTGGCATGGCCAGTGCTCTCTGCTCAGCTGGCCAAGCCTACTCACTTCTCTATTTTCTTTCTCCCTTTTATTTTTTTGTCCCTCTCAGATATTTCTTACTTATATAATTGCACACAGTTATTGCACAGCAAAGCAGCTCCCCTTCTCAGAGTAGACTGCACTCCCTTCACTGGAAGATAAATCTCAGCTTTCTCTCAGGGAAGGTTACAGGCCCTGGGCATCAAGCAGACAGAACACTCCTTGCTTCTCTGCCTTGTGTGGGAAACAGTGACTTCTCAGTTTCATTTGTCTCCTTGGTGCTTCTCTGCTGCTTGGCCCAAGGTGTCCCTTAGTTGCAATGAAAGATTTCATGCCAAGACTTACAACCCCCTGCGCACACTGCACATGAAGGTGAGGTATCAAATGCCCTGCTTCCATCTTCTTTCCGCAGATGCAACAGGCTAGGCACTCTAGTTACTAAATTACAGATTTTTTGCTTCTCTTCTGTCGAATTCTCTCTCCTTAACGTTCAGCATAGGTAACAGTAGCTGAAAAATATCCCAATGTGCAATAAAATTACTTTTTTTTTTTTCATTTATATGTTTGGCTGTTGGTTCAGGGTTTCTGCTCAGATACAATTATGAGTAGGACTTCTGTGTCTCCTTTCTGTTTACCTTGATTAAACACCAGWGTAGTCTTTGTCCAAAAGAAGCCTTTGTGGCAAGCAGTAGTGGGGGATACCTCTGCTGAGTGAACAGTTGCAAGGAGGCTCATTCAGGGGATTGTCTTCCCACTGCCCAGAGAGTGAAGGCACTGTGCTCTGACCATAAAATTCAGTTTTATTATTCTTAACAAATCTTGTCCATCATGTCAACCAGCCAACAAAAAGAGAAGAGCTCCTCCAGCTAAACTTGAGTTCCTCCAGCTGGACAGATGGTGTCTCTTCCACAGCCAGTGTTTCCACCTTCCTCTTTACTGCTCTCCATCTTTCTGCCATGTTTGCGTAATCTGATTCCCACCATAACTGACAGGGCACTAGAGAAGGTCTCAGTCACTGAAGAGACTGGCTGGAAAATGTAACCCATGGATTGGCAGCAAGGCAGGAATGCTCAACTGGGAACCCAGTAGGCATAAAGATATAAATAGACCCGTGCCTCGGTCCAGGTCAGATCTGCTTCAGGAACCCTACCCTTGAACAGTGAACAAATACAGAACTTCAGTTTCTGCAGCTATCTGTGTCTGGTCACTGTCAGGAGTCCAGCCTGTACAACTAACTCAAATATATTTTGCCAGAGATTTAGCTAACCTGTCCAAGGAAGTGCTATAATGCATTAGTATAAGTAAAAACTGCTAAGTTTATAGCAAGTAATCTCTCTCCTATAATTTTTAATYGATTCCAGCAGCTTCCTTCCTTCAGGTAAAGATTTCTAGAAATTATATTCTTTGTGTTGATTTCCTTGGATAAATAATGCTAAAGAACTGGGCAATTTCTCATAAATCAGTGTCATAACAATAAAGTAATGATCAGTAAAATTTCTTAAAAATAAATCTTCCTATTTGGAGTTTATCTCATTTTTTTCCAAATAAAATATTTTACTAGTTAGACAATGGGTAGTAAAACATTTCTATTACAATTTAGGGAGATATGCCCTCAACATAGCTAAAAGCTCCACCAGATTAAAAACCCCATTTTATTCCAGCTGCTTCATATGGCTCTCTTCTTGTCTTCACCAAACAGATTACTTTGGTTTAACTACATGCAGCATTTGTTATACATTGTGTGRCTGCTGGAAATATCTCAGATTTTGTTTCTTTTTGTTGTTCTTCATGTGGTGTTTCTTTTATTTTGGTCACTTAATATTGTTCCCAGTTTTGTCAACCTAGCTAAGTCTTCTGGGACCTGTTGATGTCATGGTGATCTGTGACCTTGTAGAAAAACAAATTATGGATTCACGTGGGATGGCAAAGTGCTCACAATTTAATCTGATGAAGTTTTTCACTTCAGTAATTGCCTTCTGAAATGCAGTAGCAGATTTCCATTTTCATCCAACAACCTTCTCAAGCAGGGGATGCAGCTCTTTCAATATTCTGAAGTGTCTAGAGATTGTACTTAAGACATTTGATACAGAAATCTCCCCTCTGTATCTACTAAGGGATCATAAGAAGTACTTTTYTCTCTCTCTCTAGTAGCCTTCTACTTCAAATACTCAGGTTTTCCTCATTGACAAGCTGCATTGCTGAGACTATTCTGACACATACTAGTAAGGCACACATTGCATAAGCAGTAGCTCCATTTCAGATGCATACAACAGGCCATGCAAACACATGTACAAATATATGTACAACCTCTCCTTGTGGTTCTAAATGGTTTATCAGCAGAGGTCATGGGCCAGMCATTGGATCCCTTCAAGCAATCTCTTGCAGCTTTTAGATCTGATTGTAAAATTACTCTCTGCTTAAAACTAAAATCATGCCTACAGAAGGACATTTAGCAGTGATGGAATCAGTTCTGATATGTACCATAGGTTTCCTGGGTGATTTTCAAGCAATGTATATACTCTTGCTCTGTATTTTTTCCATGATTTTAAAATCAAAACAACAACAAAATCAAACAAAGAAAACCCTACCATACCCCACATTAACTAGGAATATCATGCCTATCTKTTGTGACAGGGATTTGAACTCTGTGGGAAATGCATAGCTTCTGAGCATACCGGGTGTGTATTTGCCTACAAAAAGCTAAAACTCTTTTAGAGTCTCCAAGTACTGTTGTAGCACAGACAGTAATTTCTACTGCATATAAAGGATTTTGAACTTCTAAACTCTTACAGAATTCTCAGCTTTCAGAAAAGGGGTGAAAAACAAATGTTCTAACAAAAATTTTCCATATCCTTTCTGATAATTGTTATTTTTCATTTCTAAGACTTTAGCACTATTGTAAATGCCATGTGTCTTCTCTTAAAACTGCTGATAAGAGTGGCAAAAATTATGTCTCAGCACACTTAAAATTTTTTTCATCCCACCCCAAAAGAACAGCTAAAAAATTTGTTCTTTCACTATTTTTTAATCTCTCTGAGCTATCTCAGGCTACATGCTGGGCTAAAGAGTTAATTCTTGGATTCKCAGATGATGGCATGTCTTAAACTCTCCTGCTGTTCATCATATTTCCCATACAGTTTTATTCAGCATCTACCTATAAACCCACCCTTACCTTTTTTTCCTTTTCCACACACCCTGCAATTCTGCTGAGAAGTGACCATCTGGACAACAGGGTCAATCCACGCCCTGATTCAGAATCAGAAATCATATTACATGCTCTCTTTCAGGAAATATGATCTAATCATGGGAYAGAAAGTGGTGCTAGGGGCTATCTAATTTATCACTCTGTCCAAAAGTAAGATTAACTTGTTTTGTGATGCTTGAAATAGATGTTTGTCTAGCAAGTTCTAAGAGATTTCCAATGATGAAGCTTCTAGAGTCTTGCCAAGAAATCTATCCTGCTCTTTGAAGGGATACTAATGAAATATGTAAAGCAAAGCCTAACCTGATGATTTATAAGAGAATGATTAGGTTGTCAGATGGTTCTATATAATTTGCAGTCCTCTCTGAAACCATGAAAATGTGCTTGTGTTCCACAAGGAGCAGGTGTTGGTATCCATAACACAACAAAGCTAAAGATGCAGAGGCCGTGCTTTTACATTCAAAAGACATCTAGGAGAAATAGTAACCAKATAAAGTTTTCCTAAAAGAATTATCTACTTCTATTGTGTTACATGGGGTCATTGGTTGGAGACAGACAAATGACACAGCTCCCCCAGGGTCACCGACAAACCGCCTGTTTTATTGTTTGGAACTTCTTTTTATAAGGGATCTGAATTTCGCAGGCTTGGATAGACGATTGGTTGGAATCTCTGCACCACCCAGATCTCTGGTCAGTGATGTGTCTGCATCCAGGGTTGAGCAGGGTTGGCTGAGGTCTCCGTTTGGGTTCAAATCTATCTTATCATTGCCTTATCCAGGGACTTGTGTACTTCTGAACTAGGTGAGCCAATTGGATTTATGTTATGGCCAGATTTATCTTGCCCAGCGACAGACCAGCTGTGCTGTGACAATT